>JABYQU010000035.1:0-383573 GCA_022264855.1 Lenzites betulinus | reverse complement strand
AGAGACACTAGGTACAGGGGGCCGGATATGTCGGTCGTTAGCGACAATCTTTGGATATAAGGCGAAGACTTATCGACCAAGGATGCAGCAAATGACCCATGATATGGATCACGAACTAGAAGAACGATCAGTGCGTGAATGTACCTCTATGAGAGGAGTAAAGACGTAGTTGTCAGTAAAGCGCCCGGTAGTAATCCGCTTGGGTTCACTCATGCTGCATTAGGCAATCCATCCTACCAACCTCCTCTTCGAAACGCCCAAGCGTCTATTGCCTGCCGTGTATTCGACTATATGCTGCTACGAGAGATGTGATCCAAATCTCGCTTGTCTGAGGTGACCCTTGCCGGCGCCGTACATCGGTCCGGTTCCACCATCAATACAGCATAGCCTACCCGGAGTAGCCAGTGTCATCTGGTATACGACGACATGGATCTCGGTATAAACCCCCAAGGCTTGCCATTCACCGAAAGTCTTTCCATCGTCGATGTTGTCTCGCTACCAAGTCGGTGAACAACGTACCTATGACGATCATAACGCTACTGACATATTATTTCTCTATTCGCAATGATCAGGAGGGTGAGCAAACCCGTTCATATGATGGCCAATACAGCAGATTTTGCGGCAATGTTGGAGTATGCATGAGTCAAGATGTGACGACGCCCTATACTTACTACCCATGTCTCCTTGCAGGACGACAAAGGCACACTTATGCCTCACTAATGTCCGATTTGCCGCCGTGTATCGCGGTCAAGACACGCCGGCATTGCGTACAGTCACCGTCATAATCAATGAAGTCAGGAGTTCCGCCCTCGCGTCGTCGAACACTCATTGTGAGCCCACACGAACACACCGCTTCGCAATTCCTTACGTGACGATAGGGACTCTGACAATCTATCCAAACAACGCTCAGGAAACACAGACTATCGAGCTGTCGAGCCCGGAATGGTCAATTGACTGGGACGAAGTTCGTCTGTCTCGCATCCATGACATGTTAGCAGACTACCTCACATACCAACAGATGACTGGTATGACGATGTTCCAACGCCGAGGGGACGTGTCAGGCTTTGCGCACTACTGCCTGTTGATCACGAACCGTGTGGACTTCCTAAGGTTTGCTACAGCATGCGCTAGTATCCGAATGCGTCTCCACGCCGGCAACCCCGTTATGTGATAGTCTGTTCAATTCAGTGCCAGCTAAGCCATTCTAGGGATGCGCTCGACCGCGCCTAAAATGGGCTAGGACTTGAAGTGACGTACACACAGGACGGGATACATGATGTCTCTGCGGGGATATTATGACGATATGATGAAAGAACATAGCAAACTGGTAATAAATCCCGATCGCGTCAGTATACTTCGACACGGAACACGTATAAATGAGCTTACAAAACAGACAACCGGACGAGGGATTATTGATATGCGCGACGCTGACGTTGAAGCCATCTGAAAGAGTTCCGTCAGATATGGCCAACGCAGATAGGCTTATCCTCACCGCTCGACGAGAGCACTAACTAGAGAAATCTCGGGGGCGGTGATATGAACGGCGCGACCCAGTGACGATGTGCTCTCTTCACTACCAAGAGGGACCCAGCCCAATCGATTGAGAACAACCGGCGCAGCGTGGCGTTTCGACTAGCAGTTCGTCGAGCGGTCGACGACAGCGTGATGATGTCGTATCCGTTAGGCAGATGACAGTCCGTGCCGGGGAAGGAATTGACTTGCGCCACAGACTGGGCGCCCTCCAACCAATAGTCTGTGTCTAGATCTTCTGAGTAGGCTGGACACCCACAGGCTGGGTCCCAGTCGTCTCTGCAAGGTAACAAGACCAGCATCGGGCGGGCGCTGCATACTGGGAAAAGTAAAGCATGGCGAGAGACGTGCACCATACGCTAGTCAGAACCACCGTCTATCAGTGCGGGTAACAGAACTTATCGGACACGATGACGTACATGTTGCGTGAACCATTTGATGCGCCTGTTATGTGCTCTTACACGTCTCCGGAGTTCATGGGACGAGCCACGAGACAATGTGGTGGGCTGCCGTCGGCGGGAGCTACGCTGCTCATCCCAAATTAGCCCGTCGATTACGGAAGGATTTGAATACTCACGCGGGCCATTGTGACGGACCATCAACGAGCAAAGTGGAGGGGCCGTCTGAGAGCTTTATACGTCGCATGGGCGGTTTTACTTGAGCTGACAAGACAGGTTTCCAACGAGCTTAAGGACTTACAATCGCTAATTGCATCATATATCTACAGTGACGTCGTCCAAAGCATACCGCTGGCCTCGAATATAGCTTGCCCCGACAATTGAGGCTCTGTATTGATGAGTCATGTGAATATGATGTATCAGGGCAGAGGCGTCACTGACCGCGATAGAAATGACGCTCAATGGCCGACACTGTGGAATCCCAGTTAGCCTAACCGAAAAGAGGTATAGGCCGTTAGCGAATGACTGGCCGCTCTCTCACCTATGGATGCCCAAGGGCAGGTCTGTAGTAGTCAGCAACTGCTCCATCATCTCCTCTCCCCCGCGTGAAGCCGTCATCTAGGACTCGCACCCGTACCAGATCCACGCTCTTCTCTAACGCTACCATATACCCTGCTTCGCAATGGCCTGGAAAACGTACTTCAGATGTGATCGCGTCGAATTCACAACGGCACAGACCATTACGGGGCGAGGACTACCTGCAAATGATGTCTGGCGAAAAGCGAAAGTATATCTGAGCGAGCTGAACGAGGACACGAGTACGTTATTGGCGTGTTTTGTGGTATACGCTCTTACCTTCACACACCGTCAGAGTACATACTCATCACTACGGAAGAGGATGAAGCTAAGCCCCTCCTCTGGCACGCTATCAAGGATAAGTGGAGCACTAACTGCAACGAAGTGAGCACAACTCCACGAGCACGCACATAGAAAGACGCTTACGGGAACCTATCCAAGGAAACGTTCACTCTGCTTCTCCAGAGTACGGAGTTACCGATGAACTGCAGCAAGCTGCGTTTTCTGACCGGGCACGACTTCTGGACCTTTGTCGCGCACTACGCATTTGGCAGACTTGAGGCTTACACCGATCACCGTTGGACGGAGACGACATTACTCGGTGCAGTTATGGAGTCGCAGGCCACATCATCTGGCATACCTGTCGGGTAGTAGTTCAGTATTCACTATGTCTCGCCGCGTGATGGTGCATTATGTCAAACCTAGCAACATTACCAGAAGCGTTACATCGACTCATCATCTGACTGACAACTAGCTACACACCGTCTGCTGAGCATAGTACAAAACCGAGCAGTGGGCGCTGAGAATACTGAGTACTGAGCGTTGAACATTCGAACGTTAACGTTGAACGTTGAGCGCTAGCATCCGCGTCATCCGCCATGGGCAGAAGACAGAGCGCTAAACTGCATAGGGCGTCGAAATATGACATCACTGAGACCACCAACGCTGCTGCTAGTAACCCGTCGTTTATTACGCGCCCACTAGTAAAGGACGTGTGGGCGGCAGCCCAATACGTTTTAGGATATGATGCAATTGGTATTCGTCATTCAATCCGTCGGCAAAATTCCAAACGTGCAAGCCGTCGGGTAACCATAACGTGCAATCAACAACAGAGTGACTACGTGAGAGCATACGCGGGGACCACTACATTGTCTCATAGGAGATACCTGTAAGGTGATGTCAAACACCTCAGTTTTTCGGTTCTAGTTGGCCAGGACGAACACACACCTGAGAAGGTTAAAGCCGGGCTCGGATATACGGGCGTACTGGGTCGAAGCGGGGGTTGTGGAGACAATGTATATGAGCTACACCCCGCCCATTGTTCTCTGCCACGCAGATCAAGAGCGAGTTGCGGTAAGGCCATAGACGGAACGGCCTACGATGGATGTCCTCCTTATCGCGCACGACATCAGTTAAAAATAAGATGAAGTAGCGTTCGACCGTACCTGCCTGACTGCCGGAAGAGTATTGGCGTTCGGCTTCGCGCACGGCATCTGAAGATGAACGCAGTCGACCGAAGAAAACCGTACGCTAGATTTACTGACAGTAGTTGATAGATGCCCAGTAAGCTTGTCGAGAGGCGAGGACTGAGTGAGTCGTGGTCAATATTTGAAGGGCTATATAGCAGCCAAAGGGAGCGACACACTGATATCTACCGACAACGAGGGACATATTTCCAGCTCGGCGAAGCCCTACGTCATCCTGCGTCGAACCTTCTGACGTCACACATAATCAATATGTGAGCGAACTGTGCGCACAAGTGTGAGAAGACAGACCTTTACGGTGATATGATAAACATGACATCAATGCAGACACCGAACCTCTTGCAGGTGACGCACAGATTACATCGATTTATAGCATTTCAGCTCGCTGGACTATCGCGTCAGGATAACAAGAACCAAATACATCAGGTACACAAAGGATGTGGGAACGAAAGAATGATGGAAAAACATGGGTTACTGAGCATAATTCAATCAAGCTCTCCGAGAGGGCACCTTGCCTAAGTCATCGAACCACGTGTGCCGGGAAGCGCACGGAAGCAACATACGGTCCGCGGTGTCGACTGCCAGGAGCTGGGATAGTAAATCGTGGAGAGCAGCATGATGAATGACGGCCTCAAAAACGAAAACATCAGATTAGAACATGAGTTATCAGCAACAAGAAATTTGCACGTCATACCGAAAGAGGGCGAATGCGCTCCAGCCTCAGTAAGGCCTCCAACTGGAGTGCCGGTAGCGTCTCCGGACTATCTTGAAGAGGATAACGCACTCTTGGTGAAGAACCAGTAGTGAACGTTCCCCGATACCTCGTTTCGACGCGGTTGACATACGCTGAGGGGAAAGGGCCCAGAAGACGATCGACCGTGGCCAGATGCTCATGGTCGCTGTGGATATTAGCAGAGAAGAGTGGGCGAGCAAGGTAAAGCTCCGCGATGATACAGCCAATCGCAAAGGCGTCCACACCGGACGACCACGGCCATCCTATACACTGAGCTCAGATCACAGTTAATATGGTTCTAGAATACAACTTACCTAACGAAACTTCGGGAGCCCGATACTGAATCGCACCCACTCGCCCCGGAAAGAGTTGACGGCGATCGCTGTACACCGCACTACCCAGATCAAGCACACAGATCTGGGTGCATATGAGAACCTTCTGCACGAGTCTCAACGACTGATTGTGAATGAAGGACAGCCTGAGGGTCACCTTGTCCACGAAACCTGCCTGAGGAATAAAATGTTTCACCACGGTCGTCGCCTGCGATCTTACGCCGATGTTATCTGGCTTGAGGTCGGCGTGGATTATACCTAAGGAATGAAGGTCTGCGAGCGTATCTGTCAGCGTATGCATAAGATCATCGAGAGTAAGAACATACATTCCACCGCCTTGACGAGTTGAAAGCTAATCTCCATGATGTGCCTCAACGGCAGTGGCAAGAGACACGAATAGCCTTTCATCACGTCATACAATGTTGCCTCGCAGTATTCGAAGACGACGAAGCGAAACCCGCGAAGGGTTCCGCTACCGATCACCGCGGCAAACAACCTGTGGAATAGTCAGTAAACGGTACGTATCGGCATGCCAAGACGCACTCAATCTGGGGATTACATCCTGCCAAGATCTTCTTGTACATGTTCTCCTCGGTATTCAGAAGGTCATCGGCGACCGGTTCGTTATGATAAAACTTGACAGCTACCACTTTCCTGGTCACCCTGTCTTCGGCCTTCGCAACCGTACCAAAGCTGCCAGCTCCAATGATATGCTTGACACACACTATAAGATAAAACAAGTGGGTAAGATGTACTGCTGGAAACATATTACTATCACTCACAGGTGTTCATGACGACGTCCGACGAAATAAATGAGTAAAATCTGGTAAACGGTGAGAATGAGCATCACCGTTCGAAACCAAGAGCATACCTCTCCTGCGGCGGGGATGGGAGTGCCCCGTCCTCAACCTCTGGGGTTGCAGGAACGAGTATGCGCCCGGGATTGTGAGCTCCCTTTCGAGCAGAGTTTCCGCCCGTTGTTTTCGGCGTCATGGTTGCGGCTATACCTTGGGACGGTCAGCAAAGATATGCAGAAAGATTGAGGTACGTACGTGGTGCAACCGACGCTCCCCGACGCTTAGTGGGCCTAGCTCGCAGACGGCGATGAGGTAAATCGGGAGGCATGGACATGCCAGTCATCTACAGCCTCGCTCTCGTCCAGTACGAGAATCAACGCGCGTAAGATATATATAAGCCAGAGACTCACATGCTGCACGTACGCATGTCGAGCGCGTGGTCAGGACGTGCGGGCCTCCAGGATGTGACTAGACGACAAGACAAACACGTCAGTGTTGTCATAGTCAGAGGTGGAACGCTGAGATCGCTTCCAAGCTGGCACTGCAAAGGATCTACGGGCGCCGATGGAAACTGTCAGAGTTAGCCGGGAAATGCTAATGACGTCACTTCCGAACCTCGCGGACCTCGACGTTCGACGCTCAGCGCTCAATGTTCAAGTGAGCTCATGTTCTCATGCCCTCATCAAAGATGAACTCAAGACGTTTCGCGTCATCCTTCCCTGGCACTTGCCCCCATGACGCAACACGAGCGAAGAGCAACCGGCCGAATGATAGCAGAACAGCCGCTGTATAACACGAATCCGCGAAGAAGCGCGTAACACGATGAGTGACGAGTACCGCTACTCGTACGTCTGACCACCTGCCCATTACCGAAGTATGCAGCCTTACATCGCGGAGAATGACCCCGTTCAACAACGAAATGTTGGGCATGCCCCGTCTATATCATCATCAGCACAATATACTAACGACACTTCCACTTGCATGACAGCCACGCGCACTTCGGGCTTACATGTTTCCTGCAACATCACCCGCAACGTACAAGCAGATACCGGTATATCGAAGGCACTCGTTAGAAATTGCCTGGAGCGACGCACCTAACGTCAATATAGCGTGGTCTCTGTCCAGCTATTACACTGGCATGGCGGCAGGGAAAGTACGCGCTAGGCGAGGTCAAATTGGACGGCATTGGGATTACTATATGGTTTACTACATTGTATCCATCGATTCCTCGGTGGGCCCAAACACTGCCCTGACTCACATCCGTCGTTGCCCCCATTTCAATGGAGAAGTAATCGTGGCAAGGTGTTCCTCGAGCGGCCAACGTCTAATGGACATGCGTAACACTGATCTGCCTAAAGTCCAATCACTCGTACGAAGGTATGTTGTCTATTACTCCATATTATACCAATCTACCTTTCTAACGTGCTGTATAAGAATAGTTCAAACATTGGTCAGTGACTTGGAACGGCCTTACTGAATGTGAACACAACGGTACGTAGCACCTCGCCAACAATAACACATCCCTGACGTTTTAGTATCGGTCAGGTGGAGCGCGCGCGGGCCCGTAGTCGGAATCGCTCAACTAGCTATTCATCTTGTATGGCGAGTCGTATCATCAGTGGGTAGCACCGCACCACGCGACACAATGAGATACAGCTACAGTACAGTTCAATTTCTGAGTTAACGTTGACTAACGTCAGTCCGGTAAACGTGCACTCTCCGCGGACGCGAACGTACCCTGATGTATTCGACGCTGAAGAACTTATCATAGCAAGGTTATTTCACGTGACCCTCAGTGGACTGGAATGGCCTCCTGCTATGCTCGTAGTTCCGTTCTGTGATGAGCGATAACTCATCGATACGCTTCAGTTCATTTCTTAATTCCTGCGACAGTCGGGCGCAAACTTTGGTCGCAGAAAACGGGCGTAACACCATAAGGCCCTTCGAAGTTCGAACCCTCGAAAGCATCACATAGACACCCTGCAACGAGTGAGCACTCTCGATATCAACTATTGCATAACTTAAGGATTTCCCCTGACTCTTATAGTCTGTGTATGCGTACGCTGGAAGCAGTGGTAACTGCAAACGAGTAACCGACTTTACAACCTTCTTATTGGCGACCGTCAGGGTACACTGGAAGTGTACTGTCTCGGGAAAGACGGGCACGATGTCCTCTTCCAAATCATCGCTAATCCTACCGGCACCTGGGACATGTACGTATGCAACTGTTGCATATAGTAGCTCATCCACACGCTCATATTGGACCGACCGGATAATTCCCTCAGCACCATTGACGAGACGCTTACCAAAAGCAATATTCTCGCGGATCATCACCTTCATGCCAGTGAACAACGGCAATTTCCCAAGTGAGTCCTGTGTTATACGAGCTGGTAATTTCCATAAGCCGCGCTGTAAATCACCTGTCACCGCCGCCTTACCAACTTTATCCTTCGCATGGAAAATTGGGACGTGCACTTGTAATTCTTTCGCCTTGTGCGAGATAATTCTCGCGTTGATATCATCCCGTAATACTTTTGTTCCTACGATGACAGGTGCATCTTTGAACAAACACATCTGATGAGGGTTTTCCCGAAAGACATTCTGCATAACGCGTCTGTATAAGATTTCCACATCACTGCACTGTCCGGTTGACTGATCGTGCTTCACAACGGCTTCCCCAACTCGCACGCGATCAAGAAGCGCTGCGTAACAAGGATCCTCTGACTGCCGTTGATTCTTAACGAGCTGTACCACCGTGTTGACTTGCCTCCACAGATATACACCTCTCAAAGCATCAACACCTGTAGCATTTCGCACCACCTGAAGCCCGGGATTGTTAACCAGTTTATGATCGTATAACGTAGCCGCCTGCACCGGCCGCAGTTGCCCGAAGTCCCCGGTGAAAATCATGTTCACACCTCCGAATGGTAAGACAGCGGCTTCTCCTTCGTCACCCTTGCCTTGCTGCAGGCGTCGAGATATTTGAGCTAAGAATTTCGCACCGATCATAGAGATCTCGTCGATCACAAAATAACGTACGCCAGACCACAATTGTGTCAATTCTTTCGGAACTCGGTGCCCTTTACTAGGGAGCATTGTCAACGAATGGACAGTATAGCCGTTTACATTCAGCGCAGCGGCACCAGTTGGTGCGCCTACCAAAATGTCTTCCGACCGTCCTAACATCTCAAAAAACTTCAGTATAGACTTGATAACATGCGTTTTCCCTGTCCCGCCAACACCCGCAATGTACATCAGCAATTGCCCTGTACCCTTGCGGACCTGCTCCACCACCATACGAAACGCGCGTTCTTGTTCTGCGTTTTCACGGAGCCGCATCTGATCCACGACTAACTCAGCTACGTTATCGACCACCAAACCGTATGCATGGCATGATCTGTTAGCCTGTTCCTTGTCCAAAGACGTCACCTCCAAGCTCTCATCAACCTGCTCGATTCGGCGGCGCTTCTTTCGTCGTGTCGTCGGCTCAGATTCCTCCCGGGTTGAAGTCGGCCGACGCTGTTTTTTTAGTGCACGCATAATTGACGCGTGATTACCAACAGATTCCTCTCCGTGTTCCTTCATTTCAATATCGAGCAAGTCCGGTAACTCTGTCCCTGTCTTCTCGGCCTGCGCCCCACTGGTATAGCAATAATCCAACATCTCCCGGCTTCTCTCACCAATTTTCGCATCCAGTCCTTTATGGCTGGAATCGAGATCGTTCACTGTCTCATATGCATCATACAGCCCAGGTTTGTCAAACAGTTCAAATTCCCCATGCACGGTGTCAACATCGTCGCCTGTATGTCGACCGACGGTATCCGCTGGAATTCCGGCCTTTAGTAACGCCATGGCTTCTGCTCGGCGCAGATCACGAAATGCGTCCCTTACATCACGACACTCGGAAAGGACATTCATATTCGCTATCACCTGTACGTGTTTTTTCGAAATCTTGTGGCAATGTCTCTGAAAAGCCTCCGTCCAAGGCTCGTGCTGATGGCGCAAATCTGTCGGGACGCGCCAAGGAACAAATAAAATCAGCATCATTCGGGCCCATGCTTCACGCTCCTCATCTTCACGGTCTGAGCGTGGAATTCGCTCGCCGAGAATCACCGGAACTTGCCATATTGAGCGCCGTCGTAGAAGGTGGGTTTCAAATTGTGTATGTTCGCGCGAAGAAAACAGACCTCGAGCAGACGCTTTGCGGCCACCTGTTGTGTGGACATCTGCTTCCAAATCCTCAGCGTCATCTTCGACGTCCTCGTCGTTATCTTCTGTGAGTCTAGTCTGCAGACTATCTGTTGTCTTTCCTTGACGTCTCTGTTTCCTCTTCTGTTCACTTGTCCGCGTCATTTTGCGTACACTACCCACAAATTCATAAAGCGACATTGACTCAAAATCCTCATCCACACACCTGTAAACGTAGTCTTGACTCTGACTCATCGCAGATATACTTCCCGAGTCCATCTTCAACACAAATGACTCTCCATCCTCTTCTGCAATGCCGACACTGGATGTATCGTCACCACCTGTCAGCGTACATTCGTCCAACGTCAAAGCACTGTCATGTGATTCGTCAACATCTCTCAGCAGTTCCTCAGCATTAACGCTATCGATGACAGCTTCTTCAGGCTCCGTATGTTCTTCACTAGTCGACGTGGTTCGACACTCTTCACTGAATGATTTCCGGAACAAGCGATCGAACGTCGACCAGTGTAAGACCTTGAAGGTATGACTACTATACACATCTCCGCCGCCTACAAGATAACTCATAACCTGCTGATGCGATATCTCCTGACGAGAAAGCATGCGGTTAACGGTCATAGTCAACGCTCCTGCCGTCGCAGGTGCTCCGCTCGAATCTCCGCTGCTCGCGAGCAGGTGAGGGAACTTTTCGTTTGTACGCTGTATCGCATACGATAACGCACCTAGTCCAACATGCATCGGCAGCGACGGTTTTGTGATGTAATCGGTAATATAGTAAAGAAGAGCTTTTGCTGCCTCTCCCGACCCAATGAACTTGATTTCCATGTTTGATTTTATCAAGAAAATCACCAAATCATTGTAATTAGCTATTCGAGGATGTAGCCGACGCAGAACAATCCCTCCACTCTCCTCATCAATAAATGTTTTCGGCACTGTGGAGCCATCGATCCGCATCCGACAAAGGGCGTCGCGTTGAGCCATATCCGCTGGTAGTAAACCATTAGGTACATACTTAAAGCACGTTGATTGATGCTCATGCCAGTTAAACTCTTTCACTAGCTCCGTCACAAAATTCTCAAATGCAGCTTCAAAGTCCTCTTCTCTTTCGTACGCAGAAATCATCGGAGCGGGAATGGCGCCGGGATGAAGATTGCCGGTTTCGTCTGCGCGGTGCGGTTTCTCCAGTGGGTGCCCTTTCTCTTCTACCACGACGTTTGCTGTGCTGGGAAGCTCACACTTTATAATTGACTCTAACCACTGAAACATGTTCTGCTTAAACGACTCTGATCCCCCCATCTTATCACGAAGAGCCTGAGGCGACGGATGTCCTTCCAACCAAATCAGCATATGACAATGTAATGTACCTCTGCCTTGCGCTTCTACCGTGCCATAATATGCTTTACACTTACCAAACAGTCCTCTTCCAGATCTCCCATACCGCAAAACGGTACTAATGAAGTTAGTCATCATTGTATCAAAGAACTTCGCGCACGCTGCAGGATTTTCTGCCGCATATATAGTGCGCTTCCATCGACTGAGTTCCTCCCCTTGCATGGCATCTTCTAACACGATTTCGTCCCCAGCATACAATCGCACCAGAGGGTGATCCCTATCGGACGGATTGAGCGTGATAAACAACGTCGGTGTACCTTCGTCATTTATTAATCCCCGAATTTGATTTCTCAGGGCGATCTTGTACCCATTAGACCCAGGCAAATCATGCGAGACGGCATTCACTTTAAGAAGCAGCTTCAATATGGAACTCTCTTCCGCGTTCTTACACTTATAATGTGGGTTCTCCTTGAATGCCGCGATCAACCTATTCAGCACGACCACGTCGACTTTCAATAGTTGTTGAACGACGCTTTCACGTTCGTGACCAGAAACACGAAACGTGACAGAATCATAAACCGCTTTCTTCTGCAGGATATTATAATATACGAAGGCGAAATCTGGGTCCTTTCTGAACGGTGAGTCGTGCACCGATAGTAAATACTTCAACTGCTGAGCCATAGTTAGCGGCGTAAACCGCTCGTGCTTGTGGAATCCTCCGATGCCCCAAGGATCAAGATGAGGGAACAGCCATGACAGCAAGTTCGGATTGCGAAAATCGGGTATAAGTTTAGAACCTGCTTGGACCTTCAGGAACCGTCCGTCGGCCAAACAATGCGCGAGCGCCACCATAGTCATGCGTCTATAGTTCACTGGCGTATCGTCATTATCCGTGTATCCGACGTTCTCCATCAGCACCCCCTCTTCATCTTTAGCAGGACCGTCCTCTTGACCCGGGATATAACTGCTAGTAGCACCTTCAACGCCGTCGCTGCGACCGATATGACCAATTTCCATTGAGCAAAGCACGTCCTCATCAACACCTTGAGTTCCTGGACCAAAGAGGTTGTCCAGATTGCTCTTGCTAAACCCCTTGAAAGTCTCACCGACACGGTAGTGCGGATTATGCGCCACAAGAAACTCGATCATAATTCTGACTCGAGACTTTCTTACAAGTATCGGCGTGAGCTGTCTGATCGTCTGCAAGTCAGGTTTAGTTTGTCCTACAAACACAGCACACACGGTATCCCTGATTGATTCCGCAGACGGGGGCAAAACTTCATTAAAAGAAGTTGTATCCTGCGGATGGATGGCGATATTACCCTTCACACAACGCTGCGAAGTGACTGCCGGCTTCTTGTACATAACATGTCCGGGGAGCTCGCTAAATTTATAAGATATCTTGCTTGCCCTAGCACGAGAAACTAATATCCTCTCCACAGGTGTTGCTCGGCGAAAAGCATCACTCACACTGTTAGGAAGCTTCTCCAATCCATAGTAGAGCCAATTGGCTAACGCAAAACGGGGCATGCGCGGACGCGCGAGATCAGATCGACATTCTTTACATATACGCAAGTCCCCCAAGCCGTCGATGTTGGTGAGACCTTTAGGGTGCAATATAGCACCGCCATATGCCACACGATTATATGACGAGGGCTGGAGATTGTCTGGCAACAGTGGATTACAAAGAAGGGCGAAATCGACTTTCCTCGGTTTAACAAACACAATACTCGAAATATTCGTGTCCCGAGCGCACACGGCGCACACGACTGTTGTTAGTGCTGCGGTGCTCATCGTTTGCTGCCATTCAGAGATAATAGCTCGCCGTAATTCCATATTTGCTATTTCTAGATAGTCGAAGTTGGCGGTGTCCTCTTCAGGTGCAGGGGGAACTGACGTCATAGGCCCGCTGCAATTGAACGTTAACGCCGGAGACGGCTGCGAAGATACAACAGCAGGAGCTTCAACACTGTCTGGGAAAACGGTACGATGTCTTCCAGGGTCGCAGGTTGGCCGGGGATTTCCCAGAATGTGGAAGACATATTTGAATGTAGAGCATACAGAACTGCATACATGAGTATGCAATTTCTGTAAGACCTCGACATGCTTCTCACGAAACCCGACACTTACTCGGTGCAATGCAGCGATTCCTCTGACTTGGCCAATTCGCCAATGTCCATACAATGCTAAGACAACAGATAACGAGGCCGCAACAACTAGATCGCCAGCCTCAGCGTTATACGACCCACTGCGTGCATCTGTCGCTAACCGGTACTGGAACATACTATCCATATGCGCCCGGGTAATCCGCCGAGGCACCGCGCGGACTTCGCCGGCTTCGATAACCATATACATGGCATCCAGAGCTATATTCACGTCCACGGCACAACAACATGGTGGTGAATAGCACAATGCATCGATGAGTCGTCGATAGGACAAAACGAAACATTGTGAGACGATTTAAGGTCATGCGTAGAAGGTCGTAGGTAGAAAATGAGTAACGCCGCCAAAAAAGAGAGACGAAGAGACTCACAAAGGCGCCCCGGCGAAACAGCACACGGAGAGCTCCCGATGTCCACCCCACGGGTCGGCAAACCTAGGGAAAGATTAGCGTCAACGTAGGCGAATGCATGGATTGCTCGTACTGTGATGAAGGACGCTCTCCGCTCCCTTGATAGTTTCGTCACCAAGGGATGTATCTAACAACCAATTAGTAGGGAACTTCGACGAAGAGATGAAACATACTGCGCGACACTGCGGCATTATAGTTGTGGAGGATAGGGCGGGGGGTAAGCAACCCTTTAGAGTCTACATCTGACGGCGATTGTGAGATTTTGAAATATCTCGCAATGTGGGACCTACCTGAACCGCTGTCGCGCTCCATAAATGATCGCTACACTGGTATATATGAGGGTTACGAAAAGTGCGTAGCAGAGGCGATCGGAATGTGGAGCACTAGCACAAACAAGCACGATTATAAACGACCAGCTGTGGCGTGAGTAATTGTAGCGCCGTCAACAGACACCAAACATTACCAAATACTTGCGCATGACAGACAGTCACAGTGTGACCGTGATTTGTGCGTGACGTTACAGTCACTTTGTGCGTGATTTTTGACCCTAAAACCTGTCCTACTTCGTAGTCCAGGAATTGACTCTTCTGCTCATCCTACGCTCCGTGCTGTTCTTCTTCCTCCACCTGGGGCAACCACCTTCCTCTAGCACTCTCCTTCAAAATGTTCTGCACACCTATTCGCCGCATGGCTACTGCTGCGCGCAAGCCGCTCAAAAAGTCGCTCAAAATCGGTCTCATCCCCGCGGACGGCATCGGGAAGGAAGTCATCCCCGCCGCACGGATGGTCCTTCAGACTCTTGGACCGGATCTCCCCAAGCTTGAGTTCGTCGACCTTCTCGCAGGGTGGGAGGTGTTTACCCGGACAGGGTCGGCGCTGCCTGAGGAGACCATCCAGTGAGCCGTGCTGCTCTGATGCGGCGCCCTGCGGTTTGTGACTGACCGCGGAATTGGTCGCTGTAAAGCGCCCTTCGGGAGTGCGACGGTGCTCTGTTTGGTGCCGTAAGGTATGTTGTCACATGTAGTGCATGTAGTGCGTCGCCCTGACTGCGTCATGTGTGTAGTTCCCCATCCCGGAGAGTGACCGGCTACTCCTCGCCCATTGTGGCCCTTCGCAAGGAGCTTGACCTCTATGCCAACATTCGCCCGGTCATCTCAGTGAGTCACTCGTAGGAGCTCTTGTTATCCCACTCACGATAGCTGTAGGTCTCAGACTTTCCCGAGGACAAGCCCGCAGTTGACCTGGTTGTGGTCCGCGAGAACACAGAATGCTTGGTTAGTCCATCAAGGGGGATATATGTCATCAAGTAAGCGTGCTCATACCACTTATGTACAGTACGTCAAGCAAGAGGAGCTCACCCACACCGAGCATGGGAAGGAGGCGCGGGCAACACGCCTCATCACAGAGCGTGCGTCTCGCAGGATAGGCAAAATGGCATTCGAGATTGCCCTCGGCCGCCCTCGCAAGGTACCTAAGCTCATCCTGGCGGCGCTATAACCTGACACTCACTCGGCATCCAGCAAGTCACTATCATCCACAAGGCGAATGTCCTATCGGTCACCGACGGTCTCTTCAGAGAGACTATTCGTCAAATACCGGCCGAGTCGAAGGGTCGCTACGATAGTGTGAAGGTGGAGGAACAAATTGTTGATAGCGCCGTATACCGGTAGGTATCCCTTTGGCTAGCCTTTGTTTTAGACATAACTAATACGGTCATTGTCAAGGCTCTTCCGGGAAGCCCAGTGAGGCTCATGCAGCATCTATGACGAAAGTAATTGCTGAACCTCGGACCTCCAGGATTTACGACGTCATGGTCGCACCTAACCTCTACGGCGACATCATATCTGACGGCGCCGCCGCTCTTGTTGGCTCGCTGGGTCTGGTACCCTCCATCAACGCTGGTGACAATTTCGTCATGGGCGAGCCGTACGTGCTATCTACCAAGTCTTAAGTTGTTTTTCTCATTGACGACACTGGGCTGTAGCGTACACGGCTCGGCGCCCGACATCGAGGGCAAGAACATCGCGAACCCGATCGCGGCCATCCGCTCTGCAGCGCTCATGATCCGCCACTTGGGCTACACTGACGGTGCCGACCGTATCGACCTGGCAGTCGAGCAGGTCATTCGCGAAGGTGACGCGCTGACCCCTGACTTGGGCGGAATAAGCACCACGGGCGACGTCTTCGAAGCGGTGCTCAAGAAGCTATGAGCTGGGTCAGACCACGCCGACAGGTCTGGGATGACGGTACATGTTAATGACCTATCCGACACAATCACGTAGTGTTAGTACGTATTTGTACATTCGAAAAGCTCTAGTACTGGGGAGTACCGGACGGTCCTGGAAGGTACTGCCTAGTAGTTGTATGTCCCGAGTCGCCGCGCAATGGTGTTGACGACTTGAATGAGAGCCCCACCCCGCCAAGTGACCGGTCGATCGCCGCGGCACCGTGTACTGTATTCTACCGGAGGAAAGAGATTGCTAGAAATTGACCATGCCGATGACGCTGCCCAGGCCTACTTTCCCCACAGAGCATGATGGTAATCAAGACAGACGGTCTGCTGAAGGGCCGGGGCATCGTTTTGTATGGCAAATATACAGCCATGCACTGCAGAAAATTGCAGCTCAAGATCCGGAGAGGCGCTCAGGCTCGTAGCGGCATGTCCCAAAGAAGCAGGTGTTGTAGAATGAGCCAGTGAAAAGTCGGAGAACACTCGCATTCTCCGAACTGCCGCTGCCCCCCGATGCCCCCGCGACCCCCGGCAACCCCCCGGTAACTGCCGGCAACTCAGGCGCCCATGTGGCGCCTCCCTCATTCCTGACATTCTGCTCGAGGCATAAATTAGCAAGGAAATCGGATAGTCTAGGGCATATATAAACCAGATGTACGATCTATTCATGTCAAAAAATCGATTTGCAGAGCACTGTGTAACTGTGTACAAGGGTAGCAAGTCTTAGGGCGCCTGTGGCGGCACTTCATGGTGGGCGGTTACGGAGTGTTCATTGATCTGCTTGTATACCACTGCGATGTTACCACTCAGCTCCCTTATACATGCTCTTTCTGCTTCTCCTGGTGCTTTGGGGGCTAACTTGGGGACTCTAGTACAGTTCATACACCTGGCGGCAAGACTTGTGCCTGTAGTTCTACATCGCCTGCCATCAACCTGGAACCCGGACCACACCCCTGCGGAGCTTCCTCCACATGTTCTCGAGTTCATGAGCTGTCGCCTTGGTGTCTCTCAGGACTGCGTGCAATCACTATGGACTGCAATTGGTGCTTGGATCTGGACAGAGGGCACAACCATTCTTGCAGACGATCCCAGAGAGGACGGGCCAGCGGATGGATGGGTCACTCAGGAGTCCGACCGGTTCTTGTGTGCGTTCATTATCTCACACCATATCATGTATTCTAATCTAGCAGGTTAAGCGGAGCACATGCTATACCCACCCACTCGTGTGTGCACAGACCCGGCCTGCGCTGATCACGGACACATTTTGCGCCTGTGGGATGCCCCGACATCTGTTCAGGTTTTCACCATGACACGGGGTGCATACAACGCACATGCGGTACACCTCACATGCAAGCGTAAGTACCATTCATTATCAGACTACTCCTTGGTGCTTACTATGCACTGTACAGGATGCAAAGCAATCTACTATCCCAACTACGTCGTACGCGACGACATCCGCCAGTATTTCATAGGCATTCCGGACCACATACAAGTATCGGGCCATAAGTATATTGAACGCGCTGTACTGGAACACTTCACTATGCTAGCGGTTCTCTCCTGGACCTCCTTCACAAATTCTGCACATATATATCACCGGTCTATGGGAAATCTTGCGAACAACCTTCCCGAAGATTCGCGCTTCTGCCTTCAGGGCGCCCATGTATCGGACGGCTTTGTGGTCCTTGCGTTACTGCGGGACTGCCATGACCGAGGGCAGGTCCTTGAGGTGCCTCATGGTGGACATCAGAAGGACCGCTTCATAGCGGCCATGCGGGCGCGTACGCAACGTATCCAACGGGCAGGGCAGCCCGAACAGGCTCATTGGTGCACGAAGTGCCTCCGCCGCTTTGATGACCCCGATGGAGTCACCCGTACGTGCTCTTTCTCTCGCAACAGTACACAGACCAGTACACAGACTAACTGGATGCTGCGTGCTAGGCTATGTAGACTGTATCATTACCGATGGCATTGACGTCGGCCGTCCATGTTGTGGCGTCCACAACTGCCGGCAGGAGCTACGTACCCCTCAGGACCGCTGGTGCGCGGGTCATCAGCGATGGGAGCTTTTCTGTGTCGTCGACGGCTGCTCTGTCCCACACCGCCTCGGGTACCGGACCTGTGAACTCCACACAGCAGTGGAGGAGCACTACGTTGCGGCAAGTAAAGCCATATTCACACTTCGGGCACGGCTGCAGCGGGCACAGGTTGCGCATCCCACCGACGCCATTGCTCCGGATGCCGCCATTGATGAAGACATCGAAACGGAGATGCCTGGCCCATGTCCTAGCAAGACAGCAGAGGGCAATCAACGCGTGCGAGCCCGTTTTGGGCGACGACGGACTCATAACGAGCAACTAATCGTGCGCCCATGCGGGATTATCACGTCGCGTGAGACATTCTATGGAGCAGAGAGTGTTCCGCAGGTTGTCGTGCGTGCTCTCTATTTGGGCTATGGCGCTCATAACTTACATCTTTACAGGACATGATCAAGAAGAAGCATATCATTCCTGGTTCCATGCCGCGATATGTCTGGTACGATAACAATTGTGGTCTGTACAAGTACTGCGCTGCACGTGCTGGCGAGCGCCTTCATCTTGACATCGGCCTTCCCGTCGACGTCTTTCACTGGAAGTGCAAGCATAAGAAGACCGACATCGAGTGTTCATACCACTGCAACCCCCACCTGTTCCAGGAGCTTCTCAAAGACGACAACAATTGGTTTTTCAACTCATCACGCGCTGAACAGACAAATGTATGGTTCGGAGGGTATCATGCAATCGTACGGGAGATGGGGGCTGTGAAGTATGAGTTCTACCTTGACGAGATGATCTTGCAGAAGAACAGGCTGACAGTTATCAAGCTGGAGCAGGAGGGGTGTATTCCGGGGTATCGAGCAGATTTGCGCTTTCAAACCGCCCATGATTGATGTAGCACAGTGGACATGTAATTTGTATCAAACACTCTTTGTGCGCTGCTTCCAGTCGTCGCTGCATGTTCTGACCACTTGTTGAGGGAGGCACTTGCTGACAAGCCACCATTCATCGACAATACAGGAGACGAGTGCTGGAGCTGGCAGGACCAGAACACAAATGATATAACAGGTACTACTACAAATCAAGGAACGTGACCGTGCAACATATCGCGTGATTCATACTTGGAGACCATCCTCCTCCTCATCGTCGAGCGTGAGATCGATGTCAACATGCACGATCTTGGATCGATGTCGCTGCCGGCGAGGGAGGAGAGGAGCAGCTGTTGGAAGGTCGTCGCTATCAAGGGTGAGATCAATGTCAACGTGTTCGATCTTGACATGACGTGGAGGGGATTGGATGGTAGGTTGTGACTCGGTGTCCGACTCGCTGCCACGGAAGGTGAGGATAGGTGAGTTGCTGAGTGTAACGTCAGCGTCTTCGAGTGTGAGATCGATCTCGACACGGTCCTTGACTTCGACGTGGTCCTCGGCATGCTCCATCTTGATGTGGGTAGGATACGGTGTGTCGTAACGCAGCGTGGCGTCAGGATCAGACATGCCAGTGTCGTCGTCGTCATCATCTTCATCAAACAGGTCGCTGTTGTCATCGGGAGTCTCCGAGCGCATGCGGGCGATGGATGCGCGGACAGTTGCAAGCATCTCTTGTGCGTGGACATCCAGGTACGGGCGTTCTTCGACTGATGGCGTAGGTGATACCAGATGGTCAAGGTCTGCGAGCACCCTCAGTGTAGATGCACGAAGCGACTCGAACTCAGATTGCCCGCTATCTGAGAGGTTTCCCCAGGGGCTGCTAGCGCGGGATAGAGTGGAACCAGACCCAAGGCCAGCTGACTGAGCCACAGCTTCCCTGCGCATCGCCTCTGCGCGACGAGATGCATCCAAGGCTGCCAGATACGCGTCATCCTCATCAGTATCTGTATGATCGCAATTGTCACAGCCGGGGTGTGCCGAGTCCATGCAGGATAGAATCGACTGCTGTGGTGCCCAGGACAGATCTGAGAGGGAGGCTCGGAGTGCTGCCTGCAGGTCACGATCATAGCTAGACAAGGAGTGTGACTCAGAGATAGCGGAGGTAGTCGCAGAAGTAGACGCATAGGATGTTGAGGCCAGGGAAGACGAGGTGTGAAGGGGAGAGGGGAGAGAGAGACGGGTGGTGCTAGATGTTGAAGACGAAGACGAGGTGTGAAGGGGAGAGGGGAGAGAGAGACGGGTGGTGCTAGATGTTGAAGACGAAGATGATGCATGGGATGGTGGGGGTCCGTGAGACCATGACGATGAAGCGGGTGCGTCAGGGCGATGAGATGATGCTTGGGGTGCCATATCTGTGAGTGACGCTTGGATTGCTGCACGCATATCATCATCATATCTTGTAGTCGGCATGGGCAGTGTTGTACGGGCCGCCTTTCGTAGTGGCTCTTCCACAGACTCTGACTGGCTACACTCCGACGCAGGACGCTTCATCCTGGCACGCCAAGAGGCTGGGGGAGAGAGGGGCTCGGGTGTTGGCTCGGGTGTTAGACTGAGGATACGTTAGCCGTGCTAGCATTGATACTGTATTAAAGTGTACGCACACAGATGCTGAACTGCCACAGTGGGACACCGCAGCCTGAGGTGTGATGTCCGCGAGTGATGCTTGGATTGCTGCGTGAATGTCGTCTTGCGGTGAGAGGGCGTTAGGTGTCGGGCTATAGATATAACATCAGTTGTGCTAGCATTATTCAAACAATATAGTACACGCACACAGACATAGATGATGGCATGGAAGCGGCTGGTCGAACCCCAAGAAACTCCAGGTCACCCTCGCTGAGCGAGCGATGCAAGGCACAGCCACCAGCGATCTCGCAGTGTTTGCGACATGATGACCGGCCACAGTGCCCTGCAACACGCACAGTCCCACAGACGGGGCACTGCCGTCGCTGACTGTTGAGAACAGAAGTTGTGCTGGTTGAGGGAGCTGGTGCACTTGTAGCGCGGGGAGGAGCAGTTACAGCAGTGTCGGAAGACTGCGCACTGTTACAGTACCGGAAGTATACATCATGCTGAGTTGCGTCTGAATGGCAGCCTTGACACTATAATAATTTTAGAAATCTGCTGCAAGCGGGTAAAGAGATTGACTTACTGCTACAAATAAGCGTAGATAGTTGGACTTGTTTGGATCCAGGCATTGCCGTATGGCAAGCGTCCGTCCACACTGAGGGCAATGCCATGTTTGTCGACTAACAGGGCCCCACTTTGTGCCAGTACTGTTTGTCATCGTTCAGAGAAATCAGAGGGAGGAGAAAGACGCAGGGAGAAGGACAAGGGACGCAAGGGTGTCGCTAGGGTAGGATAAGAGGGAGAGAATGAGGAGGCGGGCGACGTTCTGAGCTGAGGTTTAAGTATTCCACTGGAATCGTCACAGAAGGTGGTTGAATTTGTGCCAGCCGGGAGGGTTCGATGTGCGCATCGAACATATGTGTGGCGCGAAATCTACCATTTTGAGAAGTCATGTTGTGCGAACATGCGTACTGAGAGTATTTGATACTAAAACATATGATTACGAGTCTTGGATCATACACAAGCGATACACGGAGCCAGGACACCCAGACAAGTACATAATAGAAGAAACAGACATCACTTGATCACTCCGATACCTCATCCTCACCGGCATGCTTACCCTGCCCACGCTTGTGACCATTCTCCTTCCTCCAGCCATCCAGCTGCCTACGCGCCTGCGTCCAGGTATAGTTCTTTGCACGAGGAAGGTTGGTGATCCATTCGCGCTGTACCTGCGGTGAGTTGGCCCACGCACGTCGTGATCGCTGGTATGTTGTAGACTTGAACGGCTTGCCAAAGACGAACTCGAATCGTTCTGCCAATGATGCCTTAAGCTCCAGGTCCGCCCCGTCGCCATGATTGTCATCGTCATCACCAATGAGTGCAAATGCCTTTGCGACGTCACGAGCATAGAACCCTGCGGGCCACGCTTGTGTGGTGCGGGGTGCATACACCAGATTGTATCCCCAGAGCTGATCGAGATCAGGAAGCGCAAGCTGGGGTAGTTGTGGACGCTTGAGTGTCACGCGCGCAGGGGGGAGGTCGGTAATGGCCGGTGCAGGGTACACACGAAACAGGGGTGTCGGTTGAGTAAACGCAAGTGTAGGTGTGGCGGACGGTGTTGCGAGCGGCTGTGCATACACCAGAGTAGGCAGCTGCGTGCGCGCTGATACTAGAGCAGGCGGAGGAGCGCATGTCGGCATGGGTAGTAACACCGGTGGCCCTGAAGGGTCGCCAAGTGAACCAGAGACACCTAGACCATCATCAAGCGACCCAGAGTTGCCTAGCGAGTCCCCAGTAGTTCCGGCAAGCATAGACTGGCCCGACAGTGATGACTGAAGGCTATCAGAACATAGCGACATTGCAGATGTAGCGGTAACCAGCGACATTAGTGAGTCAGTGCTTGTAAGAGGCATCGTCCCACACGGCCGTTGATAGGGTGCTACCTGGGTGGTAAGCGACGGATCTAGCCAGGTAGGAGCCATCATGCTAGCACCATAGGGGAGACCTGAAGGAGCGGGTGGATAATACTGCGCTAAAGGATGATATAGGGCTGGAGCGAGCGTGGGGCCCATTCGCTGTGGGTTTCCAAGGACATTCATGCGGCCACGCGTCCCTGTGGCATGCAAGCACACGTCGTCGAGGTCGCTACAGCTGAGGACGCCAATCTTCCAAATGAGGATGTGCTCCTGTGAACGCACTTTGATCTTATAGCTGAGCTGGAGGGTGACCCAGGAGCGCGTTGCAAGATTGAAGCGTTGAACTGCTCGCTCATGGTGCAAGTTGAGGTCCTCTATGACGTGTGAGAGTTTGGCGAGCTCGATGGTGGGCCATGAAGGCGGTCCTTGCACCTGTATCTGTGTCAACTTTTCTCCCTCCTGTAGAATGAAGCAGTTAGTCTAGCGTGTTTATAAGAGCCAGTTACACATACCACAACCCATGCATCAATGTAGAACGTGTGCTCAACGAGAATCATATTTGCACGGCGCTCTGCCTCTGCGTGACTCCTCTGCAGCTGTCTGCTCATCGCGGTGTCCCAGTCGGCCTTAAGTGTGTCTGGCATCGTTACACGGTGCACACGTGCAACGTCCGCTAGAGTGGTGCTGCTTGCCTGGGTATTTGCGGTGACACCGGTGTTGAGTATTGCTGGTATTGATGGTGTTGCTGGCTCGGGGTGTGAGAGGCTGAACATGTCTAATGGGGGAGGTACCGGCTGCGAAGCCAAGGTCTTCCGCTCCTGGTCGTGGGCTCGGAATCCACATGGTGTTGAATGCTCAAGGCAGTGCTTCTTGCACCGCTGACGAGTGCACATGTTGGCGAGCTTCTGACCCGACCTACAGCCTGGCTCCGAGCAGGTCTTAGCTGGTCTGGAGGTGATGCCGGCGGGCGTGGTGCTAATAAACTGGTACCGCATACTGTGTGACTCTGGCTGACCAGTCAGGGCCTGAGGGTTTATACTGGTGGCATGTGCATGATCCATAGGAGCAGCGGTGTTAAGACAAAGTAGACGGGGTATGGAAGAGCGTAGAGACAAAGTAATCATATTCAAACATCAACATGACATGCCTGAGGACGTAGCCTTCTACTCGGGAGGTGAGACGCTGCACGCACGTGGGCGCTTATGCCCAGGGCTACTGCCGGCGCTTGCCGGGGGGGCGCGGGGGCAGCGGGGGCATCGGCCAATCAGGAATTGCTGACTTTCTGAAAAGTCGACGCTCGGAGCTTGCAACTTACATCAGCCCAGGCGGCAAGTTCAAGCGCCACGGGTCGATCGCTGGGCCGCCGGCCGAACCCGTATGTCGCACGGCGCAATACATAAAACCATCGCGGATAATGACTCATAGGAGTCATAGCTCTGCTGGCTCGTACCTATTGGATCTCCCCTCTCTCCCTCTCTTAGTTGACAAGCCGGATATCGCTGCTGAGTACTGAAAGACGACCTAGAAACTCGTCATCAGCATGGAAACGCCAAGGCCACAAAATGAGGAGTACGAACTGTCGTTCGTGCAGCCCAGCTCGGGGCAGCAAACTCCCTCTGGCCCGGGAGGCCCAACAAGTGTCTACTCTGCGCACTCGTCGCAGGCTGCATTGCAAGCTGCAATCGATGAAGGTGTGACGGTGCATGAGCTTGCGCCCATGGACCGCGGTGTGCGCGCGTGGACGTTCTGCTTCTCTGCGTTCGTGCTGGAGATGGTAATCTGGGGCTTTTGTTTCAGGTACGTACGCATCGTATAATTCCAGAGATACGTGTCCGATCTTAAAGTATGATCCAGTTACGGTATCTTCCAAGGTACATCGAATATACCATCGGGTGGCATCATCTGCAATGTTGTCTGACTATCTGAGGGCCGATTTCAGATTATTACACGACACACGCACCTTTTGACAAGTCATCTGGTGTCGCGATCGCAGCGGTGGGCACCGTGTCCATCGCACTGCAGTACTGCGAAGTAGGTCCGACGGTCTTGAATGAAACACGGGGGGCTGAACTTTGGATTTCATAGGCTCTTATGTTCTGCTTGACGCTAGATCGGTATCCTGAGTATATGAAAGTCAGCATGTGGGGTGGTCTCGCGCTGTACTTCATCTCCATCTTCTGCTGTAGCTTTGCTACGCAAGTAAGTTGACCGATTCACCCCTGATTATCAAGTGAAACTCACCATTCGCGTAGGTGTGGCAACTTATTCTGTTGCAAGGTGTCGGGTTCGGCATCAGTGGCGGGCTTCTATATGCTCCTGTGATCAAGTTGCTCAGCGAATGGTTCTCTGAGCGGAGAGGCCTGGCTGGCGGCATCATCTTCGCCGGAGGAGGTGTAGGAGGTTCGCACTCGCCGATATTCCACGCATGATTTCGGAACTGACCCGCGCTCAACAGGATTCGTCTTCCCCTTCGTCTTGAACCTATTGCTAGACAAGGTAGGCCTGCAGTGGACCTTGCGCATCTGGGCCATCGGCTCGACGCTCTGTGCAGGGATCGCCCTCCTTGGCATGCGCCCCCGTTTGCCTGTGTCCAAGTTGGCCGCGAACCAGCGTCGGCCGCGCTTCATCCCCCCGCAGCTCGGCTTCATGCGCAACCCGATCTACTGGAGCGTCGTGAGTGCAAACATCCTCCTGTCAACTTCACCGTCCCAGTCACTCAAACAACCCGTGCAGTGTTTGACGACCCTCCTGCAAGGGCTCTCCTACTTCCCCGTATCGCTGTACATCGCGAGCTTCACGCGTGCGCTGTCGACGCCGCTCACGGCGACGGTCGTGCTCTCGCTCTTTAACTCCTCCGCCGTCGTCGGCCAGATCGTGCTCGGCCACCTGAGCGACAAGTTCCCGTACCCGTGGATCATGTGCGTGAGCGCGATCGGCAGCGGCCTCGTCGCCTTCCTCCTCTGGGGGCTCGCGACCGCGGCCACACAGCTCTACTTCTTCGCCATCATCTTCGGCGCGCTGGTGAGCAGACCCCGCACTTCCCTTTGGTTCGCAACGAATACTGACGCGACATAGAGCGGCGGATTCTCCTCGACGTGGCCCCGCGCGGCGTCCGATTGTGCGCGCGGTAAGCCCGAGTACGCCGGCCTCGCACTCGCCAGCACCGCGTTCTTCAAGGGCGTGTCCGCCGTGGTCGGGCCTGCGATCTCTGGCGTGCTGCTCGAGGCCGGCAAGGGATCGTCCTTTGGTGGCGTGTTCGGGCGTGGAGGGTATGGCGCTGTCGAGATCTTCGTGGGCACATGCGCGCTCGCGACAGGGGCAGGGAGCTTCCTTGTTGCTCTAGCCAGTCGACGAGCCCGAGTTTGAGTGAGACGGATGACGTCGCTGTAGATCTGAAACGGACACTCGCTGGGAAACGAGAAGATGGACAGGGACACATATATAGCACTGGTGACATACGACCTAACTAGATGTTCGGTAGATTTAGTAATAGCTTTCGCTCTTGAGCCGCTTTCGGTCTGTTGCACGCTGTCAGTCAATCACATCGGGCTAGCAATATTCGTGAACTTTAACCTGCAGGGTCGCGAATGTCCTCCTCCTTGACTCGCTTCGGAGCTATGTCAAGAGGGACGCGGTAAGTTGAATCCTTCAAAAAACACTTGTCGGATGTCACGCTACCTAGTCTGGGGTCCGGTGGAATTGTCGGAGGCGCCCCTTCGTCATACCCCGGTCCTCGAGCAGCGTCGGGGTTTGGTGAGGCTGTAGCTTGCACCCCTCGCAATCTCTCGAACGCAGCGCGAAATCCTTCCGACGGAGGAGGCGGATCTTCAGAGAAATCTTGCTTGACGTGCGGTTCTTGCACAAGGTGAGAGTCATAGAGGTTGGGGGCTGTGGGCTGCGCAATACCTTCCCGCGGCTCGGTCTGACCTCCCCGCATCCGCTGGAATGCATCCACAAACTCTCTCGACGGTGCACTAGGCTGTTCTGCCTTGACCACCAGCGCAGCGGGCGCCACGGAGCCAGCGTGCTCTTCCTGTCCTGTAGCTGAACGAGACTGCTGCAGCCGCTCGACAGCAGTCCTAAACTGCTTCGAAGGGCCGTAGAGTTCCGGCTCCTCCTTGACTAGTTCTGGCTTGACGCGAGGGTCTGGAGCACCTTGCTGGGGAGTGGTTGATCCTGTATCTCCACCAGTGCGCGCCTGCTGCAAACGTTCGACTGCGTTTCTAAACGTCTTCGAAGGGCCGTATAGTTCAGGCTCCGGTTTCACCGCGCGTCCCTCCGGGTCTAGTTTGACACGACCTAGCCCGTCCTGTGCCTCCTGCTTCAGTGAACGGAGAGCGTGTGCTTCTAAAAATATGGTATATGAATAAGTATGTAGTGTAGGTTGTGCAGTGCTGTTAGGCAGACCTTCATCATACGGATCTATCTTGCCAAGCTTTCCCGTCACGGCGGGTGCTATGGAACAAGTCAGCACAACATAGCAAACGTGCCTATTCCCGGCGTGTACCATTCAACGCGTCCTGTACAGGCTCTTGCGGCCTAGCATGCGCCCCCTCAACCGTCCTCGAGGATATCTGCGACGGATGCTCGTACGGCTCGAAGCGACTCTGCGCAAATATTAGCACAGGACCCTCTCGCGTCTACGCACAGCGGGCGCCTCCAAACATACCGTGTCGGGAATCGGGGTAGGCTGGCGCGTGGGCGGCAGCGGGAGCGCGAGGTCCGCGCAGTTCTTGCCCCTCGGCGAGGCATAGCTCGCGCGCGGGTACGGATATATCACCGGAAACTTCAGGTGCGGCGGCGGGTCCCCGCTCACCGTCGGATAGAACTCGAGCCAGTTGTCTGTCGCCGTCAGTATCGTACTTTAGCAGGGCGCGGGGCGAGACGGGCGGGGGAGGAGACGCGTACGGTTGCCGGGCTCGCCGCGGTTGCGGTAGTTGTACTCGAAGACGTAGGAGACGCGGTCCTTGTCTTGCGGGTTGCCGCGCGCGAGGCATTTGCGCCACGCGTGCGCGCCGAGGATGGGCGTGAGGTCGACTTCCTGCGGGAGTTGCACGATGACTTCGCCCCGCTGCGTGTGCGCATCCGAGCGTACGTTGGGTATCGGCAGCAGGAGAAGCGGCACACAACATCATCAAGCGTGGCGTTAGTAAACAGGTGGGCGATTCGGGAAGATGGTTCAATTGGTGCACCTCCGGCAAAAGTGGTGCATACATACCGTATTGACAGAGTACACGGCGTCGACCTGGTGTGCCTTACCCAGCATGAAGTACACCCACGTGCAGAGGTGGTTGTAGAACACCTGCGTGCGCGCCTTGCCCGTCGCGTTCCCCGGCCACGGGTCCTCGATCACGATGTACTTGCAGCCGGGGTCGTCGGTGTACGGCGGGCCTTTCTTCTTGGGTGGCATCCTGGGCACATAGGCGAGGCGGTGAAGCTTGAAGGTCAGTTGAGTGGTCAGAAGTCAGTGGGAAGTAGATCGCAGTGGATGTCGAAGCTTCAGGTTAGGAAAACTAGAAGCAGGCTCGGGGCCAGGGACGCGCTGCAGCATGGCTCGGACTTCGCAACGATACTCCGCCTGAAATCTCAGAGCACAAACGTATTGTACCGGGCTCTAGACGATGTCAAACATCACAAGGGGTTCAACTTCACGATGGTGGAAAGACTGAACGAGCTTGTATAATAAGACAAGCAGCGCGTGTGTATGGTCGAAAGAAAGACGTGGTTGCGTTTAGCGCTCGGCGGCGAACCGCCATTCGGTCTTCTCGGAGACTGAATCGGCTTGCACTTACTGGCATGTTTACCTCGTAGGAGTGGTCGAATAAACGTGCGGCTCGTATGAACTAGAGAACCACAATGTATATTATCACATTACAGTCCCGTGCGATTAATACACTGTTGAAGAAAGTAACAAATCCATAACCCATTCTATCCGTAACGAAAGCAACGAGGGAAACCAATGTGCAACAAGTCCGAAGGAATGTGTGTCATTCTATGCAGCGTATGATGTGCGGCCCGACCCTGCAGGGCGGTCGAGCTCTTTGATCAGAAGGTCGTTCATGGCCTTGGGGTTGTCGAGGTATACTGTAGACAAAGCGTGAGCGGATGGAAGGCACCATGTTGGGAAGCAACGCACCATGATGACCTGCGTGGGGAATCATGTACATCCTCCCGAGGCCGTTACCAGCCTGGCGGAGTCGCTCGACCGACTCCTTACCACCCTCAGGGTCCATCCAATCGTGGTCTCCGTCTAGACGTCATAGTGAGCATACGTAAATTGCAGCGTGGAGTGGGGTACGCACAAACAAAGGTGACCGGAATCTTCAATGGAGCTATCCGATCAACCATCGGTCGCCTTGCATGCGCGCCGGGTGCGAGTAGGTGCGCTGGAAGCAAGGCCATGAGGACGAGTTCCCGGTTGTCACAATCTGAGTATGTACTCACATATGCAGTATTCGCCGGAACCCTTCGCGAGCGTGATGTTCAGGATGTAGTCGTGCATAGCACGGGTCTCGTCCTCGCTCAGCCCAATGAAGCGCCGTGTCGAGTACTTGCCGATGAGCATGGGTCCCCAGAAGAACGTCGAGCGCACGACCTGGAATGGACTCCAGCCCTTCTCCCAGAGGTATGTGAGCACCTTGCGGCTGTTCGACTCCTCCCGCTTCGCCGCCTGCTGAGTAGCCTTCAGGTCCTCCACCCGCTGTGGATCGGCGGGTTCAGGGTGGTCCTGATCCGTCGCCCCTGTGGTCTGCGGGTCGGTGAGCTCGCGCGAGGGCACGGAGTTGTTCGGGTCTCGTGGAATGCCGGCCGGCGAAAGCAGGATGAGCTTGTGCACGCGCGTGGGATGACGTAGGGCGTAGGCGATGCTCAGGTACCCCCCGAGGGAGTGTCCAATGAGCGTCATGGTCTCGAGGCCCATCTTGCGCCGCCATTGCTCAAGTGAGTCGACAAAGAAGGTCTCGGCCTCGTTCACACGGCCGTCGATATCTTCGCGCTTCGCCTTTACATGAAAGGGCACGCGCGCGGAGCGCCCCATTCCGAGCCAATCGACAGCGAACACGGAGCCACCGCGTTTGCCTGCCCAGGTGCCCAATGCAGGGAAGTTCTGGAAGAAGAAGCCGAGGCCCGCGCCGTAGCCGTGCAGGACGACCGCAGGGGGCGGTGCGTCCGGGGAAGGAGAGGTGGCTGTTATCGCGAAGGTGTTGAGGTATTCCTTTGGGTCATCAAGCTCGACGCGAGAGCTCTGGGCTATGACAGGAGTGGCCGCGTCTGGTGTTACAGGGGGAGAGCCAGCTGCACGGAAGTAGGGGAGTTTCCTGTCGCACGAGTCGGTCGGATGCTTTCATATCCGAGTGGCTGGACATACCTGAGTAATCGTTCTTCACTGGCTGCCGACTCTTTCTCTCCTGCTGCCCACCTAACACAAAGAATAAATATATGCGCCGCTGGTGAGCGTGATCTCGTGCACTAACCAGCTTTTGACACTGGCGGCGAATGTGGATGGAATCTCTCTTGCCGGAGGCAGGGAGAGGGTGTCTGCGAGAGAACCAGTGGGGCCACTCATGTGCGATAGCTTGGGGTATCTTAAGCGTGCTAAGAGGAGTCTAGAGGACGCAGCGGCCAGAACGAGAACGAGGGAGGGTGAGAGAGGGAGGGAGAGATGTGTGGAAGCGAGGGGCGCGGGGGAGTAAATGTAATGCAGGCGGGCGGATGCCGATCGTACGCGTGCGCTCCTCCGACTCCCGATGACATAAGCCCTCCCCGCTTACGCCGGCTCGACGCTGCGTATGCACCGGCGTACTACTCACACCTGCTAGTATGTGTAACGCACTCTTACTCTCGTCTCTTCCGACCGGGGGACATCATGCGCGGGCGCAGACGTTGTGGGAACTTCAACACATCTCATGTATTCTCTGGGAGCGAAGCAGCACTTCCATTAGCCCGTTCAATAATATAGTCGATTGCGCCATCTTCCGCGCCGTCTCCGCGAAGGGCTGCACGCAGTAGCCAGCTTTTGCGGCGCAACCGCCTTGCAACGTGGGTGCGGTATAGGCGTGGAGGATCGGGTCGAGGGAGCACAGCCGCGTAGGGTCGAAGGGTACATCCACCGCGAAGAAGCAGCAACAGGATCTGCAACGGCCGTCAGCGCACGCCCGCGCGAAAGCGACGCAGCATCGCTCACCCAGGCTCTATATCCGCCTCGCCTTCTTCCCCCGCGTCCCGCCCACCTTCAACGGCGTCCTGTCCGTCACCCGCGTCAACCGCGTCTTCACGTTCGTCCCGACCGCAGTCGTGATCGCGGTGAGTATCGCGTCGCGCCCCTGCCCAAAGCCCTTGAGATACAGCTGCCACTCGAAGTCCGTGCGCTCGAGCTCCTTCTCCATCGCACTGATGATGCCCACCGCGCACTGGTACCCCGCCTCGTACCCGTTCCGGTTGCTCTTCTTGAACCCGAGCTTCCCGCCGGAGAGCGTGACGAACTGCCGGCCCGCGTCGTTTGCGAACGTCGCGATCGTGTTGTTGCGCGTCGCCTTCACGGACACGTTGTACACCGGCTTCTGCGAACCGATACTCGCCCGCTGCGCCAGGTTCGCGGCCGCGGCTGGGTTCACGCGGTAGCTGTCTGCGGGAGGTACTGGCGGCCCGTCTTCCGTGGCAACTCCTTCATAGGACGGGATGATGGGGTCTAGAAAGCTTTGGATATTCGTGACGCTATCGCTAGTGCTAGCAGCGGCGGGGGCGGGGGCGGTGTCGCTCGAAGTCAGAGTTTGGAAGAGGTCGGGGGCCGGAGGAGTGTTGGTCGCGCTCGCAGACGTAGACGCAGACGAAGAGAATGAGGCGGCCCAGACCCTATGCGAGGCTCTTGACCTGAGTGAAGGAAGTGCTCTGACGAAAGACATGGCAGAGCAGCGAGTGCGGCGACAAGGACAGCGAGCACAAGAGGCCAGAGCACGTTTACTTGACAAGATTTCTCCACCTCCAAATTCACGCGACAACTCATTTCATATGTCAAATAGATACAAACAAAATAAGCTGGCGAGTGCTTAACAAGCGCCCATCACTGCCTCCTACGTACCACGTATCGTGATCAATCTTAACATGGAATTCCCACTAGATCGCACCAGTGAGTAAATTGTCTGGTGATCAGCTATCCCTTCAAGCTGGTGCCCTCATCGACATAGCGACCCCACCGCCCCTGGCACGCTAGGCTTGTTCAGTCTTCGTGTTGCACCGTACTCTCCCGGAGCACATGTCTGAGGTCGCAGAAACCTTCGTCTACTCCTGGTCTTACTCACTCTTACTAGACAGCAAGATCCTTATCGCCTTTCAGAGCTCAACCAACGCGTCTCTGAAGCATGGTGGAAGTGGATGATCATGAGAAAGCATCACAATCCCGCTGGGCGGTAACTCAACGGGAGCATCAATCCGCGCCGAACATATGTGCATCGCTTCGTCAGATCTCGAGTCCTGAATCGCCAGCGAGGGCGCCGCCGCGCCGAGCTTTGATGTCGGTGCTGGGACGCGTGCAACCGAGACACGGTCACTTATAAGAGACCACCTCTCCCTTTCCCAAGCCTCCCCTTGGCAGGCTCCAGGACTCATCCGCTGTGTTTCTACTTCCCTCTTCGTTCTGAGCCCTTGCCGGTCTGTCTGTTACGCGTTCCTCTTACGACCTTCTGCTTTGCTTTGCTTGTTCGTCTCTGTGCCACTTTCAGACCTGTATCTTTCGCTGTTATTTCTTTCAAGTGGGCTTTGACAGTCCCGACATAACGAACAGCGCTAGAATCAATTTCGATTTCTACTACTCAAGATGACGAAGACTAACGGGAAAGCGGCGATATATATCAAGTCCATGGTGAGCAGAACGCGCTCTTATACAGCTCGAAACGTACCTAAACCCGAACGCGTTCGTGCGTTAGTTCACCAGGATCACCCTAACCCCGCACACGCTGGCCTTTTTCCTCCTCAGCGTGATTCACTGTCTCGCACAGGGCCTCACCGCGACGTTCATATACACCGAGGATGCGAACACATTTGGGTTCGTGAACAACATCCTGCGCACCGCAGAGGTGCCTCGCAATGAGGTCGCCCGGCTTTTCCGGGACGGGGACCGCCTAGACCTGGAACTGTGCACAGCGGCCCCGGTCGGGGACGTGTACAAGGAGTGTGCGACTATCTGGGAAACCGGCATGGCTGTGAATGCGACGGGGGCGACTTATGTTCCGAGGGCACTCCCGATTGTATGTGTTCCGGTCTCGCCCTCCTTGGGACACATTCTGATAGGACGTTCGTCATCGTTGGATTCATACCGTGTATATAGCTTGGGAGAGCTCTAGCAGAGGTGCCATCCACCGCTGTACAAGACTCCTACACACCCGCCTCAGAGTCAGTCACCATAGTGCGTATTTCGCTTTTGCTCTAAGGGCCGTATACTGATAGGAGCCCGGTGTATAGAATGATATCTTGAACCAAGTCATTCATCAAAACGTACATTTTATGTTGCTCTGATTTGCTGCATTGTCCTCAAATCAGACTGTGCACACAGTTTGTACGGCGGGCCGGGGAGTTGATCAGCGCCAGGCCCAATCCCTGCGCGCCCGAGTCACTTCCAGTCACTACACAGCCAGCCACTACGCAACCAGTCACTATCGTGCGTGCTTCGGTCTCGGTCCGCTTGGGTCGTATATTGACAGGACTGTCATTAGCACGATATCTTGGACGGGAGTGCTCTTGAACATGTTCGTTTTTTGTTCCTCTGACTTGCGCAAATCTCAGACTGTGCATTCAGGTCGTACGGGGGGATGTGGAGCTGATCAGCGCCAGGCCCAATCCCTGCGTGCCCGAGTCACTTCCAATTACCACGCAGCCAGCCACTACGCAACCAGTCACCATAGTGCGTGTTTCGATCTGGTCTGCTTGGGTCGAATATTGACAGGACTCTCATTAGCACGATATCTTGGATGGGCTCGCTCATCAACAAGTTCGTTTTCCGTTCCTCTGATTTCCTATATTGTCCGCGAGTCTCAGACTGCATACAGTTCGTACGGAGATCCTTAGATGGGACTGCGCTCACCGCCATCCGGGATCCCTCTACGAAGAAGGTAACCGCTGTGGAGATGACGTACAACAACGGCGCGGACTCCGTGGTGTTGAGCGAGCAGTGCGCACGCATGCTCGAATACCCCGGGCGAATGTGAGTATTTTGAACAACTGCGGGAGGCGGTTGTGAAACTCACGCGGTGCAGCCTGGATAACTCCCAACGAGAGGACCTCGCCCTGATCGGCTCTCAGTTCTGGTTGCTGGGGATCTCTACGTTCGGTGTAAGTCCCCAAACATGATGTTTAGCCGTGTGATTTACCATGCATCCTATACAGATTCTGTGGAACTCCATACCGCATATGTATGTCTTTTGTCTTCCGGCGTGGTTCTCCCGTTTAACATCGTGCAGTTGGGCCGTTGTTTTTGCGCGAGTGATGCAGACTTCGTGGGCGGCCTACACCGTCTGGCGCACTACGGACGTCAGGTTCAGATACCGCTCACTTATTGTCGATGACGGGACACCTTGCAACTTCGACTTCATGCCGTCATACTTCAACACTCGACTAGCTCTCCAGGTCCGGACGGTCTATCGTATATGGTGTATGGCCGTCAAAGCTCACAGTGTGCTCTCAGATCCCTGAACTGGTTCTCAACGTCACTGCGTTGATCTCGACAACGTTCCTTGCGTTCCACATTGCGAAAGTACGTATCCCCGGACTTCCTTCAACTTCAAGTGGGCCTGTACTCACCGCTCATGCAGAGCTACAGCTCGTCCACTATCCGCACGGTGGGCCCTCCCCCACGCGTCATGCGGCTCTACAAGGCAAGTGCCCCCCTCCATACATATATCGTCATGGAGGATCTGACCCGCAGGCCGCAGTTCTTCCTGCTCAAGTCCATGTTCCTCCAACTCTCGCTCTTCTTCACGATCACGGCCATCAGCCTGTGGATCGACCAGCTGCGCAACAGCGAGATCGCGGTGTTGGCACAGCACGCCCCCGTCTACTACGCGCTGTTCGTGTTCACCGTCGTAGTACGTCCATCACATCACTCCTTGTCGGCCTATAATGCGGCGCAGCTGACGTGCACCGATAGACCATCATTCCGTGGATGGCCATGGTAAGCCCCACCCCGACTCATGTCTGCAGCGACGGTGAGCTGGCACTGACGCACGGACACGCAGGGCTGGTTCGCCGTGCGTCGGGAAATGACGCTGCTCATGGCTGGATTCATGTTCCTCACCGTGTTCTACCTCGCCGGGTGGAGCGCGATGTTCAAGGCGCAGGTGTACCTCTGGACGTTCATCGAATGGCCGTTCTTCTGCTGCATGACCGTCGTCTCGTCTCTCGTCCTCCTCGGCGCCCTCGTCTTCGGGATCGTCTGCTGGACCGGCTTCGGGCAGGGCCTCGCCCACTATCGTGCGTTCCCGAGCCGCGCCGTCCGCTATGTTCTGCGCTGACTGGGTTATGTTTGTACGACAGTGCACGTCGAGGCGGTCCTGATGGAGTCGGGCTTCGACGCGGACCTGTTCACGAACGACGACTCCGAGAAAGCTTCCAGTCAGGCTACGAGCCCGAGCATTCGCTGCCCCAGCGCGCTCGCGGACCCCTCGCCTCAGGGCGTCTCTACGATCAGGCGGGACGGAAACTGGGACTTCGCGGATGCGGACGTGGACAAGCCGCGGATCTACATGGTGGACTTTGCGGAGGAGAAGGGCTCCTCGACCGTACTCCCGAAGTGAGCGTGTGGGCGGTGTGGAGTATCTGTAACATCAATTTATTGGCGAACTGTTTCGAGACTTGAGCTTGAAGCTTGAAGTTGGATGTACGCTTGTGCTTGTGTAGGACAACGCCGTATATGTAGCGTTATGTCATGTCCCTAGCATGTCACCTCAACTGACCGCCAGCGAGTTTGAGCGAAGCTGGTAGTACTCGCCGCTGGCTTGTGCCTGCCAGTTGCGCCGATAATTTGAGGCGATATGTGTTCAGACTGTTCTCGTCAAATCCTCGAGAACGCTCACGAGCGTCTACATCATTCCAAACTCCGCCGAGCGAGAGACACGGCGCCTATCCCGCCTTTCCGGTCCACCACGAACCCTCCTCCGACTACCAGCCATGTCTGTGAGTGCCCACCCTGCCCCGCCATCCACCTGCCGTCGCTGACACCCGCACGCAGCTGGCCAACACGTTCTACAACACTCTTGTCCGGCGCAACAGTGAGTCTCCCCGAAAACAGCCTCTGCTGCGAGTATCTGGATTCTGGAGCTGAACGTCATGCCCCCTCTGCGCACAGGTGTGTTCGTGCCGACCATCTTCGCCGGCGCGTTCGCGTTCAGCATCGGCTTCGACGTCGGTATCACGTCCTTCTGGGACTCCTGGAACAAGGGGGTGCGTCCGCTCCGCTCTCGCTCGCGCTGCTGTCTCCCGCCTTGCTGACGCCCGCTGCAGAAGCAGTGGAAGGACATCCGTGGAAAATACATGGAGGACGCATAGAGAACCCCCGCTCGTCCCTGTTGTACCCGCCAGCATCCCCACTATAACATAATTTCACTGCTATTCGCGGACCCTTCCTCGTGCGGGCGGTCGTGCTACGATGCCAGCCGATGTTGACCCAACAACATGTCAAGCCTCAGCTCGCTGCTAAGAGGGCAATCTCTGCACGAAAACAAACGAGCGCAAGATGCCTCCCACACACACACACGCTGGTGAAATTTCGTTGGCATTGGACATCTAAGTCGGTGGCTCTATCCTGACATCAGAAGCATAAACCCGGGCCATAAGCAAAATCGGAACGTGCAAGAGTCGAGAGACACATTATGTACGTGGCGTGGCCGTAAGCTAGGTACCGGGGCCGGATACATATACACCGCGGGTGCGCGAGTGAGAGTGAGAATGAGGTGGAGATGGAGATGAGTGAGGATGAGAGTGAGGAGAGGACGAGAGAGGAGAATGAGAATGGGAACATGAGGTCTATGTTCGTGAACGTTCACGGATGATGCATGCGCGCAAATACAACGGTAACAATGCAAACAACAATGAGACGAGGACGGAAGCTTAAAGATAAGATGGGAGGGGTGTCGACGGCGGTGGGCCATAATATAAACAGAGAGAAGCGGAATAAGAGTGTGGTGAGCGGAAAAGAAAGCCGCAACGCGTGCGCAAGAATGTACAAGAAACGATAAAAAATGGAAACGAGGGCACACCGACCAGCCTACAACCGGGCGGAGAACAGCAGCAGAGCAGGCCTCAGGTCGAGATCATCCCCAGGTCCTCCTCGCCCTCCTCCGTCCGGAAGATCTCCTCAAAGATCTCCTTCCCGTCCGTGCTCAGCGGCGGCAGCTGGTCCGCGACCGCCGCGGGGTCGTCCCTTGAGCACTTGATCCTCCTCAACCGCTCCTCATTCCATATCCGCTCCAGCGTCTCCGCGAGGTTCATGAGCCCAAACAAGAACCCGCGGTCGGGCGTGTCGGGGTAGTGCGGCGGGAAGCGCGCGTAGATGAGGCCCGTCTCCGGGTCGACCTCCGCCTGGTACCCCTTCCCGCTCGTCACCTCCTCGACGCCCGCGAGCCCGCTCGGCGGCGCGCACGGCAGCCAGTCGCGCCCCGTCGTCGTGTGCGCAAAGTCGACGAGCCGGATCTGCACCTCCCCGCGCTTCCGCCGCCGGCTGCTGCGGTCCGCGACGGGCCCGACGAGCAGGTCCTCGCTGTGCGACCGCCGCAGCGTCGTCGGGCGCGGCGTGCCCGTGCCGTCGGGCCCGCCCGCGGTCGCGGTCGAGCTGCTGCTGCGCGCGTCGAGCTGGCGCTCGAGCGACTCGCCGCGCTTGCTCCGCGCGGACGGGTTCTCGAGCACGGACGCGCGGAGCGCCTCCTGCGCGTCGCGGTCGCCGTCGTAGATCATGAGCAGCGAGCAGCCGTAGAAGCGGTAGCCCTTGAGCCGGTTCACGATGCGCGCGAGCGCGTACACCTTGCGGAGGATCGCGGGGATCTGGTACACGAGCAGCCGCTCGCCGTCGTGCAGGAAGGACGCGAGCACCGCGGGGAAGTCCTCCGCGCGCACCTCGCGCCCCTTGTACTTGTCCTGCGTCACGTACGACTGCGTGACGTGGTTCCACACCTGCAGAACGGGCCAGCGCGTCAGCGAGCCGAACAAACAGACAGGGTATATCACACCGGGTCTCTGTGTCATATTGCCAGCAGGGTACGCTGTGCACGGCCCTGCAAATGCAGCCGAGCGCGAGCGCACGGCAAAAGACACATAAACTCCAAGCTGCGAAACTGAGCGACACTCACCTGCATCCCGCATACACGCACACCGAGCGTCCTGCTCGTCGTCCGGTCGCACTTCTTCCGCTGGCTCTTCTTCTTCGCCGGCGTCGCGTCCATCCCGTACTGGCGCGTGCCCATCTTGAGGTCGAGCACGCACGAGTACTTCAGGCGTCCCGTCAAATCCTCCATGAGGATGAAGTGGTTCTGGCGCGTGACGGCGCGGTCCGCGTCGCGGGACTGCGCGGGCACGTGCGGCTCGATGAGCGGGAATGGCGAGGGCGAGAGTGATGGAGGCTGTTGCGGCGCCGAGGTCGTGAAGCTCGATAGCGAGGGCTCATGTGAGCGCGAGCGGCTCCGGCGGAACGAACGTGCGGCGAACGATTGGCTCTCGCCGCCACAGCCCCGCTGCGAGGACGGCGAGCGCGTCGGCGGGAGCGCGCCGCTATCCTGCGCGGACTCGAACTCAAACATCTCCCCGGGAGCGGGATCGTCGTTTCGCTGCTTCGGGTGCGTGGGGTACTGCCCGAGGTTGCTGATCTGGCGCTCGCTCTGGACGCGGCGCAGTGGCTGACCTAGGATGCTGCACTCCTCTTGACGGAGACGCTCGACTCTGCTAAGCTTCTTTCGGTGTCGCCAGGGATGGTGCAAGCCGTCGTTCGGGGAGGACGGCCCATCACCCTCGACGTCCGCAACGTCGCCATCGTCCTCCACGCGTGCACTCGCGGGCGTGCCGCCGCTGCCGCGCACAGACACCCGACGTGAGAGGCGCTTGAGGAGTGTGCTGAAGACGTGATCCTTGAACCGCGTGTTCACGACTGTCGAACCTGTTCCACCGAAGAACCCGTTCTGGAACGAGGCGCCGGGAGTCATGGTGCCTTGCGCGGATATGCTTCGCGCCACGGGTACGTAGGCCTGGCTGGGAGAGTTCGTGGGTGTACGCCCGTCGAAGTCTTCTGCGGTTGCGGAGAACGCGAGTTTGCTGGTGGGCGCGCGCTGGGAAGAGGAGCTGCAGGGGAACTGGCGCGAACGGAAGTTCGCGAGCCCAAGGTCAGGACTAGACGCAGTCATCGCGGTAAGGTGAGGACGACCAAGGTGGCGGTCGATTGGTCGCCCAGAGGCAAAGGAATGCGACATGGATCGATGCCGGGACCCGCGCAGCAACCATTGCGGTATGATATGCCGATTGAAGTCGAGTGCGACCTCTGGAAGCTCCGCCTCCTCGACATCGGTGTCGCCCTCGCCATGTTCTGGCGAGTCGTCTTGCCCACCGCTTCCCTTCGGCCCATCGCTCGCAGCTTTGGGCAAGAGCGGGCGACGCGGGTGTGAGTCATCAACGGGCGATCGAGGATCCCCAGCAGTCGACATCTTGGGAGAGACGCTCGAGCTCTTGGGCACTCTGCGATAACTTACAAGCATGACACCCAAGTAACGAGGGATAAAATCGAGCAGCGGAGGCGCCTCGCGCTCCACTGCCTCGTAAAACAGGTTCTCGCGGGACACAAGAGGCTACGTTACAGGTGTAAGCGAAAGTCAGGGGCAAACAGTCATTCCGACGGACCTTGCAGACAGCGCGCTTAGTGAATTTGTAGATGGCGCTGTGCCCGCCCACCTGATTCCGAAATGGTCGGAGGGGAATATGCGGCAAACTCTCCTGAGAGACCCCAAACAATGCAAGGTTGTTGGCGATGTCTCCGTGAGAGGTAGCGTCCACGCTATCCGAGCCGAAAGCCATCTCTTCATAAGGCGACAGCAGGGCCCGATGATGACGCTCTTCGTCCTCATCGCTGCCGTGATGAACATGAGGCTGAAGATGGGGACTAGTCCGTGAGGGCGAGAGAGGGAACGGGGATGATGCAGATGTCGTGGACGTGGTGGTCGTAGCTGAAGCAGTTTCCCATGCCGATTCGTCGTCTGTGGACCAAGGAGAATCGAAAGGATGTGGATACTGCGGGACAGTTGGAACCGTGAATGGCGTCTCTCCGGGCGCCTGGGGGGAACGTGACCGTGTCGGGCCGCGACGTACAGGGGGAGGGACTTCGTGAAGATCGAGGGGCGAGACCGCCCGTTGGGCAGGTGGATGTGGATGCAGATGTGGCTCCGAGGGTGGCGAAAACGGCGTAGGGGATGGGGGGAAATGGAGATAGCTCGGAGAATGGTGGTAACGATTTTCTGTGTGGCAAGTGGACGCAGAAGAGGCGGTGGAATCAGAGCCTGGCGAGCCGACGGCTGTATCGGGAGTCGTCTCCTCGAGCCAAAGGCTCCGTTCTCGTGGCCGACCGCGACCATCCTCGTCGCGCCCCGCCTGGACTGCGGCGCGCCACTGCACGAGATCATTCAGTACCGTATCCCGTCGGGACAATGTTCGCTCCTTTCGTCTCCGCACATCGGTATCCCTAAAGCTTGCGAGCGATTGTGTGCTCTCGCGCGTCCGCACTCGCTCCAAACCGTTCGTACTCTTCTCCCTGCGGACGGCGGCAATCTCGCGGTCTGGCCAATCCGACCGCTTGACGAACTCGAACTGAGCCTCGCCGACGGCGTCAACACCACCCCTACGCTTGGTACGGGGAGAGTCTGGTCGGGGGAGATTGAACGCTTCGACCTCATCCTTTTCAAGAGTTGGGCTAGGCGCAGTCTCTTTGAAGAGATCAAGGGACGCGGCGACCTTGCGGCCTATTCCAGTGGCAGAGCTAGATGAGGGAACGCGGATCGGGCTGGAAGAGGAACTGGAGTAGGCGGGCGAGGGTGATCTCCGAGATGGGGCGCGTACGGGGGGCCTGGCTGGAGATACGGGGTGAAAATGACCAGACTTTTTGGACATACGTGATGAGGGCATGGTCAGGGCACGTTCCGAAGCGCGGCGGAAAGCCTTCTTGTATGCCGCGCGGAGGGACGCGGGCGGTGGGGAGGCAAGTTGGGTTTCAGTGCCAGAGCCATCGGACGCACTATTGGAGTCGTCGTGCCAGCCGCGCTTGCGAGTGATCCTGTGAGAGCGGGTGCGAGCGGGCGGGGGCGGAAGGGTGAATATGCGCGCCTTGCGAGAGGAGGCGGGAGGCGACGGGTTCGGAGACGGAGCCGCGGTGACGGTAGCGGAGCTTGGAGGCGAGGCGAGATAGGTGCGCGAGGGCCTCTCAGAGCGTGAGCTCTCAGAGGCGGGAGGCATTCACGACTGGCGGGCGCGGAGTCGGGGCGGGGCGGAAAAGAAAGATGGCGAGAAAGGGGTAGAAAAGGAAAAGGCGGCGGGGGGGAGGAGGGTGATATAGCGGGAGGCGGCGAACGTGGCTGGGCGCAGATCGCGCAGGGACGGAAGGCAGGGGGCAGGGACGGCTGAGAGCGGGGGCAGGCGTTGTGGGCGTCGAGGACAAGCAGCGAGGCGCACCTTTGGCTCGAGTCTGCGACACCCAGTGACGATATCCGCCCGGTCCATGCGCACGTGGGCTGTCCCCCCCGCCTGCTGACAAAGCCCGCCGTCCCCTTCCGGCTGCTGCCCCGCCCCGCCCCGCCTTGCTGGCCCACCCCGTCCTCATCGAGCCTGTCTGCTTAGCCCGCCCGCCGCCGCGTCCCAGCGCGCACAAATCGCGCGCACAACCGCGAGCCCGCCGACGTGCTGTCCCCCGGTCTCCAACGCCCTGCGCTTCGCCGCCCTGCGGTCATACTGCACGCACGTTCGCTTCGCTTCCCTGTCGGACAAGCCCGGCCACAGTCTGGGGACGGTCACAATGATAACCTCCCGTACGTAGTCATCTGCCAGACGAATAGCGTTGCGCTCGCACGACCCTCCGTGCTCGCACCGTGGAAATCGCCCCCACCCAGCGAATGGGCTCGAGCACGGTGATCACGCTCTCTCGCTCCCAACGCCCGTCCTGGCCCACGCCCATCCTCTCCATCAGCCTCCATCACGCTCTGCAGTTCCTCAGCGGCTCTTCCCGCGCACTCTAGCTCAATTCTCTGAACCACACCCCCTCGCGCCCCCGCCTTTGGCCCCTGCCAATCACCTCGATGGGGCTATCCGCTAGTCTCCCCATCCATGCGATATGGCCAGTATCTCGCGGGGCGTGCACCGATATGGTCCTCGTCCCACCGGAGTCGTTCCGCATTGCACGTAAACATTACAGTTTGCCTCGCCTCGTCCAATAAGCGGCCCTGGCATGGGTGCCTATTAGTATAACATCCGCAGACCTCGACCCGCGCCGCGTGCCCCGATACTGCCTCGTGCGCGCTTTAGCAACCGCCGTTGCTCCTCCGATGCGCACTGGCGCTCAGCTGTCGCCGCTGAATCCGTGAATCGGTGAGTACATGGCAAGCATCAATCCCATCTTTGATTCTTTACGTGTTGTACGAGGAATATCAAGAGCTCTGAGTCTCGGACGTGCTAAATTAGCCCGAATGTCGTCTTATCATCGCGCTGGTTCTGGCGCAGGCTGCCTCTTAAGACACCGCGCGCGTATGTCCTGGGTCCGACCCACGTCACGGAGCTACTAGCGCTCTCTGATTCAGAGTGCATGGCGATCTGCTGCCAGGCCGGGCCTCGAGGCAGTTCGGGCAGCAGCGAACCGTGTCTTCTGACTTCGGACCTCGGGGTCTTCCCGCGCATGTGCATGGGACCGCACGTAGGTCAGCGAATGCCAGGTCCGTTCATCTCGTATGTTTTGGTAACGTAGGGCAAGTGCAAGTATTGTGTATGTACCCCTCTTCTTCCAACGTGCGTTTTTCAATCGTGGCTGAGGCTGTGCAACGTTGCGATGTTCCAAGTCCTTGAATCGCGGACTCGCGACGAGGCAAGCATCGACAACTGCATATTGAGGCCGAGAACGATAGGAGATTGATTTTGACGACGATAGTACCAGCCGATGGTTTCGCTATTGTTGCAGAGCTGCAATAGGTGAGCGGCAACAACAACACTTGTGTGACTTCGAATTCCCTGGCCTTTTGTAGACGCGCACACGCACTCCAGTGCCTCCCATAAGTCATTGCGACCGGACGCTTTGGGCTCCATTTGTTGCTGCACGCTAATTATTGTCAGGATGGTGTCCACAACGTCCAAGGAGCTGCACTCTGCGTCCTTAAAAGCTGCCTGTCCGCAACGAGATGCGGCAGTCGTCTGTGAGCGGCCCGACAAGTCTAGTATCTGCAGAGCCCCAGTCCTTGGGGTTGCAGCTGTTAGTTGCTCATGGAAAACTACCCGGATCCTGGAGGAAACCCTCCGAACCAGCCGAATCAGCCGGACCAACCGTACATAGTAAGCACATACCCCCCTCCCCTCCCCCATGCGCGGTCTGTGGTGTATGATCGCATCTCTGACTTCGAGTTCCTCCAACAGGACCATGTCCCTGACCCCAACTCTCCCATCGCGTTCTACATCCCGTTGTCGAGTCGCAGCCTCCGGACGTACACCGGCTGTCGCCTCTGCGGTGGGCAGACCCACACCTGCTTACTGGACTACTCCGACGGCAAGTCTCTGTCCTCTTCCCTCTTCCATCCTTTCTCCCTCTGCTCCCCCATGCATATATCTAACCTACTGACCGTCCGCGCGCCCCGCACACAGAACGCGCCCCGGCGCTCGTATGGCTCACCCGGTCCGCGTGGGCCTCCAACCAGGGCGAGCCTGCGTTCTCGGAAGAGATCCTGAACACCCATCACGTCGCGTACTTCTCGAGCAGCCTGGAGGACCTGCATTTGGTCAGCAGGGATGTCCTCGTCGCGGTCGAGGAGCGGCCTGCGCCGCCTCCCGTCGCTCCCCCGCCGCCCCCCGCCGCTCCTCCGCCGACACAGGACCCCCAGTGGCAGAACGTAAGCGTACAAGACATGCAAGTGCAGAGCCAGAAACCGCACTTCAAGGATCGCTTCAGGAACTTGTTTGGGCCCCCGATCATCAAGAAGAGACAACCACGGAAGACAAACGCGCCCGTCCCCGCTGGAGACCCGCCGCCGCCGAAGAAGACAGGTAGGCTGCTGGGGAAGAAGAAAGCGGGCGTCGACGCGCCTGGATACCACCCTGACCCCGCGCAGCAGCCAATAGAGCCTGACAACAATCGTGCGCAAGCACAGGAACCGCCCCTCCCTGCGGAGGTTCCTGGGCCGGCGATGTCAGCGGGACTGCTGCAGGGCCCAGGTGTGGCCGGCGGAGGAGAGCGTGGCTACCCATTCCACATTGGCGGGGCTTCGAATGCAGAAGCGGGCCCCTCAATGGCGAGAGGTAGCGCGCCGCTGCCGGTACAACCCATCCAGGTGCAAGACGCAGGACACCCGGCCGTCATGATCCCCATCGGAGGACCCAGCGCATCGGACAGGACGCAGCAGCAGCAGACTGGCAGCAATCGTGCGCAAGCACAGGAATCGGGCCTCCCAGCGGAGGTTCCGAGGATGTCAGAGAGCCTGCTTGACAATGCGCCGTTCCGGTTCGCCCCCGGGCGGGAGGAGGAGGTAATCGCAAACGATCGGGGTGTGGACCGTTACGCACCCCAGGGCTCAGGCATGACCGGCGGACATCACGGCTACACACCTCACGCGCCGGGATTTACTACTCATGCTGCAGCGGGCCCCTCGACAGCGAGCAGTGGATTCGGAGCACCGCCGACACATATGGACCCGCTATTCCCGCGCTACAATCCCCCCGTTCTCGCGCCCCCGTACCCGTACCCGTACCCGCCGTACCCGTATCCTACAGGTGCACCGCGGCCGGCTCGGAGGCGCGTGCTCCAGCAGCCAAGGCAACACCAGGCGCCGCAGGACGTGCAACCCGGACGGACCGCGGGCATCGACGGACGCTTCGCACTGGGTCTGGAGCTCAGGGCACAGATGGGCCGAGTCCCCCCGGCAGATCACGACGGCAACATACGGCGGGCTGGCGGAGTGCCACCAGACCTACCACCACCCGAACCAGATCCGCTGGAGGCGGTGAATGCATTCTTGTCCCGGGCCGCCGAGGCACGTCGGTCCATGAACCCGCGCGCATCGAGGCAGGACACTACCGGATATGCAAGCAGGCCCTCAGGAATGGCTGGCGCACGCCGTGGCGGTCCGCTCCAGATCGCTGGGGTCCCCAACACTGGACCGGGCTCTTCGCTGGTAGGTGGTACATCACTGACGGCACAGGACACGCAACCCCGGGGCGAAGCGGCAGACGAACAGGACAAGGACGGCAACGGACAGGTACGTCTCCGCGTCTCTTTCCCCGCTCACGAGCCATCCTGACCGCTGACCATCCGCAGCCGAGACAGGCGCACTCGCCAGGCGGGTCGCCGCGAGACAAGGACAAGGAGAACGCGTCACCCGCGCGATCCTCTCGCGGCCTCACCACCTCCCCGGCTACCCCGCGCATTCCACCGCACCCGAGCCCTGGTTCGTCAAGGGCGCGGGACGCGGCGCACCCGTACCAGCGTGCGTTGGATGAGCGGCGCAGGAGCCGGCCGTCGCCGCGTTTCTCGTACTCCGAGTCTAGGTCCCTGTGAACACGGTCCCTCTCCCTAGAGGTTTTTCTTGCAGGATACGGTTTCTTCTTTTGTCTCCAACTTCATCTGCGGAACAGCGGCGGCCGGGGGATGTCAATTGGGAGGTCAGTCTTCAATACTTGTCACTCAGTACTCAGCGGCGGGCTGGTGCTAGTGCTGTTTGTTGTGCTTTCCGGTTGGCTGACGTGCAACTACAGACGTGATACTTGCCTCTTGAAGAGAGCGCAATTCTGTCAATGTCTCCCTATTCCCAGGCTGGTGCTGCGAACACTCACGATGGACTCATTCCCTCCTTTGCTTCATTTTCCATCTCTCGGTTCGTCTACGATATATCACGACGACGATGTCGCAGCATTATGATATCCTTATAATGCTAATGCTAGAGAAAAAACAGAAAACCCCAAGTATATAGTGATGTAGCGTAGACGAACCTCATGATTGTACGGTGCGCGATGTATATGAGATGTAACGTGGCTATGAACGTGAAGAGTGTGATTGCAAGTCTATGACGAACCTCCGAGCAACATGCGATGTCGGAGGAATCCACATGAGAAGCACAGTGCGGGGGGAGCGCGCAGATCGAAGAACGTGCGCGTGCAGAGGGAAGGGGTGCGCATGTGCTATGGGCCCGTGAGGTCGATGACTGGCTCGTCCAATCTTCGGCGCTTTGCCGCAGGCTCCTGTTCCGGCATGTCGTCGTCGTCGTCGATGACGACAATTGGCGACGGCGCGTCTACTGGTGGCTGCGAAGACGCCGCGGGCGAGGCGCGGGTGCCTTCGAGGGCGGAAGCTGCGTCAGGTGGCGAGACACTGGCCTTCGGAACGCGAGGGGGTAAAGGCGCTGTCGTGAATGGGCCGGAGTTGGGCGCGTCCGTTCGCGGTACGGGGCCACCTGGTGTAGGTCCACGTCCTGTCGCCCCACCGCGGCCGCGTCGTGGGCGCCCCCTCCCGCGTCCCCGTCCACCGTCGGCCTTGAGCTTCTCCTTGTAGTAACGCACGATGTACGCTTGGAGGATCTCGATCGCCTTCTGGGCCCCGAGCGCTTCGAGGTCTTGAAGATGCTGTGGAGATAGGTGGGAAAATATCTCGGGGTTAAGGACGAGCGTGTTCTCGTGCAATACGATGGGCTTCTGTGGGGCAGGCGGCCCGCCTGCGGCGTTAGAGGAAGGGACTGGGCCGACGACGATGGGTATTCGCACAGAGGCCGGAATGGTCGGAAAGGGGGTGGCGGCAGACACAGCGGAACTAGATGGAGGCAATCCTTGCGACGTGGTTGCATTGCTCGTGGCGTGACCAGGAGGAGAGGCGCCATTGGCATACGGCGGAGATGCGGCCGGCGCAGTAACGGTAGGGGCTTGTGTGTATGAAGGCGGTAGCGGAACATGTGCTGCCGTAGCGGGCTCAACCTTAACGTGAACAGGTGACGCGCTTGAGGTGAGGGGCGGAGAAGTGGATGTGGAGGCAGTTGCAGAGGGGAATGCAGAGTGGGTTGACTTCAGAGCCAGGGGTGTAGACGTGAGTGGCGGCGGTAGTGGTACACCCTTCGATTCCCCTTTTACACTTCGTCTGAGTGGAGGCTCGAGAGGAACAGCCGCTTTCCCCTTCTTTCCGCCGACCTTGCCGTCTTTACCAGTCAGACTCCCCGTCAGGGCGCTCTGCTTTCTGGCATCGAGCTCTTCGAATGCATGCTCATGAGCATCATCCACCATCCAGAGCGCGCCCTTTCCCTTCTCTTCTTTACTGCGTAAGTGTTTCTTGAAACCCACGTTGGAGGATAAGTTATGCCGAACAGAGCTCTACCAAGATATACGTCAATGTCACGTTTAGCGCGAGAGGCATGACTGTTGACTCACCTCCCAATCTTTGCTGCAGTATTTGTACCAGTCGTGATTATCCTTAATCCACTGACAGATCTCCTGTAAGGACGCCTTGCCTCCGAGAGCCTTGATAGCGCGATAACATAGTTGTGCATAAGTTAGTGGAGGCTTCGCAGGCATAACCTCGGGGGTGGTAGGGGCTGTGGAGGTGCTTCGGGCTTCTTGCGCTTCTTCGAGTTCGACTTGAGATGTGGTATGGCATTGGAGTTCGGGAGGGATGACTCGGGCAGTGGCGGGATCTTGACCGCTGCGGCAGGAATACTCGCTGGCGGAGGCGAGTCCGAAGGTAGGGAGGACGGCGGAGAGTAGGAGGTAATATCAACCGAGGGGGAACGTGCTCGGTTGCCGGATGATTGTGAGCTAGGCGAGGGTGAGTCTTCGGGAGGGGGTGACGGTGGCAGAACGAAGAAAAACGTCCTGGATGCTATCTGTATTTGTGCTCTGCGCATATAATGAGACGCGTCATTCGGGTGGGGTAGTTGGGCGAGCGTACCGGTCGTTCAGAGGAACCTTACTGCCGCTCCCGGACCAGACACCGTCCACCCAAGCTCCATTCCGCCCGACGACAATGAGCACGAAGCGTTCCTCGTCTTCGTCATACTCTATCTTGGCGTGAAGACGTGACACGCTCTTGAGCGGGCCAAGGTCGACGTCGACCTGGGGGTTATCCGAGCCCGACGCGGTGTTCGCTGGGACACAGCGGCGGCCGATGGTGACAGTGAGAGTCTGGAGATAGTAGACAAAGTTGGGGAAGACAAGGCTGTAGTACGCGCTGATCTTGTCCTGGGGCGAGTCATGGTGGTCGGGGATGGGGAGCGCGGGGTCGGTGTGGGTATCGTGTTGGAGGGCGGGGGCAAGGGTGGCCATGATGGCGTGGGGCGGACGGACGATGGAGGAGACCGAGCACGTTGAGGACAAGACGCCCTTCCCGACTCCGCTCCGTCCTCGCTCGGCGCTCCCCGGCACCCTCCCGATCACGCCGATTTGGCTTTGTCTTCTCTCCCGCCACCACCGCTCGCACGTTCTCCTCCTCCTCCCTCAGCTGACTGCCCCAGCCATGACCGAGCCCCTCAAGGACCAGGCCGAGCAGACGCTAGACAACCTTGCAGACCGCAATGTCGACTCCACCGACTCCGATCTGCGCTACATGGCCTACGGTGCGCGTCTGAGGACTGCCCTCCGTGCCGGAAGCAGATACATCGCCTACGTAAGTCTCTCCGGACACTCCCCGTCGTGCCTACGATAGATTGACCACAGACCAGTGATGTTGGCGAGGCCTTCCGCCCTGTCGTACACCCAGCCGTGGTGACCGCAGCTTACGGTGTCTCATGGCTCTATCTCGCCGGGTCAGTGGAGCATGTGCTTGTGAACGCACCGTATCACCCAGTCCTGATATAGCGTTCTCACCTCCAGAGACGTCGGCTATGAGACCTACAAGGCACACCGGCGGGGGCCCTCTGCTCTTGAGGTCGCTAATTTCTCGGAGCCTACTCGCCTTTCGATGGTTGCCGTCAAACGCGCTGTCTTCCAGTCGGTCGCTTCGATGTATGTGTTCAAGGGATCGTCGTTCGTCTTGTCGCTCACCCGAATGCTGGATGCCAGGGCCCTACCCGCTTTCACCATTCACACGGCTGTGAAACAGGCGAAGAAGGCTTTTGTCAACGTTCAGAACCCTCGTGTGAAGACCTGGGGACCCACCGTGACTGGCCTGGCAATAGTCCCAGTCCTGCCATATCTGTTCGATAAGCCTGTGGAGCATGTTACCGACGTGGCATTCGAGTGGGTTGAACAGCAGATCGTTCGTTCACAGAGCACTGGCTCGGGCAAGTCAGAACTTTGAGTGTGCATCGCGTGGAGGACAGTAATGAGTAGCTACAATACAATATAATTTCTCCAGCTCTCAAGCCGCGCCCCCGAAGATCCTGTTACAAGACTGTGTCGTTGTGGAAGGTCTAGTATTACACGCATGATACAGGCTCTTCTTCACTACGTAACGATTTCTGTTCACTAGTATACCTAAGCTATGCGAAACAGGGCGGGCATGGGGTAAGATGGAGCGAATAATTCAACACGAATGGATGTGTGGACACAGATGCAGATGAGATGCAATACAACGCGAGTGGGACGCAATGCGAGGTCGATGGGCGAGACTGCGAGGACGGCGACGAAAGCGACACGACAAGCGAAGAATCCGGGCGACCAGGAAGTGTTCACAGCAGACGACCGAGGGCGACGGGTATTGAGCTGATCGAATTGGGGGGAATGACGCCGACTTCGGTGACGACGGCAGTCACGAAGGTGGGCGGCGTGAGGTCATAGAGGGGGTTCAGGATCTCCAAGCTCGGCGCGTTCTCGAGCGTCAGGGACTCCCGGGGTTTGGTGTTGGGGAAGGACGAGAAGAGATCTCCGAGTGGGGCTAGAATGTCCGATATTAGCCACAGCGAACAGGTATTTGTAGAACTACACTCACCGAGCTCATTCTTTGTAAAGCTGTCTAATTGGATAGTCTCCGAGAACTTGTATGTCTCGCAGCATACCACAACAGGGACTGAGTGCCGCTTCGCCATCATGGCCACCAATGCGGTGCCGGCGCGGGAGTATACGGCACCGTTTGTATGGATGGAATGCGCGCCGACGAATACGGTAGAGACTTCACTGATGACAGAGCCCAGAGCAGGGAGTAGAAGATACGTGCATTGTATCCCAGCTTCAGACAGAATGGCTGCCAGCCGTTTGCCTAAACGCGCTCATTAGACCAATTCTGAATGAAACAAGGGCCTGACTTACCCTCAAGCATCGGCCTCGAGTCCACGATGATCACGGAGAAATTACGGCCAGAAGTATGCGCCTCAAGCAGGACCCCCTCCACAACGGATGACCTGCACCCTTCATGAGTGACCTATTGCGAGCCTAGGACGTACGAGACGCACCGTGCATATGTGAGAATTACGTCTCCGTCCTTGATCTTGTTGCTGGCTGTCTCCTGGATGACTTGGTCCGCGATGATGATACGCTCGCGAATGTATGTGTCGATCTGGCGGCAGAGTGCATCCTTGGCCTAGAAGATGCCAAAGTTAGCTCCTCGCGTAGAAGTAGCCGCTATGACTCGATCTTACGTCCTGCTCGGGGAGGTCGAAGTCCGTACCGCTGATGTCGAGCTTGAGCTGACGAATTGCATTGCCCATGGTAACCGACATCGGCCGGGCAGCAACGAGGTGGCTAATTTGAGGTGACAAGTAGGTCATGAGGTGGCGCGAGAGCGTATGGTTGGGTGGCGTAACGTAGTCTTGGATGACCTGCACATGCATGGTTGAGCAACAACCCCAGAAAGCAATCAAGTGAAACATACCGTCTTGAACGCGGTCAGCGTCGCTATACATCGCGCGTTCGCGCCGGTTATCTTGAACGTCGAGAACTGCAGGGCGAGACGGGCGATGGCAGGATGAATGTCTCCTTTCGCCGCGCTCACTGGTTTCGGGAGGCCGAAATGCGAGAAGATGAGGAGGCCGCGGGCCTGGGTGCTCGCCATGGGATCGGCAGTCGTAGAGGCTTGTCCGGCCTTTGCCTTCTCTGTCGCTCTCGCCATGGCCGGTGTAGCAGACTTTGGCTGTGACTCCGGTGCGCGACTAGGTTTTTGTTTCGCTGCGCCTCCTCCTGCAGGCGCCGCCGGATCCTTAGGCTTCCCTGGCTGCTTCCCGTTGACTCCATTCGCAGCAGTTTTTGCCGCCTTGGCTGCGCGTTGTTGCTCCTGAAGCTCACGTCGCTCTGCCTTCGTCCTGCGAGTTACGGATTGTGAGCCACCCCACCGATCCGATCTTTATCCATGGTACTCACATCGCCTTCTGCGATTTGGGCTGGCCCGTGGAGGGCTCTCCAGCAGAGGGGCCGTTTGGCGGATGCACGTCGAGGATCGGCGCGGGTACCATTATTTTTCGCGAGTGTGTTCGAGGAAGAGAGAGAGGTGCAGTGAGTGCGGCGGAGCTTGTTGGAGCGGTGTGTGGTCTGGTCTCTGCCGCGAGCCTCAGAATTTGGGATCGAGTCAGGCCTCCCAAGCGCCCGCGCGTATCACAATACAGCGGTCCGCGCGCACCGGAGGACGGCCTCGACTTACGTAAGCAGTGGCGCCCCCGCGCGCCAAGAGTTGGAGTGAGTGCGAGTCCTGGCCGGCTCCTAGTCTCGTCCACAACTTGGAACTCTGCCACGACCGCCGCGGATCTTTTCTGCGCATATCTATCTTTTTCGACCTCGTTTATAGCGGTAGAACGCTACCATGGTACGCTCTGTGCGCTGTGTAGGTGTATGCACTGCTGACGCTGTTGTACAGGGTGTCCCGGCCCTCTTCCGCTGGCTCAGCAAAAAGTACCCCAAAATCAGTGCGTGCGGCCCCTGTCGATACTGGACGCGACATTAACGTGCTATATTCAGTTTTACCTGTCATAGAGGCTGAAGCCACGAAGATTCCGGGTGAAGATGGAGAAGAAGTCACAGTTCCGGTTGCCATTACCGACCCGAACCCCAACGGTGAGGAGTTCGACAACCTTTACTTGGACATGAACGGTATCGTGAGTATCATGTCGTATCACATCCTTTGAGCCTTTACTGATGTAGTCTTAGGTTCACCCGTGTACTCACCCGGAGGGCAAGGTAAGCAACTGCATATTGTTCGTCACAGAGAGCGCAACTGACGGACAACAAACAGCCTGCCCCCGAGACCGAAGAGGAGATGATGCTTGAGATTTTTAGCTACACAGAGCGCGTCGTCAACATGGTCCGACCCCGCAAACTGCTCTTCATGGCCATTGGTAAGGGTGAACCTCTGCTTTGTCAATGCATAGCGTCTAACATGCTATAGACGGTGTCGCACCCCGCGCCAAGATGAACCAACAGCGGTCTCGTCGTTTCCGCTCTTCACAGGAGGCCAAGGAGAAGGAGGAGGCACACAAGGAGTCGGTAGCTATGTGGGAAGGTACGTGTATATGCGGCTCAACAGCAAAGAGGCTACAGCTTATGTCCCATACTCAGCCATGGGTAAGACCATCAGCGAGGATGAGAAGAACAAGAAGCCTTGGGACAGCAATGCTATCACCCCGGGGACACCTTTCATGGATCTTCTTGCAGCTTCTTTGCGCTACTGGGTTGTCCAGAAGATGAACACGGATCCAGGCTGGGCAGACGTAAGTTCCACTTGTCCATCCCCAACGTTCCCCACCAACCCCTCTTCTTTTTCTACAGTTGCAGGTTATCATCTCCGATGCTGGTGTTCCCGGCGAAGGCGAACATAAGATTATGGACTGGATCCGGCGCCAACGAAGCAACGACGGCCACGACCCGAACACACGTCACGTCATTTACGGTTTGGTGGGTACCATATACCACGGCTACATTGCGAAATTTCTAACATATCTCTAGGACGCTGACTTGATCATGCTGTCTCTTGCGACGCATGAGCCGCACTTCCGTGTGCTCCGTGAGGATGTATTCTTTCAAGAGGGCAGTCGCACTGCGTGCCGGATATGTGGGCAAGAGGGTCACTATGCCGCACAGTGTACCGGAACAAAGGCAGAGGTCAAAAAGACCCCCACCGAGAAGAAACCGTTCATCTGGCTGGACGTGGCCATACTGAGAGAGTATCTCGAAGCTGAGCTCAATGTCCCTCAGGTCCCGTTCCCGTTCAATTTCGAACAGGCCATCGACGACTGGGTGTTGCTCATTTTCTTTGTTGGAAATGACTTCTTGCCCCACTTGCCGTCTCTCGAGATTCGAGAAGGTGCAATTGATACTCTGCTGAAGATATGGCGTACCGAGCTGCCCCGCATGGGCGGTTATATTACGAACCATGGTCAGTTGGAGTTGACGAGAGCACAGATCATCCTTGAGGGACTCGCCAGGCGCGAGGACGAGATCTTCCGCAGGAGGCGCGAATGTGAGTTTGTTGACGTATCAGTGATACCGAAAACTAAAAACTACGTTACAGCGGAGGAACGCCAGGATCAGGCTGCCAAGCGTCGCAAAATCGAGAAAGAGATTCGCGACAGTGCTGCCAATGGAACACTCGGCCCCGCTGCTAGCTTAAATCTTACTGCCGCTCCTTCTGCGCCTTCATCCCTCCCTGCTCGACCCGATTTTGCTGCCAAGGCGGACAGCATTGGTTTGGGCGGTCCAAAGACTGTAGAAACTGCTGCTCATGCTCCTACTGCTGCTCGAGCTCTAGCCGGCTCCAACCACGACATTGTTGCGAATCGACATGCTATTCGCCTAGCGAACATGAGTGCTGCTGAAGTGCTCAAAGCCGAGATGGCTTCTCTTATCCCCGTGAAGGCGTCGAAATCGTCCTTCTCTTCCACTGCCGCGCCAGCCACACCCACCCCACCCGCCGCGAATGGCTCTTTTGAATCTGTGCCTCCTACTCCGAGTGTCACTGTTCCCAGCAGCGACGAGCCTGAAATCCCCGGTTTGGGCGGCAGTTTGACTGCGCCCCCCGTTGCTGAGACGAGCGCACCGTCCGAGCCTGTACCTCCCGTCGAGAACGACGTAGACCCGAACGCCATGGACGAGGCGGAGCCTCCGTCGGCGAAGGCCGAGGATGCTGTGATGAACGACGATACTAGCCCTCGGGGCGTCAAACGGACCATAGATGAGGTTGCGGCTGAGGACGTCGTCGTCGATGTGGACGGAGAGGTCGTTCAGAACCTCGGGTCCGATGAGGACGATGAGGACGCGCCCACGAATACGTCCTTGAAGTTTAAGGTCAACGCTGATGGGACCGTCGAGCAGGAAGACGTCGTGAAGTGCGTGTGATCCATATGTGTGACTTGATCTGTTGTTGATCTGCTGCATCTAGGCTATGGGAGCCCGGATACAAGGAGCGATACTACCGCCAGAAGTTCGGCGTCGAGTATAGCGACAGTGCGTTCAGGAAGGAGTGAGCATTACTAGTCCCTCTTCAGGAATGTCGGTTGCTCATCATCTCTCAGGGTCACCACGCGCTACGTTGAGGGTATGGCATGGGTACTGCAATACTACTACCAAGGGGTACGTAGCCATCGCTCTTTGGTCCAACATGATCTGACCTTGGATTGCTAGACACCGTCGTGGACATGGTACTACCCCTACCATTTTGCGCCATTTGCGGCCGACTTCGAGGATCTCGATAAGCTCGACCTGCAGTTCAACCTCGGACAGCCCTTCAAGCCCTTCGAACAGCTCATGGGTGTGTTCCCCGCTGCAAGGTACGCCTCATCTAGATGACCCTTCATTCATAACTAACTTGGGGTGATCAGTCGTCAGCACATCCCGTCGACCTTCCATGATCTCATGACGGAGGAGACTTCCCCGATCATTGACTTCTACCCTACCACCTTCGAGATTGACATGAACGGGAAGCGGATGGCTTGGCAGGGTGTCGCACTGCTGCCTTTCATTGACGAGAAACGTCTCCTGGAAGCCATGGCACCTCGTTACGACAACCTCACCGAGGCGGAGAAGCATCGAAACAAGTGGGGCAACAACGTCATCTTCGTCTACGAGGCGAACAAGCTGTATCCCACCCTTGAGGCGTTGTACGGAAAGCGGAAAAAGGACGAGGTAAATACTATCATAGATTCCTTCTCATTTTTGATCTAACCTATGGACATAGCCCATGCCGATCGACCCGAAGTACAGCAAGGGCATAAGCGGTGCTTTGCTCCCGAACCCGGACTGCATCCCCGACTCCACATACCTCAACCCGCTCGTGAGCCAAGATCTGCCTGACATCAAGAACGACCGATCGCTCTCCGCGTACTACTTCTTCCCTGTGCAGCTCACGCCCCACCGCTCTGTGCTTCTACCCGGCGTCCGACGACCGAAGCCCATTCTCTCCACGTCCGACCTCGAGATGGCGCGCCGTGGCGGCCAAGGCGGTCGCGGGCGCGGTGGCATGTCCGACAGGGGCGGCCGCGGAGGAGGCTATGGCGGCGGCTTCCACAGCCAAAGCCGGGAGTTCGGGAACCGCTCTAACGGGAGCTGGCAGAACGGCGGCGGCGCGCCGCACCAGCAGCAGTCCTACGGCAACAACAGCCAGTCTTACTCGTCGTACTCGTCGTCCCAGCGCGGCCGTGGAGGATTCTCCCAGCAGGGTCCTCCGCCGCAGAGGAAAGAGTACAACAACTTCGCTGCGCCTGCTGGGGGCCGCGGTGGTCCGCCCTCAAGGGGTGGGTACTCGAACGGGCAGGGCAACTCCTACGGCGGTTACGGCGGTCAAGGGGGCGGGGGATACGGCGGAGGTCGTGGCGGCTATGGCGGCGGCGGTGGTGGTGGTGGTGGTGGCGGCTATGGCCAGGGAGGTGGCTACGGTGGAGGCGGTGGTGGCGGCTACAACCAGGGTGGGTACAATGGAGGCGGCCAAGGGGGCGGCCAAGGTTACGGCGGCTACGGCGGCGGCTCCCAGAACGGCTATGGAGGAGGCTCTTCGTACGGTAATGGCCGTGGTGGCTACAACAACCGAGGACGGGGACGAGGTGGTCGGTATTGAGCAGCGCCCAGCTCTGGTCGCGGACTTCCCCTGTAGATAGTACTTTATAATGTGTTCTATGTAAATGCTTCAGTGTACATCATGCGCCTCGGCGCGTACATATAGCTGCGCGTGTCGGGGTTCAGCATGCCAATATCTGGTAACGGTCAACTTCATAGATCGAGAGCATGAGATACATGAATGTGTGGTGTGGTATAAGACAGTGGATCCATCCATACACGAGTCCTACAGTCTATATCGCCGGAACAGTAGTACATAAGTCAAAAGCAGCTTCTTTTTTCTTCTCACAACGCGTCCCCAAGATTGATTCGCCGTCCGACGCAGAAAACCAACCCAAGCAAGCCCTACATCATCTCGAGCGGCGGGACGCACTGGAGGTAGATCGCATACGTCTTCTCGAGCTCCTTCGTCCGCTTCTTGATCTTCTTCTCCATCTTGCGCCGCTTACGCTCCGCCTTGCGCTCGCGACGCGCCCTGCGCTCCTCGCGCACCTCCGCCTCCGCCTGGCGGCCGTACCCCGCGCCGCCGCCGTAGCGGTCGCGGCGGCGCTCCTCGGCGGAGTCCGAGTCGTCAGACGACTCCGACGGCGACGACACGTCGTACTCGTCGAACCCGGGCAGCTGCATGTCCATCGTGCCCGCGTGGCGGCCCGAGCGCCGCTCGCGGCCCTTGTAGAGCACCATCTCGACGCCGCGCGCGCGGAAGAAGGACGAGTTCCAGAGGTCGATCACGTCCGCTGCGAGGGTGGAGCGCTTCGGGGCGCGGCCGTCGGACGAGTACTGCGGGACGGGGAGCGTGCCAGCCCAGGCCATGGCGAGGTCCTAAGGGGAGATGGTCAGATTCCAAGAGTGGAGCGCGCGCTGCTAAGCGGAGACGCACCTGCATGAGCCTGATCCAGTCTTCATGGTACACGTCGTGCGGGACGAGCACAGCGGGCATGCGCGGGATGACATCCAAGAACTCGTCCATGTCCTGGATCTTCATGATGTCGAACTGCGTGTACGGCTGCGCGCGGTTCGGGGGGCGCGCAAAGCCCTCCGGGACAGTGAGCATGGACGCCTGCTGCTGGGGGTCGATCATGCCTCCGCCCATCCGCGGGGACGCATGCGCCGCGATGCCTGAGTTCCCATAGCCTCCGGCTGAGGCACCATATCCTGAAGTCGGGGCGCCGTAAATGTTCGATACCTGTGGGTTCGAGTACATGTTCACAGCCCCGGTCTGGCCGTAGGGACTGGGGCTCGGGGCGCGAGAGTGAGAGCGGAGGGGCTGGCCCTCGAGGACGTGGCCGGGAGGGTAGACCCCTCCGCCGCCTGGGAGCGGAGCCGCCCCAGCATACGGGGAGGCGCCACGCTGCATTGCGCTTGCATACGCCGAAACACCGCCGCCGCCGTAAGGCGACGCCGCACGCTGGATCCCGCCGGCACCGTAAGGGGAGGCAGCACGTTGGATACCGCCAGCGCCGTAAGGAGAGGCAGCACGCTGGATTCCGCCGCCGTACGGGCTCGGAGATGCGGCGCGCTGCATTCCCCCGGGGCCGCCATACGGAGACGCAGCGCGCTGGATGGCGGCGGCCTGGAATGGCGACGCAGCACGCGGGACAGCGCCGGCCTGGTAGGGAGACACGGGCCGCGGGGCGATGGGGACCTGGTACGGGGACGAGGGGCGCGGGAGGGCGCCAGCGGCACGGTACGGCGACCCCGCTCGCGGAAGCACATTTCCAGGACGAGGCGACGGCGGGTGGTACGAAGCCGAGGACGGGTATGCCCCACCCGGCGCGGGGGCGTATGTGGAACCAGGGCTGGTGTACGCTCCGGTGGAGGAGTAGTTGCCCCCTGTGGCAGGCTGGTAGGTCGACGTGGGGCGGTCCGCGCCGCCGTAGACAGAGTTGCGGCGCGAGCGCGCGGTCCGGTCTCGGTCCCGCTCCCTTTCGAAATCGCGGTCGCGGCGGTCGAGATCGACGTCGCGCATGCGCCGCTCGATGTCGGCGGTGTCATACTTGTCGTAGCCGCCGGCACCGTATGTGCTAGAGCGGCGGTCGCGGTCACCGCGGTCAACGCGATCACGATCGCGGCCGTAGTAGTCGTCGTCCTCATACTGGTCACGTCTGTCGCGGTCGTACACGGAGTTGCGTGAGCCATCGTTCCGGCGGCGGTAGTCATCGTCGCGTTGTCTGACCACATCCGCTCATAAGTTCTTCGCGCCACAGAGAATAAGTCATAGACTCATACCCATAGCGACCGTCCTGACCACCCCGATTGTAATTGGACGAGAAATCCTAGGCGAAAACATACATTAGCTCATGCGTATGTTGTGATCGGCGTGAAATCTCACTGCGGCTGCCGGAGTGGCATTGATGGGCATGACCGAGGTGGCCTCTGCGGGGATCCATTGGATGCCTTGAACGACCCCTGTGGCAGTAGTGTAGCTGCGATCGAAAGTGCTGTGAGCATCGGAGAAATGTGGATGGCATGCATATGAGACGAACCTTGCTGGGACGGCTCTATCCCGCACAGATCGCAGTCAGCATCTTGCCACCCGCTGCACACGACCACCAAAACGGACTCTGTGAGGCACGTACCGGAAGGGGTGGTAGATAGTCCGTCCGTCTGCACCAGTAGTGGTAGTGTATGTGATCGAGCCTGGTTGGATCGACGAGGCCTGCTGAGGAGTGGTATTGGGGTATGGCCCACTCGGGGTTGCGTGCCCCATTACAGGCGAGGTCGCCGCGTACTGGTTATAGACGGACATGCCTCGTCGATGTTAATCCTTAGGCGTATTGTCGATGGTGACGATGAGGGAGTGGCGAGAGCGAGGCGGCCGATGTTGTAGAGATGCTGTAGATGGTAGGGTCGCCCTGAAGCCGCGAGATCCGATCACCTGGTGCACTCTTCAACGCTCAAGCTTCAAGCCACAGGCTCGAGCAGAGGCAGGAACAGAGGAAGGACGAGGTTATCGGAGAGATGAGCACGATGATCTGTGAGTATATATACTTGGGAGCTTAAGCCCCGATTGTCAATGCAGCGTGGTGAACGGCAAGATCCAGGAGGAGATATTAGCCGAAGTCGTGCACAGTACCCGACCGCACTCTGTCCCGGGTGCCTGCCTCGTTGTCTAACGGTTAACTCTCATGTCATATGCCGCATGTGCAGAGTTTGCGGGCTCTCAGAGCGCGTGGAGATGGGATACTGTACCATGGCGAGAAGAAATGTGCGAGACATTGAAAGTCGTAGATAAATAGTACAGTGAATCCAGTCCGTAGGATCGCTCCTCATGAGAACCGCCAATAGAGAAGGATGATGAGAAGGAGCACAACACCGCCAATGGGGGCATACTGCCGTAGCATCGCTTGAAAGTTGATATTCCGCGCCGCCTTGCGGTACTTCTCGGACTCGGACCGCAAAGACGTCGATAAATGCGACATCCCTGAAACGCGGGTGACGTACAAAGTCAACCAACCGAGACATGGGTCAAGGGCTCAAGTGTGCACACTCACTGTCAAGCGAGTCGCCTCTCCACAGAAGCTCCTCCATGTTCTTTGTCATGATGCGCGTGACGTCCTGCAGCTCGTCGTTTAGTTTGTCCAGGTGTCCCGCGCCGGCCCCGCTTGCTGTTCGCGTGTCCTGGTACAGTCGGGTAGTCTTTGACATGAACGTGTCTAGGGAAACATGATACGTGAAACTCGGTCTTCTGAACAGGATGCAGCGGAATGTACGCACCGAAACCAACAAACGCGTAAGGTTTCCGGACGGTGTCGACCTTTGCGCCGTATGATGTCTGGAACTCCTTGGAGAGTTCATCGAGGTATGAGAATGCAAGTTTGCGAGGGTATGACTTGTCGGTGATGACCAGGTAGATGACATTGTCGGCTATGAGGTAACTGGAGAACCGGACCGTTAGCAGGGGCTAGTTCGCTACCGCACGAAAGCGAACATACTGGAGGGTATATTGACCGCTCTCTATGGAGCATCGTGGTTCTGAGTTTGGGCTGATCCGGCGGAAGATGAGCTTTGCTTGCTGCTTGTGCTCCGAGAGGTCTTGTTCTATCTGCTCGGCATTAGCATAGTGCAAACAGTGAACGAGGAGGGGTGTCGGACCGATTCGTCGTCGACACTAGCCGCAAGAGGGAGGGCATCCGACGCGCGGACAACAAGCGTGGACTTGACCATGGCGAACGGTGGGTCGTCTGGTGGCTGAGGGAGATGAAGACGGAGACTTCGGAGAGTGAGCAGACGCGACGTGCCAGGTAGCGGGCGCTTCGTGTAGGATACGTGGTGCCAGCTCACGTGCTATAGACCCTAACCATAATTTAAGGCTAACCTTGGCTATATTTTCTCCGGCAAAGCCGGAATCTGCCCCGGTTACGACGTCACCTTAAATACGCGCGTATGAGCGCCTGAGCAGCAGCCTTGATTCAGGATCAGCCTCGAGATCATGTTGCCGGGCTGGCGGCATAGAATCACGGTGGAATGAGACGTACCTGCAGGTTGGATACTTACAATCGTACTCATGGCCATGGGAACTAAAAGTCAGGACAGACACTGGAAGCTTCAGATTTCAGAAGCGGCGTAGGCGGTCCGGAGCCGCCTGGAGCCGCGCAGTCCGGATAGTCTGCCTCCGAATGACGGAAGAAAAAAGTGGTCCGGGTGTGGACGACTGGCTTTCGCGAGCCATCCATATGGGATAGGGATCCTCGGGGGCCCGGCCTGATGTCATGAGTTCGTACACCCATGCGGGGCACCGATCGCCGTGCGTACAAGTTCAAGCAAGTCCGCATGCCAAAGTTGTAGCTACTAGCAGCGTCGCAGTGAGGCGGGGTGGGTCAGCGATCCGGAGTATCTAGTCGTAGATAACCTGGCGCGTAGCCGTGCGCTGTGCATATAGTATCTCGCACTCACCTCTACAACTTTGGTGTGTGGATCCACACAGAAATAATCAACTCAATCTGGTTCGAATTGTTTTCTGATGAAACTCCAGTATACAGCCGTGTCTGTTAATGAGACTAGGCTTGAACATTGAATAATGAGAGCTGGGCGAGGGTATGCGCAACATGGAATATCTGTGTCTGAATATACGACAGGGGGCATCGTGTGGGCCCCTAGACACTCCTACTAATAGGAGTGTCCACGTGCAGAGCCACTTGGAAATAGTCTAAGTCTGATCTAAACCATGTGAATAGCTCGCACTACTTACTCCGGTGGATTAAGTCGGGTGCCTCCCGCATGAAATTGCGTCCTTCCAGCTCGAAGCCATGGTGGGAACCGCTCGCTCTTTTCTTCCCCACGATTTAAACACCCCCATCGTCCCCTCCTCCTCTTCCTCCCAACTACTCAGGGCCCGCTCCTACTAGTAAGCTTTGCCGCATCACCAATTTCCGAGACCGCGACAACGAGCGCAGCACAGCATCATGCCCGCATCCAGCCTCCTAAATGTGAAGCAACAGGTCCGTAACGTCTAAATCCAACCTGTCGGAATACAGAGAGTTCAACCCGTCGATATAGCTCACCTTTTACGGTGCCTACCATGATCACCCGGTGAACGTCGCGATCCATATGGTCTTCGTGCCCACCATTCTCTGGTACGTCCTTAGAATCTCTAATACCAGTACGCAAGCACGAACGCCACCACAGGACCGCCTTGATCCTTTCCTCTCGCCTCCCGTGGCCGGAGTTCTTCCCGCAATTCCATCTTGCTATCAACGAATACCTCGCGTTCGACCTCAACTGGTCCGGCCTGTGGGTCATCTTCAACCTCATTTATTACTACATCCTCGAGCCCACCGCCGCCGTGCGTCCCGTTCCACTCTGCGTACCCTCTCCGCCCGCCGACTAATATAACCATCAGTTCCTGTACACACCGGAGTGGCTCCTCATCGGCTTCTCCGCCGCTGCATTCTCCTACAAACCAGACGCGATGAAGTTCGCCACGATCCTCCACATCGCGTCCTGGATCTTCCAGTTCTCCGGCCACTTCTTTGCCGAGGGCCGCTCCCCCGCCCTCCTCGATAACTTGCTCGGCGGTAAGCGCCCACGGATTACGCACCGTCGTAACATACGCTGACGTACTTACCGCACAACGTTACAGCGCTCGTCCTTGCCCCGTTCTTCGTGCACCTCGAAATCCTGTTCAAGCTCGGCTACAAGCCTGCGCTCCGCGACAGCATCCACGCGAGCGTCAAGGCCGAGAGAGCGAGCATCAAGGCAGCGGAGGCCGAGTCCAAGAAGAGCCTCTAAGCCATCTCAGCACGAGTCGGTAGCTCTCAGCATCTCAAGGCTCCTTCGCGCTCGGAAAGCGGGCACTAAGATCATGATCAGTAACGATTTTACGAGAAGTTGTTTGTTGTTGGGCGATGTTGTAGTTTTGGACGTTTCCTCGCCTTGTATATCTAGCGTCACCCCCTTGCTCTTCAGTTAGCGACTGTACGATTTTAACGTTGTTCCGACATTCTACGCCTTGAACAGTCTCCAGGTCACTTGTGTGTGTGAAACTTACTCTGAGGACGACGAACCGCTGTGTAAAGCTACGGCCCCAGGCTTCAGACCTCAACGTTCAAACGTTCAACCACGGCTTCCTGTCCATAATCAGGTTGGACAGCGTTATAGAGATGCCAATTACAATGTCATGCCATGAGCGAAAGCACTGACATACCTACGTTGCACCTACCTAGGGCTCCATAAGCTGAGGAAACTGCATGCGGGGGTGTAGAGGTTCGTTGTGGTCGGAGGGCAAGATGTACGCTTGAAACCGGCTGTGCCCTCTACGAACATCAACAACCCTGCACACTCCGTGCCCGCAAGCAGAAGGAACGAACGTGATATCCGAAATAAAGACGGCGGTCTCAGACCCAGCGCCCCTGCAGGGCTCTGGCGGGAATGAGCGCTACGTTGAGCGCTTGCCCGTACTCTTGCGGACTCCTCCGGATTCACGGAAACCCGCCCGGATCGGTTTACTTACAGCCAGCCGTCTTTGATTTATGCATCGTATATCTATCTGTACAGCACGTTGTATACCGCCCCAAACCCGTTGATCGTGCGCCTTTACACGAGGCTCGCGGGGGGAGCGAGGACGGGCTCCCCTGTGGGGGTCACGTAGCACGAGGTCAAGCCGCCGTCGACCTTGAAGTCCGTGCCCTAGAAAGAAAGCAGGGTGGTCAGCCACTTGCAGAGCCCATTGGTGCGTTCCAGACGTACAGTCATGTAGCTGCTGTCGTCGCTCGCCACTGCGCGCATGTCGCGACCGCGGGATCAGCACACGCGTGACTGAATGGGAGGCACATGCACACGTACGGAAGAGCGCGCCCTTCGCGACTTCGATGGCCTCGCCAAACCGGCCCATGGGCAGGTGCACGAGCCGGCGGTCGCGCTTCTCCTGCGTGTTCAGGAAGTCCATCAGGAGCGCTGGATGCGAGGCGGGGACGGCGGCCGGGCGCGCATCAGCGTAGCGGTACGGGCGGGGGACGTGGGAGGGGGAGGTCAGTGGAAGCAATGGATCGGAGGCAGGAGCGGACGTACGGGTCTTGAGAGGCCCGCTTCCGGTCGGAAAAGAGAGTGAAAGTTAGCATGGTTATAGCACCCATACATCGCATATGAGATGCAAGGCTAGGAACGTACGGGCAGATGGAGTTGACGCGAATGCCTTCGCGAGCATGTACCATTGCCAATTCACGGGTCATGGCAAGGACCGCGCCCTATGTTCGCACGGATGTTACACTACTGTGCCTGCGACGTAGCGGCAAAGGGCGCATCCGCACCTTCGACGCGGTATCTAGATAGCCGTATAAACAACAGGGCTGATGATCTGCATCGAGTTTAAAAGGTACGTACAAGCGAGCTGCGGCGTTGCGGCCCCCATGAGCGCGACGAAACTCGCGGTGTTGATAATACTTCCGCCGGTGTGCAGGCCGCGAGCCTCGTCGATGGGGTTGTTGCGCATTGCGAGGATGGCGTACTTGCAGCCCCACCAGACGCCCTTGACGTTGATCTGCATGGTGAGGTCCCAGATGCGCTCTTCCGTGTTCAATGCAGTGTCGTCCGCGGGGTGCATGATCCCTGTCAGAGGCAGGGACAGACGCGCACATCAGTATGGGCGATCTTGTGAGGTTGACCCGACCACGGCCGGAGCAGCCGAACACACCTGCGTTGTTGAACTACAGACAGCCCGATGGACCATGTCAGTCCGTGGCGGAAGCCTAAGCGCACGGAGCGCTACGGCCCCAGCGGATGAGGAGACGCACCATGATGTCGAGACGACCGAAGAGTTCGACAGCCTTGTCGACCGCGGCCTTGACGTCCGCCTCTGATCCTACATCGGCCTTTACTGCAGCTGCCGAGATGTTGGGGAAGCGCTGCTTGACGAGCACGAGCGCCTTCTCAGCCGCCTCGAGGTTGATGTCGACGAGAAGGACGTTTGCGCCCTCCTGTGCGAAGAGGAGCGCAGACTCGAGGCCGATGCCACTGGATGGCGTGTTATACACAGGGTTTCGGACGCGTTTGGGATACTCACGAGCCGGCGCCAGTGACTAGTGCAGCCTAAGAATTGCATGACGCCATTGAGATCACAGATCGTGAATCGTAACGTAGGACATGATGCACCTTGTTCTCAACACGACCAGGCATACTGTGTATATTGCGAAAGTTATGTCAAGGAAGTGCAAGCAGCTCACGAGTGGTGTCAGGAAGAGACTAAGAAATGAACGCGAGACCTGGGGGAGGCTTGGATGTGCGCGATAAGCAATGTTACTGCTAGAACAGGACGGAGTCATCTTTGCTATCGCCCATCGATCCGGACTTCCGCGACCCCGCCTACGTGTATCCGTCTGTTCTGTCTCGCCACACCTCATCATATACAGCTCTCACCATTCGATACGGCCGTGCATTCGAGCCTCGAGGCGGCCGAAATTGAAGATATTGACACCGTCGGAATGACCAAGCCGCTCGGGGGATAGTTTCACATCCCAACCCCAGATAAGAAGAAAGTTCTACCTCGAAGGTTTGGGCCTTCAAACGAGTGCGTGTTTACGGTGGCTGGAATGCCCTGCACGAGGCCCCAGTCGCGTGCTTGCGCATCACGCGCCGGGGCAACTGGTACAGACAGATGGACAAGCTAGAAGGCGGCGGTGTCTGCTAGGAAAGATCTGCGCAAGCCCGTACGATACGTACGTCCTCGGAGATCGCAGCTGCGTAACAGGCTTGACACAGCCTGAACAGTGCCCGAGCTGGACCAAAACAGATAAGAGCACGCTATGGGTGGACTAGGCTCGCCACGACGCCTCACGACGCTCGACGTCGCGATGAGACCGTCGCTGCCATCATCCGTTCGTACGTTGAATTGCAAGCAAGCGACAAACGCGCTCAAATGCGGCGGCCGCTGAGGCTGGAGTGCGAGCGGGACGCGACCGGGGCCGGCAATACACGCACCCGTGTCTGCTCTGTTGCGCGCTGGAATATGTAAGATGATGATGTCTTTGAATTCTATCAGAGCTAGTGCGGATGTGAAAAGCGGTACTTATTTCAATCCCCGCGCCCTGGACCCTGCACGGCAAGCTCTGCGCGGTCTCATTCACGACCACAAGCTGCGCCCCTTGCAACATTAACTCTCGGATGCGCAGCGTTTGCGTGTGTCGGCGGGGAGCAACGTCAAGGGCGAGCATCTGGTAACTGGGGAGGACATAAACCATCGTGATGGGAAAGAGGGCGCGCTCAAATTACACCTCTCCGACAGGTCGCTGCCGCCAAGGTGGATCAGTGGTGGATCTGGGGCCATGTTCCCTTCCGGGCACGGCTCTTTGGCGACACAAGCTAGTGTCCCCTTAGCGCCTCCGGACTGAGACACAGATCCGGCCTGGATGTAGGTCCTCTGTGCCACTGCCATGTGGGAAGTTAGCCTGCCCCTCCTGATGGAGCTTCGGATCCGGCTCGAAAGATTCCACGCAACGATACTCGACGCTAGACGCACCGCGACTTCCGCCCATGTCCGCCAAGGTTCTGCGCGTTTTGACCTCCTCTGACGCACGAGAAGCTGCTACGGGAACCCGGGAAACTTGGGGGCGTACTAGGGTAGCATATTGCTGAATGTACCACAGCGCGTAGTAAGCTCGCCTGCGAATTCCAAAGTCGGCGTCTGTTGGTGGGTGAGTGGGAAGGCTCAGCTTCATTGATGGTTAACCGGTTGATAGATTCCCCCTCAGGTCATCTTGGAGACACATTCCCTTTCAGGGAGGGAAAACCCACCGACGTTCTCCATCACCCATGGCCAGAACGACGCCCCCCGCTTCGCCCGCTGATCACTGGCTTCCGGCCTTGCGGTGGTCCCAAACGCTCCCCGGGGTTCCTGAGCATAGATATAAGTCACGCTCCTCGCCCTGAGCACTGCGCATTCCCCCTTCCTCCTCCTCCTCCTCCTCCCCGACCATCCCTCCTGCTTGTACTACTATGGCATACTCGCCGACCCTCCTCGACGCCGCTGCCATCCTGGTGGCGGTCATTCTTTTCAGCCGCCTCTTCACTAAGAAGAGACTGGGCCCCCTCCCCCCGGGCCCCAAGGGTCTGCCGCTTGTCGGCAACGTCTTGGACATGCCTTCTAGCCACGAATGGCGGACCTTCGCTCAGTGGGGCGAACGCTGGGGTGAGGACTTCATGTGCTCACACGCTTGTATGTGCTCGGCATTTCTGACGCTCGCTACTGTTAGGCGGCATCATGTCTGTGACCTGCCTCGGCCAGCCCTACGTCATCCTTAACAAGCTCAAGCCTGCCGTTGACCTTCTGGAGAAGAAGAGCTCGATTTATTCCTCCCGCCCTTCCGTCCCTATGGGCGGCGAGCTCGTCGGCTGGAAGCGGGCCCTCATCCTCCTCCCCTATGGCAACAAGTTCCGCGAATACCGCCGTCTTATCTCGCAGCTCATCGGCAGCAAGAAGAGTGTAGAGCGCTTCGGTCCCCTCATTCAGAACAAGACTGAGGACTTCGTCATCGATATGTACAAGGAGCCTCTGGACCGCGTCAAGCACATTCAGAAGTAAGTTTCCACCACTGAGTCTCCTCTGCGCGTGATTAACCTTTGCCGGTGTGATAGGTGTGCTGGTGCGATCATTCTCATGATGTCTCATGGGTACGAGGTACAATCACACAACGACCCTTTCGTGAAGACTGTGGACGAGGCCATGGAGCAGTTCTCCGTGGCTACCAGTCCTTCTATGTTCCTCGTCAACATCTTCCCTGCTCGTGCGTCAATATATCTGAGGTTGTCCAAATGCGCTTGCTCACACTACCACAGTCATGCACGTCCCCGCATGGTTCCCCGGCGCCGGTTTCAAGAAGCTTGCCGCCCAGTGGCGTCACACTCTTGACGAGATGTGCGATAAACCCCACGAATATGTTAAGCAGCGCATGGTACGCATCTTTGCGCTGTGCCGGAGGACGTACCTGTGTAACTAATCTGAATCCAGGCTGCCGGCACGGATGTTCCCAACTTCACCTCATTGAACTTGGAGGGCGACATCACGCCCGAGCGTGACGAACTTGTCAAGAACGCGGCCGGGTCCCTTTACGCTGGTGGCGCGGACACGGTTAGTTCTGCGCGACCGTCGTCTCAGCCACATACTGATCGCGGGTGTATAGACTGTGTCGGCGATCAACACGTTCTTCCTTGCCATGACCATTCATCCCGAGGTTCAGAAGAAGGCCCATGCTGAGATCGAGGCCGTTATCGGCTCGGACCGTCTCCCCACTGCTGAGGACCGCGAAAACCTGCCCTACATCCAAGCCGTCTTCCTGGAAGTCCTCCGTTGGAACAACGTCGCTCCCCTCAGTAAGCGCGCGAACCTCGGCGGTCGATGTTACTATCGAGCGTTTGCTGACCCGCATTTCTTGCAGCTGGCCCCCATCTGTTGATGGAAGACGATGTCTACGAGGGCTACGTTCTCCCCAAGGGCACCGTCGTCCTCGCGAACTGCTGGTGCGTGTCATTTTCCCGATGTTGCTTCTGAGCCAGACTTGACATGGTGTCTTGCGATTTACAGGCAAATACTCCACGACTCTGAGGTCTACCCGGAGCCGATGTCCTTCAACCCCGAGCGATTCATGGCGGCGCCTGGCAAGGAGGCTGAGGCCGACCCGCGTGGCGCTGTTTTCGGATTCGGTCGTCGGTACGTCAACGTACTTACATTGTGCTAGGTGTCGCAAGCGAACTAACACACCCGCCTGTTTGCAGCATCTGCCCCGGCCTCCAGCTTGCGGACGCAACGGTTTGGTTGGCCATCGCTGCCAACCTCGCGTTGTTCAACATCGAGAAGCCCTTGGACGCCGCGACGGGCGAGCCGATCGAGCCCTCCGTCGACTACACGGGTGGTGCGGTCAGCCACCCGCCCCCTTACCTATGCGACATCAAGCCCCGCTCTGCGAAGGCCGAGGCGCTGCTGCACACCATCATTGAAAACCACAGCAACTAAACTCGCGCTGTCCCCGTTTCTCCCCCCTATCTCCCCCTCCCTCTCTCACCTGCCTTGGTCCTTGCTTGCATCTCCGTCATCATCTTGCATCCCAGTTCGGCCCCCGTCTCTCTCTCTCTCTCTCATCTACCAGGCTCTCTTGGTTTTCGCCCGGCGCGTACACTACGAAGGGGCGTCGCGCGCACGCCATACTTGCATATAGAGTCAGAAGTAGTACAAGTCTCCACCGTCTCGCGGACAGTCATTCCTTACATCCTGTAGCCGCGCATCGTCGCATCGGGCCCGCTACGTATAAATACATGCGATATCACACCCGGCGAGCACCGGTTAAACTCAGCATTGCCAGGCTCGGGCGTGTCTATGTGGGGCCGCGTTGTATTCCAGCTCTTCTATTCCGGCGGCGTGGATGAACCGTGGTAGCTCCACGACAACCGTGACCGAGTGGACCGAGTGTTTTCCGCAGCGAGACCGTACTAGTCGAGATCATCCTAGCGCCACAAAGCACAGTAGTACGCGTTCAGCGCTTAAGTACCATAACGTTGTCCTCTCCCAACTCGGCAGTACTTTTGTTTAGCAGGTGCCAGGCGCTTTCCACTTAACGCCAACATCGCTCGCCGCTTTCTCTATGATAACATTTGCTAGTTGCTGTTCTCACTTCTAACGTCTATCTTCCGGGACGTTGACTCATGGAGTTCACACGACGTCAAGGCTATAATAGATAGCATTGCTCGGCGGCGGTCGTGGGGAACCCCGAAGCACACATGTCTTGGATTCCCCGTGTGCATGAGCAGTGCAGGCTCGGCTGGAGGTTCGGCGAGCGAGACAGTACGTACAACTTCATTTCCAATCGCCGCACTGATATCCCATGTTTTGGGAGTCAAGGGCACACTCAGCGTTCTAGACCACAACCTCGCGGGTGAAACAGGGATGTCGGCTATGAGCGAGAGGTTCAAATCGCGTTCAAGGTGTGCCATTCTCCGCTAGCCTGTGGCGCCTACGCCGCGGGTTTTGCGATACTAGCGATTGTTCCAGTAGTGACCGCTTGATGCAACACATGGTCCGGTGAGTGCATTTGGTCTGATCAACGTCGAGACATTCTTGCAATAAGGGCTGGGAGGCATGGAAGCAAAACACCTGAGATTGGTGCGTGCTTTACGTCTTAAAGTCCGTCTAGACTTCAAAGTGCCTGACAGCGCTAGGAAGCCTATGTGGCATTTGGCCTATCTATGCCCGTACGATCCCAGGCAGGCGGCACGGATGCGCATCCCGCGCTTACAACCGATGAATATATGCAACAAGACATGCCTATAATATCATACGGTACGGCGGTTCTACAACGACTTGCACATCTACTTACACGTCCACGACGGCGCTTTAAGTACTGATGCAGCTGTTACGATAGTTTCTGTTTTGCTAGCAGATGTGACAGACTACTTCAGCAATGCATGGGCGAGCTAGGCTTTCCCGTCACTGATGATTTGTGGCACATCGATCCCGAGAAACGCCTTCCAAGATGTCCGTTTCGCTCGGCGGGGGCTTCTTGGGATCTACGGGCCCTAAGCAATGGAATAGAACTCTATCCTTGGGCCTAAGGGGCATATATGGGGACCGAGACACCCCACCAGACCTCTGCTCCCGCTTTGCACCACTGTGCAAGCGTACCCTCCTTTCCTTCAGCTTCGACATGCTCACCGTCGCTGCCGCGCTGATCGCCCTCACGGCGGTCACCTTCATGTATCGTCGCTTGCAGAGGCGGCGCCGTGGGCCTTTGCCCCCTGGTCCTCCTGGTTATCCCCTTATCGGGAATATCCTCGACATGCCAACCGCATATCATTGGCTTACCTTTGCTGAATGGGGCCGGCGCTGGGGTACGTTGAATGCATATATTCTTATATTGCTGTGACTGACTCTAGACGCTGCTCTTAGGCGATATCGTTTCGCTGTCTCTTCTTGGACAACCGGTGGTCATCTTGAATTCTCCTAAGGATGCCGCCGACTTGCTGGAAAAGAAGAGCGCAATCTACTCAAATCGAGCGTCCGTCCCCGTCGCGGGCGATATGATAGGCTGGGCGCGTGCCATGATCCTCGCGCCATACGGGGAGCGGCTAAAGGAGATGCGCAGAATGGCCGCTCAAGTGCTCGCCAGCCGGACAAGCGTCGCGCGCTTCCATCCCCTGCTCGAGAACGAGACGCGAGACTTCCTCGTTAAGCTGCGCGGCGGATCGGATTCCCTGGTCCAAGATCTACATACGTAAGCTGGTTGTCTTCTTCCGCGAGGCGTAATCTGACCCCGTTCGACAGGCTCGCTGCCTCCGCCATTGTCACAATCACATACGGGTACAAGGTCCAAGGCGATCAGGATGCCATCGTACACACGGTGGACACATGCATGAAGGAGTTCACAGAAGCTACAACACCGGGTGCTTACCTGGCTGACATCTTTCCTTTGTGTGAGAACCATGAACATCCACTCCAGTACGCCAGGGCCTGATAGTGCTGCAGTGCGCTTTATTCCCGCTTGGTTCCCCGGTGCTCAGTGGAAGAAAAAGGTAGCCGAGCAGAACAGAACCTTCGAGCGGATGGCCGACCTACCCTTTGAATGGACCAAGGAGCAGATGGTCGGCTCCTAATCTGTATATACCCGGACGACGCTGACGGGGGAACTATTAGAAAGCCGGCACCGCTCTTCCCAGCTTCACATCGGAGATGCTACAGAGCCACCACGGCAAGCGGAAAGAAGAACTGATCAAGATGGCTGCCGTCGCCCTTTACGCAGGTAGGTCTCCACTTTAGGACAGGCTTTACACATAATGAACCTCTCCCGCACAGGAGGCGCCGATACAGTGAGCTCGTCGCGGCCAGAAACCCCGCGGATCTCGTCGTTGACACGAGATTCAGACAGTCGCCGCCCTCAGCACCTTCTTCCTAGCAATGTCGTGCTTCCCCGAAGCACAGCGGAAGGCACAAGCGGAGATTGACGCGATTATCGGCAATGATCGTCTGCCGACGCTAGCAGACCGGGAGAGACTTCCCTACCTGAACGCCTTAGTGCTCGAGGTTCTGCGGTGGATCCCCGTAGCACCCATTGGTGAGCAGGCGCTGCTTCCTTACCTGATCCACCTACCATGGCGTTTACCGGCAACGTCCGTCTAGCTTTCCCTCACCAGCTCACTGAGGACGATTTTCATCGAGGGCATTTTCTGCCGAAGGGAACGGTCGTCATCGCGAACGTGTGGTATGTTGATGTGTGCTCGCTGTAAGGTTATATCGCTCAGTCTGTACCGAACGATAGGCGATTCCTGCACGATCCGGAGACCTACGAGAACCCTATGACGTTCAACCCCGATCGTTTCATTCATACAGAAGGCAGGGAACCCGAGCGGGACCCGAGGGATTTCTGCTTTGGCTTCGGGAGGCGGTAAGCAATTACGCAGTGGACTTACCACCGCGGAGGAGTCTCATGAACCCTCAGGAGATGTCCGGGGGTGTTCTTTGCTGAGGCGTCGATTATTGCTGCATGCTCGATGGTTCTCGCGACATACAACATTTCGAAGGCGGTAGAAAACGGCAGAGTTGTAGAACCGTTGATGGAAAGCGCGGGGTCCGTTATCAGGTGAGTCGTGGATTCGACTCTCGAGGTATCATCTCAGTATAGTGACAACGAGTTCCCCAAGTCACCCCAGTCCTTTCAAGTGTACGGTCACAGTGCGGTCGGATAAGGCACGAGCCTTGCTCGACGCCCTGTCAAATGGAAGTTGAAGATCACCCTTGAAGCTCATTCTCTATTGCTGCATCCGTTTTTACAAATCCCTGCGCGCTGCAGTATCGTCACCCGGAAGCTCTGGTCGTTGTAGGAAGTGTAAGAATACAGTAGATATAGTCTATACGCAAACTTGGACCACCCGGATGCAATGCTAACTTCAGCCTCGTATGTCAGCCTGCCACCCACCGCATTTCAACTAAAATCAAGCACGCGATTCACTGCCCGACTGTCGACGGCTATGACACTGACTGAGGCACCTTTTGACCGCAGTCACTTTCCAAGTACTAGCAGAAACCCGGCAAAACTCAAAGGACAGCTCGCGGACAACTGCTTACTACTAGTGCGTACATACAGGTGGTACACTTTCGTGGACATCGGGTTTGTCATTTGAGATCTAAAGGATACCTACGGTCTGGTAGTCGTAGTTCAACATGACGAACGACCGATTCAACCGGTACCCGGGTTGATGATGATCGATTAGTTCATCGGACTAGTATCACTTAGTATCGAACTAAGATCGGATCAGCCTCGCCCACAGCGAGGACTTCATCCGTGCCTTGCGCATTCTCAGGACCTCTAATCCGTTCCCAGGCTGCCATCTACTAAGACCTGCGGACATACGAAGCCGTCTTAGTGTACAGAACACGCTGCTCCTTGGCACAAACCAGCGTGAGCCCGTCTGCTCGTTTGCTCGCGGTACCCGTACCCAATCTGACGTTAACGTGTTGTGGCTTCAGGACGCAGGGGGATTTGCGCAGCTCGTAGCAGCTTGAGGGCATTTATAAAGCCGCTCAGCACAGCACAGTACTGCATCAACACAACACAAGAATGTCCGCTCTCCAGACTCTGAAGTCCACTTTCAAGGGCGACGTCCTCACCCCCGGCGACGATGGGTACGACCAGGCCCTCTCCCGTTGGGCGCGGAACGCCGCGCGCCCCGCCGCGGTCGTCGCGTTCGTCAAGGACGCGGAGGACGTGTCCGCCGCGATCCTCTACGCGAAGCAGAACGGGCTCCCCATCGCGATCAAGGGCGGAGGACACAACCCCTCGGGCGCGTCCTCAAGCGAGGGCGGGCTCGTCATCGATCTCTCGCGACACCTGAACATCGCGCGCATCGACCCCGAGAAAAAGCTGGGGTACGTCGGCGGCGGTGCGATCTGGGAGACAGTCGACAAGGCAGCGATCCAGCACGGGCTCGCCACCGTCGGCGGTACCGTTAACCACGTATGTATCTCGCGCCTTTGTGGAGGATAAAGCTGATGCTGAACTGCCTTTCGTTAGACCGGCGTGGGAGGGTCAGTTGCGGACTGAGTTCAGCGATTGGTTCCGCCGGCTGACATTGCGTATCTTCTAGCCTTGTTCTCGGCGGTGGGTACGGATGGCTCAGCGGAGAGCACGGCCTCGCTATAGACAACCTCGTACAGGTCCGTGATTTCTCTTCCATGCCCTTCCTTTGTGTCTTACAGACCCCGTGTAGGTCACCATAGTCACCGCTGACGGCACCGTTCGCACTGCGAACGAGACCGAGAACCCTGACCTCTTCTGGGCGATCCGCGGTGGCGGCTCGAACTTCGGCGTGGTGACTGAGTTTGTCCTGCGCCTCCACCCGCAACGGCACACAGTCTTCGCAGGTCCCGTGGTCTTCCCGGGAGACGCGTTGGACAAGGTCCACGACGTCACCCTGGCGTGGCGCAAGGCAGGCCCGTCTCAGAAGGAGGGCATGATCCAGGTCTTGACGCGCGGGCCCAATGGTCAGGTCGGTACTCCCCGTCGCGGAGCGATACAGGCGTGCAGAGCTAATTTGCTGTATATAGCCCTGCGTGGTTCTCTTCCCGTTCTACAACGGAACTGAAGAGGAGGCCCGCAAGGTCTACAAAGCGTTTTTCGACCTCAGTAAGCCAGCCATCTGTCAATAGTATGGAATGCGCCCCTTGACGCATTGCCTTTCCCAGACCCCGTCGCCGACCTAGCGAAGGAGATTCCATACGAGAAGGTCAACTCTCTCCAGGTCCGTCTTACCCCCTCCCTCCCATCAGGCAGACCACCGGCTAACCACACCCCCTCCCCAGAACGAAATCGCCGCCCCCGGCCAAAACGTCTACCTCCGCGGCGCCGTCGCACCCGAGCCCATCCCGCACGCACTCCTCCAGACCGCCCTCGGGCGCGTCGCGGCCCTCTCCGCGCCCGACGGCTACACCATCGGGCTCCTGCTCGAGTACTTCCCGCTCGGCGTCGCGAACGCGGTCCCGGACGACGCGACGGCGCTCCCGCGCGCGCTCGCGCCGAACGTGCTCGCGGCGGTGTACGCGCGCGAGGACGGCGCGGACGTGCTTGCGTACATCCGTGATGCGGCGCGTGAGCTTACGGGGGTGTTTGCGGAGGCGTCTGGGGGCGCGATGGGATATGGGAATTACAGTGCGTGCTTTCTTTCTGTCTGAGTCGTGTGGTGGGAGGGGAGGGAATGTTGATGTGTGGCTTGCAGGTCCGGACAGCGAGGCACTCCCGACGGAGGGCGCGGTGCCTGCGAACAAGGCGAAGGAGCTGTTCGGGGCGAACTATCCGCGCCTGCAGGAGATCAAGAAGAAGTACGATCCGGAGCTCGTGTTCAGGAAGTGGTTCAACATCACCCCTGCTTAATGTGCATCGGGCTTCGTGCCGCCGAGGGAATCTTGGATAAACGGACAGTACTAGTGTGTATGACAACGGTTCGCGAGGGCTTCTTGGATATACGGATGGAAACGGATGGCTGGCATCGACTGCATTGTTTTGTACTAGTGGCTAGTAGTAGGGCCTGTATATAGGATGATGGCGAGAGTATAAGAAATATGCAAGAGTAGACTGTATGCGTATGTGTGAGGATGGTCGGATCAGATTCCTATGTCCCCATCTATTTCATCCTCGCCCCGTCTCGACATCCAAGTGCGTGCGAGCGCGAGGCATCCCTAGTCTCCAACCTAAGGACTGCCGCTATATACCCCGGCGTTCCATCACCCACCGCGAACATGTAGACATTCACCTATACACACCACACCACGGAAGCGCAGCGACAGTCGAGGTCGTGCGCGACTCGACATGCGTCCACGCCGAACCGTCGAAAGACAGCGCGACCTGGACAGCGCTCTGCAGCAGCCGAAACGTTGAACACGCGTCGAGGCGGCTCAGAAATCCGTGCCGAACGACTGCATGATCGCCTTCTTGCTCCGCGGCTTGCGCCTCTTCAGCCCACTCGGGAACCCGTCCTCGGGCGGCGGCCGGAAGCCCAGCCACGCCGCCTTCTCTGCCGCCTTCTCTGGCCCGCTCGGGATCCCAACGCCCGCACGAGGGACAGCAGGGCTCTCGAGAGGGAACTCGCCGTCCTCCTCGTTCGCGGGCGTCGCGTCCATGTCCGGCATGAGCACCTCGCCGCTGTCGGGATCCGCGAACGCGAGCGGGAGCGGTGTCTTGTACGCGACAATGCCGAGCTGGCGGCAGTAGTAGTTCGTCGCGGCGTAGAACGCGGTCTTGCGCTGCATGCGCAGGCCCCAGTCCCTGCGTTTGCGTGTCGCGTGAGCATCGGTGTGATAGGCTACAAAAAAGGCTAGGACTTACTGCCAGTTGCTGTTGTACGGTATACCGATCGTGATCTCGAGATAGCGCTGGTAGTCGATATGCTGCAGCGTGACGGACGTGCTCGGCTGGAACCAGCGGTTCTCCTCAGTCTCGAGCCACTTGCAGAGGCACTTTGCGAGCTGGTCGAGCTTCTCGATTGGCGTCTGCCATGCGACCTGCATCGTCAAGTTTTCTGCGGTTTTCTGTGGGAGTTGGAAGGGAGGTTAGCGCGATTCAGGGTGTGTAGGTGGTATCATCGAGACGTACGTCGCTCCGCCGGACGTTTGTGCTATATCATAGGAGTGTGAGTACACAACATGAGCGCGAGATGTTATGGCTTACATGAACTTGTTGAAGAGCTGGCTGTTGAAGTAGTATGTCTCCGTGCCGTCTGAACGCGTGAAGATCGTAGCGAACAACCCCATCTTCTTGACGACGAGGTTCTCATCTGGTACGACGCCTCAGTCAAGGGTCTCGCGCGTAAACATGCAAGACAGATACCGTCGATGAAGCAGCGGTCTCCGGTGTCGAAGGGACTGCCGAATGTCGTTAATAAGGATACCCATCGTGAAAGAGAGGTCAGATACGCACTGAGTGACAAACAGGAACATGATCGCGTCGAACGCATTGCTCGCCGAGTTCTTGAAGATGAAACTTGCGCCGATACCCAGCGTGTACAGACTCGTGAGCGAGCTCTCGATGTTGACCCCGAAGATGCTCAGCGAGATGAAGAAGAGGATGATGAACGCAAGAACCAGCAGCATCTGGTCCAGCGTCTTCAGCGCCTCCCCCACGTCGCGCATGGAGCGGCTCAGGAACCGCCGCTCCTTGTACACCTTCAGCAGCGTCGTCTTGATCTCCGCGCGCGACAGATCCCCGTTGTTGTCGTTATCGAACACCGCGAATGCCTTCTTCGCCTCCTCCAACTTCCCCCCGAACGCGGGGAGGAGGTCCGTTGCCGTCAAGTATCCACGCCCGGGCTCGCGGAACGCCATCCAGATCGCCCGCGCAAGACGCTTCGCCTCGTGCGACGACGTCACGTTCCACACCAGCCCGTCCCCGCCCACCTCGCCGGTTTCGTCCCCGCGGATGCCGCGCGCGTCGTGGAGGACGGCAGACTTGAGCACCTTCGCCGCCGACGTCGCCGCCTGCTGCATGATTGCGGCCGCATCTTCCTCCGAAGCCGACGAGCGCCGCCGCGAACGCGTTCCGTTCCCTGTCGTCGCGGCCGGGCTGGGTGCGAGGGGCGACGGCGGGTACCGGTGCTCGCCCGTGTCCTGTCGCCCAGCGGCCATACCCGAGGGGTCAGACCCCGCGCGCGGGTGCGGGATCCAGCTCGTGCGTGCTTTGCCCTTCCATTTGGCCTGGACGAGGGTCGCGTCCCGTTCGTCTTCGCTGTCACCGTTCTCTGGCGTGCCGGGACGCGAGGCACCCGGCGTGCTCGGCCGCGAGAAGCCTAGGAAGCGTTCTCGCTCATGCCCGGTGGTCAGCAGCGCGGAGAGGCCACTGGGCGTCGTGCGCCCGAACGAGGACTTGTGTGCGTGCCGGCGTTTCGGGCGGTACACGCGAAGCTTCTCGATGACGCGCAGCGCCTCCTGCACGCCTTGCAGACGCTCCCTGTATGCCGTGCGATGGAACGAGAACGCTGGAGAAGCATTAGCCGAGTCGCGAGTCGCGGTATGGCGCACTGTGCGCTTACCGATGAAATGAGACATCATCCTCTGCGCGCATACAACGAGCGCAAAGAAAAAGAGAAACTCGATCGCTTGATACACCTACGGAAATGTGAGACGCGATATTATCAAGCGTAACAAAGCGTACCCTGGGCGTGTACCCCGCGCGACTCGCGTCCTCGTCGTCCATGTCGTACAGCTTGAATATGTTGTTGAACAGAATCACCCAACTGACCCAGCAGCTCGCAGCATACAGCGCGGGCTTGATCGTGTCCTTCACACTGTTGTACAGCTCCAGGCGGCTCTTGATGACCTCGCTGACATGGCCCCAGGCGAGCGAGATGACGAAACGAATGATGACGGGGATAATGTCGACGATGAGGGCGAGACCCCAGGAGATAGAGATGTTCGCAGCCGCCCAGAACAGCCATGCCTCAACGTTGTCTTGGACGAATTTGCGGTGCTCGTCCGGGTGCGGCTTGTACCAGAAGAAGTGGAGGAGCAGGGCGGGGGTGATGATGAGCCCCGAGAGGAAGGTGGACCCGATGAGGGTGGAGAAGAGAAGCGTGATCAGTCTAGACGAACAAGGTGTAAGCGGAGATGTATCGTGAAGGTAGAGACACCGGGGCACAGTCCTGTGTGGCTCCTCAAGAAACGGAGATCACGTAGGGCCAGAGTCCAAACGTGGCTTCCGTATTTTATACTGTACAACGCAGGGTGGGCGAGCACACACTACCTGCCTCGCATGCAAGTTAGAGGAGCAACTTAGCACCGTTCAAGTGGTATGCTGATAACACTCGGAATACCTCGTGTGACCAGCATATAGCACATATCTGGGCCATCCCCTGAATGGCATGAATTGAGGTACAGCCAGATGAACGGAAAGCACAATCGGTCAAAGGCTGGCGCACGATGACCATACGCCCACTTGACACACATGTGGCCGGTGCCCACGGAGAAAGATGATAGACGCACCGGACGCAGCCAAACCTGCGCTTCTTCTTGACCCCCATGGCCTCCTCGAACTTGGCCTCTTCATCTACCAAGTCCTCCTCGCCGCTCCAGTCGTAGGAAGACTCCTCATCTTCGTCGTCCGTGCCAGCGATGGAGGACGCGCGCGAGGAGAACGGCTCAGGCTCGAACCTGTCCGCGGCCGGGCTGGGGATATCATCGTAGTGGACGGCATGCTTGCCCTTGGGACTGGGCTCGGGGCGCTTTTCGTCGAGGTGCGAGTCCTCGGGCATGGGCGAGTGAGCGAGATCGACGAGGCTGCGGTACGCCGGAGATTGCTCGGGGTAAGTGTCGAGGAGGACCTGTGAGGAGGACGGGTCGCGGCGGTACGGAGGCGAGGGGAGGGGGTTGTCGAAGTAGTCCGGGATGAGGAGGTCCTGGTGAGGGTCGCGTGTGGGAGGGGGTTCGTTGTCGGCGTAGTCGTGGGGAAGGGGAGGACGTGACATCAAGAAGAAGGAGCGAGTTGGGTTGCGAGGTTGCGGAGTGGCGGACGGGCGGGTGCACCGGTATCACACAGCGTGATAGAGGCGGACTGGGACGAGCTGGAGGGGTTGGCCGTCGTCGCAGCTGGCGAGAGAGATATAAGACCGCTTTTCCGTCGCCTCCGCGCGGTCGAAGTCTTGGCTTGTGAGACGGGCAGGGACGCAGCAGGCACTGGCGACTCTGGGTCCCCCGTTCTGCTCAATCAATAACCACTCCTCATCCGCCTCCTAATCCGACACTCACGGCCCGCCCCGTCAAAAAAGCGGGGTGCTGCGCGCTGTGGTGATGTCATCTGCAAGGTGCTGGCCTCTCTCCCCAGTCGCGTCTCCCGCCTCAGCTCAGCTCAGCGCTCAGCCAGCCGGTCTTCTCTGCCCGCGAACTCTGGTCGCACCCGCTGCCGCTATGCCTGCCGTGTTCCGCTCTCGCCTGCCCATAGCGCAGCCAGGTCGCGAACTCCTCGCAAACGACGCCTGCGACCACCGTACCGCACCCGTCAGGCCGTCTCCCACACAGCCCGCCGCGCCCGCCTCTCCCCTCTCGCCCCCCGACACCCTTCGCTCACCAACGCCCACATCGCCCACACCGTGCCGCCTGTCGAGTACCAGCTCGACGTCGGCGTCGCGCGCAGTGTCTCCTGCACGCTGCCCCGGCGAGATCGATCACCGCCCACACAGGTGCTTACAGGTAAGGCCTAAGGTGAGTCCTCCAGCGGCAACTTCAGCATCGCTCCTGCTCATGATCGCTTCCATCCGCGACCTCCAAAGCGCGCTCTCACCGGTACCGGCCACTGAGCAGATAGCCCATCGCGCCGCGCACGACCTGCGCCTTCCTCTGGTCGCGCATCGAATGCGGCGCCGTCGATAGCGCTGTCTCCGCACCTTCACAACGCCTCATCCAGCAGCATCCCGCCCCCGCCGCGTATCGCGCCCTCAGCCGCCTTCGCACACGCTGCGCGCCACGCCCATCTAGCTGCCAGTGAGTCCGGCCGCCGTCCGCTAGCGAACTTCGCTCACCACTCCCTCCTTTCTGCATATCCAGCCGGAAAATCGCACGCGCCTCCTCGCTCACTCGCCCAGCGCCCGCCGCGAGTCGCTCGCCGCCGCCCACCATCATGCCGCATCGACGAGGAACAGGCGCGGTCCACGCGGCGCGACGCGCCGCATCCCCCAGCCAGTACTGCCCCCCACGACAAACTGTCGTCCACGCCGCGCACCGCCGCTCGCGACAAGCGCGCCTCTCGACGGCAGCCCCCACACAACACCGCGCATACACCCAGCGCCTCTCGCGCCGATCCGAGCAAGTCTCAAACGCGCCCATGCCGCATCGATCCATGGACGCGCACACAGAATCGCCCATCGCGGGCCGGCCTCGCGCTCCCCCGCCCCGCCACTCTGAATCCAGGCTCGCCCGACACGGCGGTACGCGCCCGCCGACTTACAGCCCGAACGGCGCAGGTCGACAATCGCACATTTTGCGCGATTTCCATGGACGCGCACGGAGAAGCACGCGTCCCCGCCCGACCACGCGTCCGCTCGCGGCGCCGCTTGGTACGTGCTACCCCGTGCATGTACCGCGTACCGCCACCAACTTACAGCGTGATCCGGGCAGATCTCACCCGCGCCGATTTCGCGCATTTTCGGGCTCGCGCAGACAAACAGGGCCGCGCAAGGACAGCCGCGCGGCTCCACGCCGCGGAACTCGGCACACGAGTCGCTGGCCGCGACGAGCACGCGCTCCCAGACGCGCGGCGCGATCCGACGAAAGCTCTCGTGCGCCATCCCGGGGACGGCCCCGCCCACGATCGCACAGTACAGCGACCCGGGAACACATCCCGCCGCGCCGCGGCTTTGGCTACGAGCCCGCCCGACCGCTACTCACCGGCGCACCGCCGCCCAGCGCGCACGGAGCAGATCCAGAAATGCTCGTTTCGCGCGATTCCATGCACGGTCCCGCCGGCGTGCACGAGATCGCGGACAGCGAGTCGGGCCCGCCGAGCCCCGCGGCGCCGCTTCGCATGCGCTGTCGCCCAGACGCGCCGCGCCGACGTGCCGACTCCCAGCCCGGACGGAGCAGGGCGGGAGTCCCGTCGCCGCCGCCGTCGGGGACCGCCCGCGCGGAAAGATCGCCCCCGCGCCCCGAGAACGGCTCCCCGCCGGGCGTCGTATGGAACACGTGCTCGCAAGTGCGAGCCGCGCCCGCTCGACGGAGCGCAGCGAGCTCCGCGCAGGTCTACCTGCGCGGGTTTCGCCCACGGAGTCGGTTGCGCCGACGCGAATGCGCGCGCCGCCGCTCGACTTCTCGGCGCGGGGCGGAGGACGTGCGCGGACAGGACCCGACCCACCCCTTTCACGCCGCATCTGAATGACGGCCTGGCAAGACGCGTGCTGCGACGGTGTGTCGCGGTACGCGCCCCCGGGAGACCGTGCCTCCTCGTCGTAACACTCCCAGTGCGCAACGCGGTCGCGCCCGGCCAGCGACACACGTTCTGACGCACGCCTGCTGCACCTCCGAGCAGGAGGCCAGGCCCCCACGTCCCCGCGGCCACCCCTGCGCCCCCCGCGCGCTCCGACGCGTCCCCGGAGGCCCCAACACGCCCTTGAAGCATCTGAGAACGCCCCGACGCCCCGACGCCCCCGCCGCGTTCCCATGCGCTCCCCCGACGCCCTCCAACGTCGGCACGCCCCCCGAGCTCCCCGCTCCTCCCTCTCGCCGCATTTTCGTGTCTACAGTAAGTACTGATCCACGCCCGTAGCACGCCGTCGCGCTGCATACCGCGCCTCCCGCATCGACTCCGTTCGCGTCGGCAGGCCCTGTATCGCGCAGCGTCAGCGCGCGGACGAGGAATATTGGGCGCGTACCGTTGTGCGCGCAGACGCCCCGCGCTTGGAGGTCGTCGGGCGTGTGCGTCCGCGCGGGATGTGCTGCTACGCGAGGCAGGATGTAGTCAGATGCGGAACGACGCGGCGCGGCACGACGTACCGGGATCGCGGACGCGGAGCGTGTGCTGCCCGCGACGGCGCGACTCGACGTGAGCACGCCCAGCTGAGCGAGGCCGTGGCAGCGTGAGCGGCCGCTCCGACGTTCCGCGAGCAAGCCGCGTCGACGCCAGCAGGCTGGGCGACGGCGGGACGATGCTCGCCGGGACGCGCCCAGCGCGGCGAGAGGCTTCGGAGCACAGCTGCCCAGAGGTAAGTGAGCACAGAGTTCACGTGCATGTACGACGCTCACCGTGCATCCTAGCGTATCATTATGCGCGAGCCCGTCAGCACGAGGCCTTCACGGGTGCGAGCGCGCGAACGCCTCCCAGGATCGCGCGCACCGTATCGTCGAAGCAGCTGCGAGAACGAATGCACATCAGCACGGGTGCGATACATATCGCATTGCAACACTTACCTGCTCAGCACCTGTAGGGCACGCTCTTGTCGGCGCCGCGGACCAAGTCGTCGCGTCGTGCCGCGTGCTCGCACACCCGCGTGGTCGCAGACGGGACGACGGCCTCTCTCCCGTTTATTCTGGCGGCACCGGGTGAGTGCGGGCAACGGAACGGGACCAAGCACGTACCGCCAAGTCCCCTCGCAAGCCCAAAGCGAGCACGCGAAAGGTGCGCACCGTCCGAAGACGTCCTCCTTCCGCTCACCGTCTATTTATCGCCTCTGCAATTTAGGGCCGTCCTGATTGCAACACACCCCACAACACACAAACGCACCCCATCCCCACCAGTGCCCCCACGCACGGACCCCCGCCCGCTCCCTCTCGTCGGCAGCCAGGCGTGTTCCCACTTGGCGGGCCCCCGGGCTGGCTGACAGAGGTTCCCGGTGCGCACGGACGCTTCGGACGCGGGACGCGCATGCGCCCCCCAACGAGGGCACGCCACGACGCAGCCGAGGCGCAGGTGCGCAGATACGGGCCCCAGCAACAAGCGAGGCGAATCAGTTTCAGCGGGCGGGCACTGGACGGGCGAGCGGGCGCACGGAGCGCGCGCGCGGGACATCGCGTACGCACGACGCCACCTTGCGTAGCAGGGCGCTCGCTTCGCCGTCTCCATTTGCACTCGGAACGCGCCGCGCCATCGGGCGAGCCCTGCGAATGGGTGTGTGACCCATGCTGTGGGTCCTTGCCCGCTGTCGGGTTGGCGGCCGTCGGTGCTTGTGAGCACGATGTCGCCCCGACGCGATTGGCGGGCAGGGTGGATTGTTCCCCCATGAGCCCGCGCTGTTCGCTGCACGATGTCACCTCCCGTAAACAGTCAAATATATTTCTTCAGCAGCTCGGATGCTTGAGCCTGATGACGCTTCGACTGTTGTCGATTTTGAGCGAGCGCGGGCTGTCACACACCCCGCCGATGTGGATGTTGGCTGTTCCCTATGCAGCCTTTGCAGGAGAGTTGGTGGGCCGAGGGTCTGGCTCCGAGTATATTTTCAGATGCCTGCCGTACAGCGCGATTGACGATTGTACACATGGACGGGTAGTTAGAGACCACCGCAAATCGGTGAAATATATTTAAATCGTTGCGGGATGCATGCGGAGCTGCTGTAACTTTACGATACAAATGTGAGGCTGAGGCTTGCTGCAATGGGCCGCGCCCACTTTCTTGCTCGTGCCATATTTTCGCCGTGCGCCGTGAGCAACAGACAATGTCGCGCACTAATTATGCCGCACGACATGCTCGCTGTATCTCAAGTATGTCTTGTTTGGCGTGAGCTGGATAAGTACCAAAGGAGTTCGAATATTTGCTGGATGCATGCCGCCACGGTTGTGGCCTGAGTCCTGCAGAATAAATTTGTGGCTTCCGAGTCCTATACGTGCTCTCGCTCACGCGCGTTCCGCGAGATGCAAGAAAATACATGGACGGTATATCCTATACATGGCGCAGAGCGTGAGACACACCGGCCGCAACGGGGAAATTCTGTAAGGTATTGTGCCCGATATCAGGCTTGCATCTGTCCGATGCACCACACCTGCCTGCAGAACTTGCATGCCGAGCTTGCTTTGCGCCAGTCAGGCAACGATACCTTTGTAGCATGTCTGTATTATCTTACCTACTCAGCCTCATAGCGTAGCTCTTGTGCGGGGGTTAACGATGCCATTGGCGGCAAAACAAGAGGTTAGCAGTAGAAATGCAGCACACATCGAGATTCTGCCTTGCAACACCTCAGGAAACTCTCAGATCACTTATATTGTCCACACACACACTCGGAGGGGATGATAGCGTAGATGGACTTGCAATTGCAGCCACAGCCATGCCTATTTTACCTGCAGGTGCTCGGGGTTACTATGCCGCTGAGGTCTTGACAACATCTGGCCCTGTTAGAAATGCGAGCAGTGAGCAGAATGGTTATCGGGGACTCCCAGGGGGTGCTGTTGCATTCCAAGACAAATGGAATATTGGCCCTGCAATTCTACAGCACCCATGGGGAGTCCCCATTGGCAGTGGGGCCGCTAGGGACATTTGCCTTGTCGGAGGCAAGTCAGGATGCACCCGACGGGGAAGATGGCATCCCCGGTGTCGGGCAGGGCAGCCTGGACGGCGTGTGTGATTCCGGGATGATTGCAAGGGGGGCGGGTGTGCCGCCATGTCGCACGCGGCGTCCAGACTTGGAGGCACATCCAAGGCCGGCATACCGACCCTGAGGCAGATGACTAGCCTGCCGCTTGGGCTGGCGGAACCCTGGCTGTGTAAATTTATCAGGAGGGGAACAAATCAGCTTACCTATAGCGGAGGAAGCACCTGACGTCGCTTGGCGCAACGGTGCGCCACCATTTCACTCACCATTGCCCTGCCTTCCCCGCTTATCACCGGCTGCTGGACACACACCGCAAAAAGGCCTGCGGAGTACGGTAAGTGCCGCGCTCCTTGTATACCCACGTCGCCTTGCTCCTCGCCCGCAAAACACTCCGCTTCCCCCATCCTCCATCTTCCTGCTGCTAGACCGCCACAACCACGGCACGGTCGTCCACCGTGCTCACGGCGGCCACACACTCTTTGCACCATATCGAAGGCTGTCGCGAGCTAGCACAACACCTAAACAACATGGTGAGCCTTCTGAATGTTGTGGGATCTGGAGGCACGACTGACATTTTATGTAGGCATGCTATCACGCCGCACACACCCTGCCCGGCGTGCAGGCCCACGGTACTGTCTTGCGGTGCAAGACGAGCACTCGAAGCAGTCGACAGCCCTGAGGCTGTCGAGGACGAGGAGATGCACAGTGAGTAAATCGGCACACTGTGCGTGCATGAGATGGCGTACCGATTTACTCCCAGATGTGCTCGGAGACACGTCTGACGCCGGTGCACCAAGACACGTAGCTTTTAGCGTGGAGCGTCCACTCGGGACAAGTACGGTGAGCGGTCCGCATGCGGGGAAGCTCCAGAATGGCACTTACCGTGTGTTTGGGATCAGCGCTCACCGGTACTGTGCTATCGGGGCGCCGCTGCGCAGGGGGCTCGGAGAGCGTGGGCATAGCAGGGCATCGGTCGGTATGTGCCCACACCAACACCCCGTCTGAGTCGTTGGCTGACACGGACATTCCGGGAGAGCAGGCGATCTGCCGTGCGCGCTGAGCACTCGTGGCACAGGCGACATGCCGCATGCAGGCTTACGAGAGGAAGGCAGACACTCCGAAGACGTCTCCAGTGGAGGAGCCACACACATATCCCTAGGAGCGGCGCCCACCGTTCTTTCCTCCGAGCACGCACTGTGGCGACTGGCGGCAGCAGGTCAGCATCCTTTCGACATCGCAATCACTCTCGGGGCATCCAGAGGCCATGGCAAAATTTCCACGTACCTCGGTGGCTGCACCGGCATGGTGCTTGGCGGGCTGGGATAATATGATCTAGGTACGCATAAGGGGCTGGCCGGGCGGTTTCGACAATCTGTCTAACTTGCAGTTGTGCAGGCAGACGGCGAGAGACAATGTACATGAGTCCGGGAGGTGGGCGAATATTTCTAAACGCACAAGTCTCTCCTGGCGGCGCTGGCAGTGGTGGTAGCTTGCGATATTCCCGACGGCACTTCTGTAAGTCAGCCTCACCTTTTGATCTTGATTTCCGTTCTGAGTGTCTGCTCGCACAGACACGTGCGTGCCCGGGAAGGACTCGCGCGAAGCGCAGGGGATGTCATCGTTCCCATATGACCGTCGCGCTGGGACGCACTGAAGCAGGTCGGAACAGTCAAAGCATGTACGGTACGTACCTTGCGGCTGTTTCCGGCATGGTACAGTCCAGTTGACGGGCAGAGGTAGCGAAACAGAGCAGAGACGCGATCAGAGGCCGCTCTGAGTAAGCGCCCATATATTCGAGAGCGGCAAGTGTCTTGCGGAGGGCACTGGCGGTTTTCGCGGTGCGGCGAGCAGCTGGTAAGTATGCAAATTGCTTATACTGCGTATCCGATGCTGATTCCGAGCATTGGCGGCGCAGAGTCTTGGCCCGGTCTCGAGTGCATGCCGGCGAGCCCGCGACTGGGGTTCCGGGCTGACTTGCACGGAGGCAGTGCGGGTCGCGCGGAGCAGGCGGAACACGCAGTGTCGCTGCGCAGAAGGCGGTCGTTGTGCATGAGGCGGCGGCGCAGGGCGGGTGCTTGGTGGTGCGGAGGAGAGCGGCAGAGGCGCGCCGGGAAGACTTTGAGATTCGAGCTGTGCCGTATTAGGCGCCCGTGAAACTCGCAGTGCGCAAGGTCGCGTTTTTGCTCCTTTGCCACGAGCTCTCTGCGGGACTTGTGCTCCCTGCCACACCTGTAGACCGTAAATCGATAGTATTGGTGTGATACTACGTAGTGTACAAAGTGCATTCTGAGTCCCTCACCATGTCCCCTCCCCCTTTGACGCTGCCCTACCCCCATCCGACCCTTTCTCTCCCCCGACGACCCTTTCTCACCCCCGTCGGATGCAGCCTTCCTCACCCCCGTCGACGCAGAGTCCGCGATTCGTGCCCGGGCAGGAAACACTCGCCTCCATCCACACGTGGCGACAGCGCTCTGCAGCAGCCGAGTCGTTGAGCACACGTCGAGGCGGCTCAGAAATCCATGCCGAACGACTGCATGATCGCCTTCTTGCTCCGCGGCTTGCGCCTCTTCAGCCCGCTCGGGAACCCGTCCTCGGGCGGCGGCCGGAAGCCCAGCCACGCCGCCTTCTCTGCCGCCTTCTCTCCGGGCCCGCTCGGGATTCCAGCGCCTGCACGAGGGACAGCAGGGCTCTCGAGAGGGAACTCGCCGTCCTCCTCGTTCGCGGGCGTCGCGTCCATGTCCGGCATGAGCACCTCGCCGCTGTCCGGATCTGCGAACGCAAGCGGCAGCGGCGTCTTGTACGCGACGATGCCGAGCTGGCGACATAGTAGTTCGTCGCGGCGTAGAACGCGGTCTTGCGCTGCATGCGCAGGCCCCAGTCCCTGTTTGCGTGTCCGTGACATCGTGTGATAGCTACAAAGGCTGGACTTACTGCCAGTTGCTGTTGTACGGAATACCGATCGTGATTTCGAGATAGCGCTGGTAGTCGATGTGCTGCAGCGTGACGGACGTGCTCGGCTGGAACCAGCGGTTCTCCTCCGTCTCGAGCCACTTGCAGAGGCACTTGCGAGCTGGTCGAGCTTCTCGATCGGCGTCTGCCATGCAACCTGCATCGTCAGTTTTCTGCGGTTTTCTGTGAGTGGAAGGGAGGTTAGCGCGATTCAGGGTGTAGGTGGTATATCGAGACGTACGTCGCTCCGCCGGACGTTGTGCTATATCATGGAGTATGAGTACGCAACATGAGCGCGAGATGTTATGGCTTACATGAACTTGTTGAAGAGCTGGCTGTTGAAGTAGTATGTCTCCGTGCCGTCTGAACGCGTGAAGATCGTGGCAAACAACCCCATCTTCTTGACGACGAGGTTCTCATCTGGTACGACGCCTCAGTCAAGCGTCTCGCGCGTAAACATGCAAGACAGATACCGTCGATGAAGCAGCGGTCTCCGGTGTCGAAGGGGCTGTCGTAACCGTTAATAAAAACACTCATGAGGGAGCAGTTAGATACACACTGGGTAACAAACAGGAACATGATCGCGTCGAACGCATTGCTCGCCGAGTTCTTGAAGATGAAACTCGCGCCGATACCAGCGTGTACAAACTCGTGAGCGAGCTCTCGATGTTGACCCCAAAGATGCTGAGGGAGATGAAGAACAGGATGATGAACGCCAGCACCAGCAACATCTGGTCCAGCGTCTTCAGCGCCTCCCCCACGTCGCGCATGGAACGGCTCAAGAACCGCCGCTCCTTGTACACCTTCAGCAGCGTCGTCTTGATCTCCGCGCGCGACAGATCCCGTTGTTGTCGTTGTCGAACACCGCAAACGCCTTCTTCGCCTCCTCAAGTTTCCCCCCGAACGCAGGCAACAAATCCGTCGCTGTCAGGTATCCACGCCCGGGCTCGCGGAATGCCATCCAGATTGCCCTCGCAAGACGCTTTGCCTCGTGCGACGACGTCACGTTCCACACCAGCCCGTCCCCGCCCACCTCGCCGGTTTCGTCCCCGCGGATGCCGCGCGCGTCGTGGAGGACGGCAGACTTGAGCACCTTCGCCGCCGACGTCGCCGCCTGCTGCATGATTGCGGCCGCATCTTCCTCCGAAGCCGACGAGCGCCGCCGCGAACGCGTTCCGTTCCCTGTCGTCGCGGCCGGGCTGGGGCGAGGGCGACGGCGGGTACCGGTGCTCGCCCGTGTCCTGTCGCCCAGCGGCCATACCCGAGGGGTCAGACGCCGCGCGCGGGTGCGGAATCCAGCTCGTGCGTGCCTTTCCCTTCCGTTTGGCTTGGACGAGCGTCGCGTCCCGTTCGTCTTCGCTGTCGCCGTTCTCAGGCGTACCGGGGCGCGAGGTACCAGGCGTACTCGGCCGCGAAAAGCCCAAGAAGCGTTCGCGCTCGTGCCCAGGGGTGAGCAGCGCGGAGAGGCCACTGGGAGTGGTCCGCCCGAACGAGGACTTGTGCGCGTGCCGGCGCTTGGGACGGTACACGCGAAGCTTCTCGATGACGCGCAGCGCCTCCTGCACGCCTTGCAGGCGCTCCTTGTATGCCGTGCGATGGAACGAGAACGCTGGAGAAGCGTTAGGCGAGTCGCGAGTCGCGGTATGGCGCACTGTGCACTTACCGATGAAATGAGACATCATCCTCTGCGCGCATACAACCAGCGCAAAGAAGAACAGGAACTCGATAGCTTGGTAGACCTACGGAAGTGTGAGACGTGATACTACCGAAGTAAAACAAAGCGTACCCTGGGCGTGTACCCGGCACGACTCGCGTCCTCGTCGTCCATGTCGTACAGCTTAAATATGTTGTTGAACAGAATCACCCAACTGACCCAGCAGCTCGCAGCATACAGCGCGGGCTTGATCGTGTCCTTCACGCTGTTGTACAGCTCCAGGCGGCTCTTGATGACCTCGCTGACATGGCCCCACGCGAGCGAGATGACGAAGCGGATAATAACGGGGATGATGTCGACGATGAGGGCGAGACCCCAGGAGATAGAGATGTTCGCAGCCGCCCAGAACAGCCATGCCTCAACGTTGTCTTGGACGAATTTGCGGTGCTCGTCCGGGTGCGGCTTGTACCAGAAGAAGTGGAGGAGCAGGGCGGGGGTGATGATGAGCCCCGAGAGGAAGGTGGACCCGATGAGGGTGGAGAAGAGAAGCGTGATCAGTCTAGACGAACAAGGTGTAAGCGGAGATGTATCGTGAAGGTAGAGACACCGGGGCACAGTCTTGTGTGGCTCCTCAAGAAACGGAGATCACGTAGGGCCAGAGTCCAAACGTGGCTTCCGTATTTTATACTGTACAACGCAGGGTGGGCGAGCACACACTACCTGCCTCGCATGCAAGGTAGAGGAGCAACTCAGCACCGTTCAAGTGGTATGCTGATAACACTCGGAATACCTCGTGTGACCAGCATATAGCACATATCTGGGCCATCCCTGAACGGCATGAATTGAGGTACAGCCAGACGAACGGAAAGCACAATCGGTCAAAGGCTGGCGCACGATGACCATACGCCCACTTGACACACATGTGGCCGGTGCCCACGGAGAAAGATGATAGACGCACCGGACGCAGCCAAACCTGCGCTTCTTCTTGACCCCCATGGCCTCCTCGAACTTGGCCTCTTCATCTACCAAGTCCTCCTCGCCGCTCCAGTCGTAGGAAGACTCCTCATCCTCGTCGTCCGTGCCAGCAATGGAGGACGCGCGGGAGGAGAACGGCTCGGGCTCGAACCTGTCCGCGGCCGGGCTGGGGATATCATCGTAGTGGACGGCATGCTTGCCCTTGGGACTGGGCTCGGGGCGCTTTTCGTCGAGGTGCGAGTCCTCGGGCATGGGCGAGTGAGCGAGATCGACGAGGCTGCGGTACGCCGGAGATTGCTCGGGGTAAGTGTCGAGGAGGACCTGTGAGGAGGACGGGTCGCGGCGGTACGGAGGGGAGGGGAGGGGGTTGTCGAAGTAGTCCGGGATGAGGAGGTCCTGGTGAGGGTCGCGTGTGGGAGGGGGTTCGTTGTCGGCGTAGTCGTGGGGAAGGGGAGGACGTGACATCAAGAAGAAGGAGCGAGTTAGGTTGCGAGGTTGCGGAGTGGCGGATGGGCGGGTGCACCGGTATCACACAGCGTGATAGAAGCGGACTGGGACGAGCTGGAGGGGTTGGCCGTCGTCGCAGCTGGCGAGAGAGATATAAGACCGCCTTTCCGTCGCCTCCGCGCGGTCGAAGTCTTGGCTTGTGAGACGGGCAGGGACGCAGCAGGCACTGGCGACTCTGGGGTCCCCCGTTCTGCTCAATCAATAACCACTCCTCATCTGCCTCCTAACCAATCACGGCCCGCTTGTCCACATCCCGCGCGCCCGTCAAAAAAGCGGGGTGCTGCGCGCTGTGGTGATGTCATCGCCCGAAACGGCACTCGATCGTGGACGTCGACGCTGGCACAAGTGCGCACAGTGGCCGCTCGACTCGACGTGCTCCCGAGCTCCATTAATGCTGCGACTGCCCGCGCTGCAAGGTGCTGACCTCTCTCTCCAGTAGCGTCTCCCGCCTCAGCTCAGCCCTCAGCGCTCAGCCAGCCGGTCTTCTCTGCCCGCGAACTCTGGTTGCACCCGCTGCCGCTATGCCTGCCGTGTTCCGCTCTCGCCTGCCCATAGGGCAGCCAGGTCGCGAACTCCTAGCAAACGACGCCTGCGACCACCGTACCGCACCCGTCAGGCCGTCTCCCACACAGCCCGCCGCGCCCGCCTCTCCCCTCTCGCCCCCCGACACCGCTCGCTCGCGAGCCGCCACGAAGGTTCAAGTTGGCGCGAGCGTTCCGGGGCGCTGGGTCGCTGTGCGCGTTCTAGAGACCGACCCTGCCTTTTTCCAGTCGTGGTACGTGACGCGGGCGGTGGCAGCGGTGGTGGAGCCGGGAGTTAATTAGTATTGTCGTCTGGGAGTTCGTAGAGAGTACTCGGTGTGCCCCGCAAGTAGCACCACGTGATATGCAAGCGTTTAGCGTCTGCCGAGTCTGCTACCACTTCGACCATTGACTTGACGGCTATGTTTACTCCTACTGCACCTCCTGCCGCACGGGGCGGACAACCCCAGCGTACAGGTCCTACTCAACACATCTTCGAGCGCGCCGACGTCGATGAGCTGCGCTGCCACATCTGGGTCCTCACCACCGCGCTCAAGCAATGCGAGCTCAGCAGTCCTAGTTCTTCCCAACTCCAGGACCATCCGAAGACAAGCGTGCGGCAGACGTTCAAAACACTATGCCACATGTCTACTCTCCTCACTGTGGGCCTCGCCGATGACCCGCCTGCCACGCGTGTCAGCGCCGTAGCTGGAATCCTTGTGCCCGACGGTATCGTGTCATTGATTGCTACAGAGAACCCCTCGCCGCAGCGTGGCGCCGATCCTTCGGAGAACAATCAGGCCCCCCCTCCTCAGACGAGCAAGATCACCAGGATCGTTGTCGGCGATGACAGACGAGCCAGGTCCCTGCTCACACCTCATTCCATGGAGTAAGTAATTGCTACATTTCCCATGCATGTTCGCTACCGGATAACACAATGCTGACCGCTCATGTAGCAACGAGAACATTACATTCGGGCGCCACCTCGAGGACGTCGCCACCATCGTCGCTTTCCTCCTTCGCCGGGCCAACACTGACCGTGACCCTCGTATCCTTGCCTTATTTTGCGTTTTCATGATCCGCCGTAGTTTCCGGAAGCTCTCCGCCCGTCTCGACAACATGTGCAACATCTGGGGTGGCCTAGGCCCTATTGCCATCATGGAAGAGTGGCTCAAGGACCATGCATACAGCCTGACAGACACTGTCATCACGTTCAACGGTTTAGCCAAAGATAGTGTCCAAATGCTTCGTGATAGACTGGCCCGCCATGGTGTTCCCTCCTCGGGGGCCTGTGTTGTCACGTCCTCCAACGTCTGTGGGTGGCTCGCTGCGGTGTCCGCCATACTCAAGACATTGCAAGCCCTCCTCCCAGAAGACAGACAGGTGCCGCCCTCGTATAAGGAGGCTTTGCTCATCTTGGGAGAGCTGGGTATCCTGGACACAATTCTACGATCATCATTCTTCAAGGCACTTGAACGATTACCAGTGGGAGTGATGTTGAGACAATGTCAGAAGACCCATCAGGAACAGAGGCGTCCTCAATGGGACACTGATGCACTGCAAGAAGACCATGAATGTGGGATATTCTATTAGGTTCATTGTATGTGACATGTTTTCTGATACACCTTGGGCAGTGTTTGATCAAGACCCTGGGAAGGGATCTCTGCCCCATGTCCAGTGCTATCTACAGACCATCACCGCCTGGATCACTGCTTGTACCGCTCTCGACAAGCAGCATGTCAACCAAGATACACCTCTCCACATTTTCCACCTTGAGTCCATCTTCAGCTTCAACTTTCAGGAGAAGATTGGACCTCAACAGCTCAACGGCCAGTACAAGAAGTTTTTGAAGACCCAGGATCTGGATGAAGAATCTGAGAAACATGCACTTGCTCTCATCAAAAACGCAACCCATTTTGCACTCACCTGTGAGAAGCTTCCCCCTGTTCATGCAGAAGCTGCTATCATGGCCTTGGCACATGTGTCTCTCACAGGGAAGGATCCAGACATCCCTGGTTTGAAGGATGCTGATGGTGTCTTCTCAGTAAGCCCTTCTATACTATTGCATGATGTTTGTTACTAATAGATTGCAGACTGGCAAGGTCCCCATTGGAATCAGCAAAAAGTGCTGTGCATGCTGTGACCTTTTCGCCAAGTACTTGCAGGCAGACCCACCTCAGGGCAAGACCCTCACATTTTTTCTTCCTGGAACCCATGGGACCATCTATCCCTGGATGGTGCCTCCTTTCAGTGTTCCTCGGTCAGTGCTGGTAAAGATGTGCCAAGAGCTGTTTACAGTTTTCCTTCATGTTGCCTCCACTCTGGGGCCTGGCTTATCATCTACCAAATCTTCTCCTGCATCTGCCACAACAGAAGTGTATAGTACACTTACAGGTTTGGAGAGGTGATTTTCAGCTCTCACACACTGCATGACTGTGGCTAACAAAAGTTTAATCACACAGGTTGCTTGAGGAGCCTGAGGAGCCTGAGGAGTGGTCCTGGTGGAGGTGAGGGTTGTGTGTGGGAGGGGGTTTGTTGTTGGCAGAGTCATGGGGAAGGGGAGGGCGTGACACCAAGAAGAAGGACCAAGTTAGGTTGCAAACGAGTGGAGTGGCGGATGGGCGGGTGCACCGGCGGTGATATCACACACTGGCTGTTGAAGTAGTATGTCTCCATGCCATCCGAACGGGTGAAGATCGTAGCAAACAACCCCATCTTCTTGACGACAAGGTTCTCATCTGGTACGACGCCTCAGTCAAGTGTCTCGCGCGTAAACATGCAAGACAGATACCGTCGATGAAACAGAGGTCTCCGGTGTCGAAGGGACTGCCGAATGTCGTTAATAAGGATACCCATCGTGAAAGAGAGGTCAGATACGCACTGAGTGACAAACAGGAACATGATCGCGTCGAACGCATTGCTCGCCGAGTTCTTGAAGATGAAACTCGCGCCGATACCCAGCGTGTACAGACTCGTGAGCGAGCTCTCGATGTTGACCCCGAAGATGCTCAGCGAGATGAAGAACAGGATGATGAACGCCAGCACCAGCAACATCTGGTCCAGCGTCTTCAGCGCCTCCCCCACGTCTCGCATGGAGCGGCTCAGGAACCGCCGCTCCTTGTACACCTTCAGCAGCGTCGTCTTGATCTCCGCGCGCGACAGATCCCCGTTGTTGTCGTTGTCGAACACCGCAAACGCCTTCTTCGCCTCCTCAAGTTTCCCCCCGAACGCAGGCAACAAATCCGTCGCTGTCAAGTACCCGCGCCCTGGCTCGCGGAATGCCATCCAGATTGCGCGCGCAAGACGCTTTGCCTCGTGCGACGATGTCACGTTCCACACCAGCCCGTCCGCGCCCACCTCGCCGGTTTTGTCCCCGCGGATGCCGCGCGCGTCGTGGAGGACGGCAGACTTGAGCACCTTCGCCGCCGACGTCGCCGCCTGTTGCATGATCGACACGCCAAAACATTTGATAGCGATAGCTGCGTCGAAGAACACTGCCGCCCGAGGGAACGTCAATTCGGCCACGGCAAAGAATGAGGCACGTTTATGAGGCGCCTTCACTGCGCAAAGGGACAAGAGGTAGAGTCCAAACCCAGCGACGCCGCCTGAGAACAGGCATGTTATCATGCCAGGTATGAAGCCAAGGCCTGTGGAAAAGATATCAAATAAGGGACCTACACGCCATCCACAAGACTTACCAGGGGGAACGTCAACATGCCTGTCGATCAACCAGTTTCATTCATGTGCTGCCAGTCCTTGCATTGAACTACGCACCACTCCGAGCCTATGATTGTGTTCGCCAAATTACTGATACAACTCGACAGGGTTGCATGACCGTCCTTCTTCGTCGCACGTCTTGTCGTGGCGTCCGGACCTAACAGCGCGTCCTCCTTGTGCGAGGCCCGTGGTTCGACGTCTACACCATCTTCCTGGTCCGCATGGCTCTGCGCTGCTCCGTACAGCTGCACTATTTCGTACGGGTCAGCGCGATTATGTTCCACAGAAGAAATGGTGAAATTGAAGGTAGTTTTGCGGTGTCCCGGAGAAACGAGTGAGAGAGCAGTGGCCTGAGCCGATCACAAGCAGTCTGTAATCTACAACATGCGGTAAGTCTGGTTTCGGCGACGTATTCATCGACTGTGGGGTTCAAACCGATCAGTCATGATGCTATGCTATGCTATGGTCGAAAATGAGTCATACCTTTCCTACGTGACCTTCAGAAAAAGGCCCAAGGATCGCCGTTATAGTCGTCGTAGTAATCGTAGTCCCACCCCTCTTCGTAGAACATGTCCTCGTCCTTGTCCTCCTCGTCCTCGCTCTCGTACTGCTCCAGGCCATCCCAGTCCAAGTACGGGACAATCCCGTCGAGCCGCGCTGCGTCTTTTTCGCAGAAGTTGAGGCAGTCGGTCAAGCGGAGCTTGTCGATGGGGAGGTTGTAATTGCAGCGCAAGAGAAGCCAATCCTCTAGCTTGTCAAGGAACTCGGGGACGTGGTCATAGTCCGGATTGCACATACGGGTCCCAGTGAAGTTCACGACTCGCAGGTGCGGGAGTATCATGGATGGAGGTCGATCCCTCTTCCCCTTGCGCGTCGCCGAAAGAGCAGCAACGAAGTCGTTTCGTACGTCACCGCAAACAGACAGTGTTCGAAGGTTTGGCATGCCGGAAAAGACGTCCCTCCAGCGCCAGTCGTGATACTGCGAGTCGATCTCCAGGTTGCGTACTTTTGGTAACATCTTGCTGTCTCGAACAAGGTGACTCGCCAGAGAGGGGTATGCTAGCGCATCGAGCTGAAGCTCTACACATGGCTCGAGGGCGCCCTGTTCGACTACTTTGCGCCAACCTCGAAGTTGCAGTTTCGTGCCGTACATCCGGGTCAGGCGCACAGTAAGGAGCGGCTCGTCACGAACCACACGCTCGCCCACGACGCTGATGAGCTGCTGGGCACCGCCATTGCCACGACCTATGACAGTCGTACGCGTCGTTGTCGACAGAGAGAGATGGTGAATGACGTTGGCGCAGTCAAGGCTCTGCCCGATCAGGGTGATACGTCGCAGTTTGGGAAGAGCGACAGTGCATTGAGGTGTTGGGAGAGCCGTGACTCCGACTGGGAGAGGGGGGATGACGTCCTCGAGTTCCAGGAATTCAAGGTCATGCATCGTCTGTAGGGCGGAGAGCAATTCGTCAAAGGAGCCTATCAGGGATTGCAAACCAGAGGAGCATGACAGGATAAGACGCGTGAGGCTGCTGGAGAATATAGGGGCTGCCCAATTGAACAAGAGGCGGCGCATCTCCAATGAGCGCAGGCGTTGAAACCGTGCTCGGCGAAAGACGGCTGATAAAGTCGTATCGCCGGCGTTGGAGTGAAAGTGATCGCCGTTGTCTGACAGGGCCAGGGTTTCGAGGATGTTGGCAGTACCTGTGAGCTTCGAACACAGATCTTGTACAAATCGCGCGGGACCCAACAGACGAAGTTCTTGCAATCGAGCGGACTCCTGCGCGATCTTATCCATGATTTGCGCCCGCTCGTCTGCAGTGTTTATGAGGGACGCGGAAACCAGCAAGGGCGCCTTCTTGGAGAGCGCAAGGACGTCCTCGACGACCTGTCTTCGTGTGAGAATAACGTGACCCCACAGTCGAGGTGTGTTGAGAGCGACAGAACGCCAGCTGTGACAAACATGCGCCACCCGTACCCATGCGTAGAAGCGGGAAGCGTCGTAGTAGGGAAGGCGGCAATCACGATAATCGTCATAAGCTTCCTTGGTGATTTGGAGGAATATTTCTGAGAGGAGCTCAGGCGACAGGCGGGCAATAGTCGTCATGGTGTTTAGACGGCCTTGGAGGTCTATGATTGCCCGAGTGTGCGTAGCGATCTCATTCTCCAGAGCCTTGCGCGCGGTGAAGAGAGCACCGTTCTCCATGGCGATTTCGTAGCACGCTGTATGACCAGGCGGTGTTTCAGAGCAAAGCGTGCAATGATGACTGATCCGCACGCACCGACGCTGGTCGCAGTGGCGAAAGGAGGAGACCTGGCGTGGTCCAGTGGCTGCTGCATCAGCTTGCATCCCGCGCGCCCGTCAAAACCGCGGGTGCTCACGTGCCCTGTAGTGATGTCATCGCCCGAAACGGCACAAGTGCGCACAGTGGCCACGTGGCTCGCCGTGCTCACCCAATGACGCGACGAACGTCCGCCCTGCGCTATAAAGCGTGCCGACATCCCCTCCACCCTCACAACTCCAACTTCAGTTCGTCCCAGCCCCCCTACATCCCTACCGCCACCCACTGCCGTCATGCCGCTCTTCGGAAAATCCGACACGTTCTCTGAGAACCCGGACGTCCGCCAGGTCGAGAAGATGATCGCAAAGGAGGCCCGCGACGACCAGAAGAACCTGGACCACACCATCAAGGACGTCACCGGCGCCGAGAAGTCCCACAACAAAAGCATCAAAGTCCGTATACATTTCCACACTCAAGCCCGCCCACACAGCCCACGCCCGCCGCCGCTCGCTCGCCGAGTCCCGACGCACGCTGACACCCACTGCCCACAGGCCGCAGACAAGGCCCAGCACGCGCTCGACAAGTCCGTCGAGCAGGAGCACAAGGCCGCAAAGGCCCTCAACCGCGCCGTCCACAGCCACGACGCGGCCATCTCCAACGAGCAGAACGCAGAGAAGACCCTCACGGTGCGCACACCCGCCTGGGCCCATCGCGCCGTCGCCTCCCCGCTCACATCCTCCCGACCGCGCTTGCGTTCGCGCTTCGGATATACACACAGATCAAACAGCAGCACGAGGCGCGTCTCGAACAGGACCTCGCGCAGAAGCGCAGACACCTCGACGAGCTCCAGCAGCGCAAGGCGCAGAACGACGTGCGTGTGTTGTTTGTCATTCCATATCGCGCCGTGCGGTTGCTAACGACCGATTCATACGCTCTTTTTTAGTATACGCGCGAGTCTCAATTGTCGTAGATACACGCGCAAGCTGCCTCCGCCGCCGACGCTCGACGCTCGAGCTTCGACACCAGCGGGCAGCCCGCAGCGGTGGGCGACGCCGCCGCCCCGACTGGTGGCCCGGGCGGGGCTGCCCCCGACGCTGGCGGGGCACTGTCTGCCTGAAGCTTTGAACCTATATGACGATTGTGAACGAAGCCAATCGGCGACATATACCATGCCTGGCCGGTATGCGGAGAGTTGTATGATTCTATCACCTTAGCTGTGCCACCACCTACTCTAAATGTATCCTAGCCATGTAGCCTTGCTCAGTGAACTCATGCACGAGTTTGAGTGAGTGCGCCCACTCAGACTGCCTTCAAGTTCGCGAATTAACAGCGCAGCTTCAAACGTGTTTAGAATCCAACTCACACTGATCGTTCTCATACATCCATGTCCATGGCCAGACGTGGGGGACGCTTCGCATGCATACTAGTACTAGTAGCGAGCACCATAAGTAGGTACGCGGCGGATCAGGGCATCCGCGCCCTCTCAGGCCTTCATGCCTCCGGTCTGAAATTATTTTTGAAATAGCGTCTCGTCCGGGGATTGTATGAGGAGCTTCCGGGCCAGGCGAGTGCGATCGCGACCGCGACATGTAGAACAGATAAGTGAGCCTCCGCACTGAAGTGACTACTGAATGTACACGAGCCCTGCGCATATACGTACGAACGTGCCTGGGAGGAGGTGAAACTACAGGTTACGTGTCCGCGAATGTGCATTGTACTGTCACAGGCAGTACGTATGATGGTAGCGATGGCGGTTTGAGCTTTTGAGACTCGACGCGGACGCGGCGCGACACAGGTGCGACGCGGTTATGATGGGCACGTGAGCGTGAATCGTAGAACGAACTCGTTGGCGGGACGCCATCCTGCCTCTTACCCTCACCTTCAGGATCCCACCTCCGAACTCTCGCTGTCGCGTCATCTCTAGTTACCTTGCGTGCAAGGTCACCCGGATCGCGATGTTGAAATAGCTTTTCCTGTCCACCCCGGCCCGTGTCAGAGCTGTAGAGGCCCAGGCAGAGCAAGGTAGCTATAGAGCGCGTCCAGCCGTGTAGCTTCGAATACACGCAAGGTCTCCGCCGACGCCTAGACAGCACTGGTAGAACAATGACATCCCGCGCGGTACAGGTCATGCTTCATGTAGATATTTGACTCGTATGTAAAGTGCGATCGCGACAAGCTCACATTTCTGACAGATCTGCTCTGTGTCCGAGTCTATCGCACGCCGCTACCTTGTACTCTGAGCGTTCGCTGAAACAGGCACGCCAGACCCGGAACCACCGATCCAAGCTGGAGGTTTAAACCCCAGCGCTCAGCTTGCGACACGGGAAAGCGACACGGCCCGCACCGCCCAAGTCGCGATTCCTCTCGCCGCACTAGACCGACAGACTGTGGCAGTCTCAACGTCGGGATGCATGACGACAATCGCACATAGTGCTGGCGCATTGGCATAGCCCTAACACTCACGACTCCCGAGCACGCCCGGATACAAACCCGCAAATGCGCAGCCGCGGATATTTAAAAAACCATCTGTCGCGCCGGCTGTGCATATCCTCGTGCGCCCGAGAATAACAACGATGATGGAAGTGAAGGGACAGTTAACGTCTGGCCAGGGTCGAGGAGCAGCGAGCGGTGTGGCCGCCGGCCGCGCGTATGTTTTCTATGGGCCCTCGTCCGCCATCGCCGTGTCGGGCGGGGGCGACCGCACACCGCTGTACAGTGTACGTGACCACCACCGCGCCCCGTGCTACGTCGCCGTTCAGAGGAGCTGATATGATTTTCAAGAGCCAATCGGTTGTTAATGGATGCCATAACCACAGATATCTGACGCCTTGCCATTGTCACGACTTGGACAGATTGGGGCCACCCCGGGTCCATACGATGTCCTTCATGGGAGTCTAATTCTGATATGCACCCTCGAGAGTTAGAAAGCGCCGCTTAACCACGTAGCGGACGTTCACGTTGACGTCCTCGTGCGAACATGATTCATGCAAGTGGACTCTAGGGAATATCAGCTTGCTCCATACGATTCCACGAATACGAAGTTATCCCCCCGAGCCTCCCTTCAACGCGCCTCCACCGCCCCTCGCTTCGCGCTCACTGCCACCGCCATCCCCGCCGTATGATGGACGTCCTTCTTCGCGAAGAACGCGAAGGGATCGATGCGGAGGTCGAGCGCATGCGCGAGGCTTCCCAGGCAGCAATGCGGCTCCTTTCACGACCCTTCCCATTGCAACCCGAACGCCCACACAACCCTGGATGGTTGCGCCAATCTGGCTCTAGCCGTCGAATTTGACAGGTCCGCGACTTCAAACGACGCCCTGGCCCCACTCAATCCTTTGTAGATATAGTCAGGCTCTGACTTCGCGCTGCGCATCGCCCCCGTGGGCCACGTCCTCTTCTCCCTTCCAGTGAATACTTCCTCCTCTCCTCTGACCTCGACCTCGGCCCCGGTCAGCTCCACGATGGCACCTCTCGACTCCACGTCTGTCCCTACTCCCTATACTTCCAGAACGTGTCTGACAGCCTGTCTTCGTGCAGTTTTGGTCCCATGCTCATCGGCGTGATCGTTGCCGGAATGTAAGTTCTGCCTGTTTATATGCTCCACCGTGCGCTGACACGTCTCGCCGCTGTAGTATGTATGGGGGTACGAGTTGCGCACAAAACACGCTGACCACGTTCTGACACGCTTCCAGTCACCTGCTCGCAGACGTACTACTACTTCAGCCGGTACTCGGACGACCACTGGTCCACCAAGCTCCTGGTGAGCTCCTCTTTACTGCCTCATTAACAATCCATTGAATTCATGCGCAAGGTTGTGACAGTATGGACGGCCGACACTGTACACCAAGTGAGTCATTTTGTCGTATCTCCGCATTACTCTGTCTTATGGAACGTCTGCCAGGCCCTCATATCGCATAGCAGTACGGTGCCATCCATGTCGACTTGACTGCACCTTCTCTGACCCCAGCGCATCGTCCAGTATACTGGTACCTGATAACGGAGTACGGGAACCCGATAGCATTGACGCAGGTAACCAGGTGTGCACCCCCCGTTTCCTTGCCATCCAGTACGCTTCCATGCTAACTGGGGCGTGTTTAGAACACTCGTCGTCGAGCTGTTCTTCAATGTACGTGCAATAGCCGACCAGTCGGCGCGAGCGCTGACGCGCATGCCGACACGCAGTATATTATAGGCTTGCTCGTCCAAAGGTGGGCATCGTACCTGGGACTGCGTTCTATGTCGAGACCATCCCGCTCAAACACCCTCCCCCGCCATCAGCTTCTTCGCCGCGCGCATATGGAAGCTGAGCGAAAAGAGACCGATCGTCGTCGTCCCTATTGTACGTGCAGCGCTTCTGTGTGCAGCCTGCTTTGTCGCATCCTGATTGATACTGACATATGCATCATAGCTCGCTTTGGCCATAACCTCGTTCGGTGAGTTCTACCTTCGGCTGTGCGCGGCGTCTGAGTACTGATCTGGTTGCAAACCACAACTCTAGTTACGGGGATAAGTAAGCACATATGTTTTCGCTGGTATTGGACATCGGACTAATGGTGCACGCGTTCTTGCAGCGTACGGCGTTAAGGGGTAAGCAGCCTGTACTTTGCCGCGATGCACGCTATGCAGTGATGGCTCGGGGCGAGATGCTCATATTTTGACTCCAGCGCGTCCTTGAAGACGTTTATGGACGTCGACTTGAAGCTCAAGGTGTGCATGCCTCCCATCGCGGATCTGTACATGCGCGTGTGTGCTATGCTAACTGCCGGTCTGCACTCAGAATCTGTCGATAATCTTCAACACGACGCTTACGGCCTGCGACGTTACGATCGCCGTCGTTCTCTGCGCGATCCTGCATAGCTCGCGCACCGGGTTCTCGAAGTGCGTATTTTCTCCCTTTCGTCAGATCACATTGTATTCCTGGCGCAGTCGCTGATAGTAGCTACAGGTCCGACACGCTCATTACAAAACTGGTGTGCTCACTCGTCTGCTTCATCCATGTGCTCGCGAAATCGCTGACGTTGATCGTCCCGCGCTACTAGATGGTTTTCGCTGTTAACACTGGCTTGTTGACAAGGTATGTCCTTATCATCCTCGACTTACTGCTCCTCGAGGAGCCTAGCACTCAAGCTTACGATTGGATGACGGCCGCAGTGTCAGCGCATGCCTGTCGCTGATCACCTTCCTGACGTTGCCGAACACGCTCATTTACATTTCCTTTTTCTTCGTCCTTGGCCGCCGTGAGTCCTTCTCTCAGCGTCCTTCAAGTTCCCGTCTTCTTCAGGCTTCGCGCACACTGTTCTGACATTCAGTTCTCTCTCAACTCTCCCCGGTGCTTCTCCGCTCTCGCGGCCCGCAGTGTACTCGAACTCGCTGATGGCGACGCTCAACGCACGGAAGCGCCTGCGCAGCACCGTGTCCGAAGTGTCCGTGTCGCTGCGCGACATACCGCCCTCCGCGTCGACCCTCTCTGCGTACAGCGTACGTCCGATCCTCCTCTTTGACCGAGCTGAGTCCTGACATGCGGTGCTACTGTATGTAGCGGCGCGCCCAAGGTGACGCTATTGCGATCCGCATCGAGGCCGCAAAAGGTTTGAAACACGATCCCGAGGAGCCTGTGAGTATTGCTCCCGTTCCGCCTTCCGCTCAATGACGCTAATTTAAATGAGGTGCAGTCACCATTCGACGGATCCAGCAAGCATCCGAGTCCCGCCTGAGACTCAGATGGTCTAAGACTCTGAATTGCACGCTCCTCCGTCGCGTTCCCGGTTATTGTCTCCGCCGCCCCTCGTCCGCCCTCGAACCCGCCTCTCGTTTTCACTCTACGCGCGCAGGCCTTCGCGTCGCTCTGTAAGATCTAGAATATGACGTGCGCGGGCCCCGCGCCACGCCGTGGCTCTCGCTTATTGCTACTTATACACATGCAGACCGGATGCATACTACATAATATAGGATAGTCCAGCTCGGGACCGCTCTGCTGTTGTTGCCATTGCTGCTGCAATCACCACCACCACCACCACCACCACCACCGCTGCCGTCGCGCGTGTGCGTACATAGGGTACTTGCCGCCTCGAAGGGTCCGGGGGTTGGGCGGTGCCACCTAATGTGTGAGTCTGAATTTTTGTAAATGTATTTTTGTCTCCCAGAACTATGATATGTTTGGCTCATGCTTCCGCGCAGTGCGATTATCCTCCCCACCGAAAAGTTCACATTCGTCAGATTGTCTGCCTAGGCCTACGCGGAAGAGTCCGACTCGGACGTGTACAGTATTGAGTGCCAGACGGAGAATGCCCACCAGACGGAGGTTTCGTCAGGTAATTTAAACGGGTCGTCCACGCTCACTGTGCCCTGTAGAATCAGTGTAACATGCTGTTTACTAATTCGTTCACAGACCCGACAACATCCCCATGGGCGATGTTCGTGTTGCCGGTGCCCATGATCAATTCCTGAAACCTTTTGAAGCCCCACTGAAAACTCCCACAACTCGCGAGCCATTGTGGGTCATCCTTCTACATCCTTCTGTCTGCTTGAATCGAAAGTCAGGGGCATGAATCCAGCTCTACGGCCAAATTTAAGCCGCTATATTGTGATCACGGGATGCGGTGGGCTCCGACCTCTTGTGTACTCTGACATTTGTCGCATTATTGACGCCTCTCTTCTTCGTCAAGCTCAGAATATATATAAGGCGGTCAGTCTGCAGGCCTTCGATGCAAAGGTCTGATACAACCACCATGAAGTTGAGCGCATTAGACGCCAATAATAGTGTAGCCCTGACGGAGGCCCGCACGAGCCTCCGGTCGGTGTAACTGAACGTCCATTGATTTGACGATTTCGCCATGTGCGTGGGCGTCATTTGAATCGCAGAGCTTCTGGACGCAGTTACAGCATTGATCATCTGCGGATGCGGTGATCGTTCCTGTGCAGTGAGTGGCAGTCTGAGTTTGTGCGCGCGACCCCCCGTGATGTCACGGCGATTATCATTTTCCACTTGGTGCTCGACGTCTGATTGATTTTGTGCGGTCGACTCTGCATCCCCGCGGATCCACAGCTATACCAGCCTACTCCACAGCTGCTACCTACAATACGATCAAAAGAAGGCCAGAGGCTGCTATATCAGAAAAATCACTACTCGGGCGTCGATTTGTGCGGCTCGCGCAAAGATCCTCTATGCCTGGTACCGATCAGCCCGGATGACGCTTGTACGTCCACCTTCTACTTATTCCTGGCTACTACCTGCGAGCGTTCAATGCATACTTACAGGGCGCGAAGGATCGCGAGCTTGATGGAAGCCCCGATGGCTTGATTGTAGTCGGGAAGTAGCAAGTCTTCTCGCCGCTCGAGCGTAATACTTACTAGCTCCGACTCACTCGCATCCCGAATTCGAGTCTTCTGGCCGCCCGAGCGTAGTACTTCCGATAATCCGATATCCAACGGGTGCTTACTGACGCCCGGTTGCATGTGGACACAGCCCGTGACATGTTGGCAGCCGTGATCATCGTTCAGCGTTCAATGTACAAGTTCGAAGGTCAAGTTCAAAGAACCGTATGTCACATGTTTTGAAGACTCTCCCTATCAGCCTGCTGATGACTGGAACGACCATAGATTTTCCACTGTTATGCTTCACTCCCAGGACACTAGTGCGCCGAGTTGGGCCGTTGCGGCCTCTGCGTGTCTATTTCTTCTCTGTACCCCGCAAGTAGAAGGCGCTGCTCAATCGCATATCAGAATTTGTGGGTTTCACCGGCCATCTCGCCTCCTATCAAGGCGGGCGCGGCGCCTGCAAGTCTTTCAAGAACATGACATGCGAATGCCGCCGATCCGTGGCGGCAACTTGATATTGCAGCTCCTCTCACGACCTTTCCTTCTCCTTCTACGACGCCCATGTTGATGCAGCCCTGGCTGTTTGATTTTCGCCCTCCGACTTCGTAGCCGACAGTTCCTCCCCATCAAACACAGGCCCGAATGCGTGAGACCTCCTCCACCACCCTTCATATGGAGAGCCTACCTCCAATCCACTGCTGCGCGTCGCACCCTCGGACCACGTCCTCTCCTTTCAATTTCAGCGGCTGCTATCCTACCAGGTCATTTCTACCATGGCGTCTCTCGACTTGACGTTTGTGATCTTATTCTGCAATTACGAGCCGCGTCTGATAACATATGCTCACATAGCTTCGGCGCCATGCTCATTGGCGTCATTGTCGCCGGAGTGTAAGTTCTGCGTGCTTATGTGTCCCGCCATACAACTAATGCTTGGTCGCTTTAGCTTGTACGGAAGTGTGTGCTGCGCATAAGATGGGTTGACCATGTCTGACGCCCTTCTAGTCACCTGCTCGCAGACGTACTACTACTTCAGCCGCTACCAGAAAGACCCCTGGTTCATCAAGCTGATTGTGAGTCCCAGGTCACTCCCACCGCTTCGATGACACCCTGATTGAATCCCTGTACAAGGTTGTGGCAGTATGGATAACAGACACCACACACCAAGTGAGCTACCAAGTTCCGCCTATCTCTGCGTTCTGCAAACTCATGCGCCGTTCTGCAGGCCCTGGTATCACATAGTAGTAAGACGCCGTCCTTGTCATCGCCATACCTTCCATGAGCTCATATGTCCTGTTCTTCAGTATATTTCTACCTGATAACGGCGTGGGGGGATCCGGTAGCATTGTCGTCGTTGACCAGGTACGTACCCCCATTTGCTACTTCACGTTCGCTTTGACGTTAACCGGCGCGGGTCCAGAACCCTCATCGCCGAGGTATTTTTCAACGTGAGCCCAGCCATCTGACAGACAGACGAGTATGCCTGAGCGCTGACGGCACCCATGCCAACCCACAGTTCCTCACCGGCTTATTCGTTCAAGGGTAGGTATCGTGTCTCGTACACTTGTTTTGAGTGGTCTTCATTCGACTCACCGTGCACCCCGCTCCAGCTTCTTCGTGGCGCGCATCTGGACGCTAAGCGGGAAGAACCTCTTCATCACTATCCCTATCGTGCGTATAGCGCTCTTTCGACCGCCTGCGGCGTGATTGCCATCGGGGCTGACGAAGTCTCTTGTACGACAGAGTATTTTGGTGGTTGCCTCGTTTGGTACGTTCTTGTCTTTCAAGCAGCACGAGACATCTTCAGCGTGTGCTGATGCGCATGCGTGATGGAAATTCAGCTTCGGGATTCAGTAAGCACTATTTATTCTCGCGGGGTGTTGAACATCCGAGCTGACGGTGCAAACATCCGTATAGGTTTTGGCATCATGGGGTGAGTGGCTTGTTACTGGGCCGTGCTTTGTATGATACCGGGTGGTATCATGCGGCGCCAGCAGGGAATGATGCTCATTCATGGTCTCCAGCGCCTCCTTGCAGAACTTTGAGCAGATCATTGCGTTCCAGGTGCGCCTCACATAGAACGTCTACCTGTGTGTATATGTGCTAACTTTAGGTCTACGCATAGCCTATATGTGTCGCCTTCAACGCTCTGACGGCGGCGGCCGATGTCATCATCGCCATCGTTCTCTGCGTGATCCTGCACACCTCGCGCACAGGGTTCTCGAGGTGCGTATACACACTCTCCTCTTGTGTGTCATATCTATGTTCAAGGTATTGACAACGGTTACAGGTCCGATGCGCTCATCAATAAGCTGGTGCGATGATTTCCTCCATTCTGCTTCGCTATAATGGGCGGCATTCCCGCCCTGGCTATTCTCGCAGAGTCGCTAACTCTCGCATTCTCCATGGTTACAGATCGCATTTGCCGTCAACACCGGCCTCTTGACTGCGTACGTCGCCCTCATCTCTCTCACCTGCTCGCCGGGTCCTCGCCTGTCGCAGAGGGAGGGTTCTTGCCGAGACATTGAAGCATAAGCTAACGATACGATGTACAGTGTTTGCTCATGCCTCGCTTTGATCACCTTCGTTGTGCTGCCGGACAAGTTGTTGTACATCGCCTTCTTCTTCCTTCTTGGTCGCCGTGAGTCCCTCTCCCCATTCGGCATCGTCTTCGGGATCCCTCTGCTCCTCTTCCAGTGCTGACGACATTTCCTCTGGCCTTCCCCGGTGCTTCTGCCACTGTTGAAATGCTACCTCGAATTACACCTGCACCACAGTCTACGCGAACTCGCTGTTGGCGACACTGAACGCGCGCAAGACCCTCCGCGACCTCTCGACGTCACAAGAATTGTCTCTGTCTCTGCGCGACATACAGCCTCCCACGACGGCCAGCATGTCTACCCCAAGCGTGCGTTCCCTCCCCGTCTTCCAGGCCCTCTGTACCCTATTGACATGCGCATGTGACGCAGCGCGGCGGCCGCGCGAACGACATCGCCATTCACATCAACACCTTGCAGGAGTCGAAGCACGACCTAGAGGTGAGTCTTGCTGCCCCCCCAGGATCTCTCACCCCTGCCTCTACCCAATGTTCGCCTACTGACGATGTTGCAGTCCCAGTACGGCAACTCCCACAAGCATCGTGTGGAGGAAGTTTAAGCTTTGTCCCCCTCCGCGGACCCCTCGGTCCCCGTCCCTGTCCCCGTCCCCGTCTCGGGCCGTTTCCCCGCGAGAAGCCGTCTCTCATTTACATTCTGCGCGCCCGAACCCCATCTGCGGTGCTATAAGACGTAGGATGGGGGCCCTCGCGTCGCCTTGTGGATTTTACTTATTGCTATCATTTGTACACCTGGATGTACTGTACGTGAACTCGGAATCGCTCTGTTGTTATATAAAGATGTTGCTGCTGCTCTGCAGTGTATAAATTATAGGGCGACTCGCCCACTCACGACTGGCCTCACAAGTCTGGGGAGACGCAACGGTGCTTTCTTTTTTGAATGTTGTCAGTGCGCTTTCCTTCTTTGGAGGGGTGAACCAATGATACGTAAGACGTGCGCCTTCCTTTTGTCAATCTGTCATCTGTCTAACTAGTGGGTGTCCTAGGTTAGACGTAAGTGACGGTACGAAGCTGGGAATCAGGTCGCACGCAATACGCCGAAGCCGCAGTCTCGCGAATACGCTGCGGCGGCTACCCCCGCATTTGTGCAGATAGCATCTACGATCGGGAGGCCCGTCGATATTGACTACGATGGCATTTGCCGCGTACCATATACAATTGATGTACGCGTTGTAGATGTCGGCACACTCAACGTCGACGATGTGAAACCTTTTGCTATCTAACGGCAATGGTAGAAGCATACGGCCGCCATGGAGGCACAGAAGTCACGGGGGGAATGCCGAGCCACCCTTTACTGTTTTGCTGAGATCGTATAATCAGGTCTCAGGAAAGGCATCATCGCTGGAGCGGCTTAAACAAGCTGGGTCTTGACGTTGTCTTGAATGCATTTGCGCGTTAGGAAGCTTTGTATACCATATGAAGAGAGGACTCGATGTTGAGGCCTGACATCTGATGGTTTCGGATGAGTGGGTGCTTTCCGGGAAAAATGAAATTGACACTTGCGGGCGGTGAGCTAGCAAGGGCGGCGGAGATGGTCGCAGACGGACTGGAGCGAACTGGTCGCTCTGCTTCTGTGCCTCGTGGGCATATGGGGCCGGGAGTTTTCTATGTTCTTCCTCTTGGTCCGCGCCGGCAATGACAGAGCACTTCAGATCGAACTTCTCCTGGCAATGATGCAGCAATGAACGACGATGCGGTATCTCGAGCCAGGCGGAAGAAACTGTCTGCAATGTATGAATAGGTCTGCGAGATTATTGTACAGGCGAGGAACAGGCCCCGTGCCCAACGCAACGCTGGCCGGGACAACCGATCGGAGCACAGAAGCATGCACGAGGGAACTTGAAGGTGCGAGGCACTCCAGTGACCAGTCCTGCGGTGAGTAGCATCTAGAGGGCCAGATGATTGCGACAACGCGGTATCATGGTGCGTGAGACGCTGATGGAAGCAGCCAGTTGGTGTGAGACTGATGCCGCAAGTGGTGGGTAGATCGCTGAAATGCCCATCGATAGCGGTCTCTTGATGTTTTAACAGGCATGTGAAGTTATAAGAAATAGCCAAGTGAGGGGAGAGAGAGGTAGGGCTTGGAGACGCGCAAAACCCCACATGTCGAGACACAGACAAGCATGGGAAACAAAGCGTTGAAATGGAAGCCAGAAGCTAGAGCGAGATAGAACGTAGCGCGGAGCGATGGTCCAAGGACGGAGGCGGACCGCCGACCCGGAACTTGGCAAGGTAAAATACTAGCAGAGATCCGCCCGCTAAATGGCATAGAGTTGGGCCACTGGCGGGTGAACTATGAGCAGACCGCCGGGGTAGGCCGGGGCAATGACCCTGTCATTGTAGGCCCGGCTGGCAACAACCAGAACTGAGCGAGTATCGTCCGGCGGGGATGCTCGGGGATGTCGCGGGGTATGGCGTGAGTCCCGTGCGAGGGTCGAGGCTTGAAGCCTGACCCGCGGTGTGCGGTGGACTTTCTGCAGCTGCACGAGTGACTGTCATGGAACGTTAGATCATCCATGTGGGAGCGAGGCGGGGACGTCGGCGACTGGAGCGACCCATGCGCAGCATGGGGTGGTGAGGTGAGAGATGTCACCCTAGAGACGGCGCGCACGACTGTTCGTGACCTGAGATGACCTGTACAGAGCGGTAGGACACAGCAGCCTATGGGCACCATCCCCTAATATCATGATCCTGATGAGAGATGTAGTCAGCGTAGAGCACGGTATGGCTGAGCGACGCACCATTTCTACATAATATAGCGTGTTTCTCATCATATTCGCGAACTATCGGCCGGGAGGGGTGGAAGAGAGTTCGGCACAACGTACATCACTGTGAAATAGCGGACACATCGCGACAGGACCATCGCACTATGGTGAGTTCTCGAGCGACGAGCATGTGGACTCACCGGGCCGCGAATTCGCCGCCAGTGACGACGGGGACGCGATGAAGGAAGGCGAAGAGCAAACGAGGTAACCCGACTGGCAAAGCGAGATGTGTGGGGGCCAGTATACGGTCCGACAAGCCAGGAGAATGAGCCAGCATCGGAGGCAGGACCGGAGGTGGGAGGCGAGCTGGCAGCACGGGAAGCGACTGCCTGTCAGAGACGGGCTCGGAAGAGGGATCGGGGAGGCTAGCGGGCAGGACTGATAGCGAGTGAGCTACGGGGTCTCTGCCACAGATGGGTGGCGAGAATGAGCGAGAGGGGGAACACAGCGGATGGGGCTGGCGGTGGGATGTTGGATTTCGACTGTCGCGGCGTAGGCGCCAACGGGTGCAACCCAAACAATGACATGTGCCGAGACTCCGACCTCCGCATACATGACGAACTCCGACGACCCGCAGTGGCGACCTCCCAAAATGGTGGTATCGGGGAGCGAGAGGTGCGTTCCAGGATGGAGGAGATGTGCGTATGGGTTGCAAGACGGAGGAGGCCTGCCGAGGAGACCGCTGATCGAGCGATCGGCTGGCCCTGGACGGCGCACGGGCAGGCGGCAAGGTCGCAGTGGAATATTCCCAACGCATGTTGGTGCGTGTCGACTGTCTCCTCTTTCCTGGCGTTGTCCGGCGTCGTCCTCCTGGGTTGCTTCTAGTCCTGGGCGGCGTCCTTTCTGGCGGTCCTCCGCGAGCATCTTCCGTAGCCGGAACAAGCCAAGGTCGTGCCAGTGGCATGCACGGACTCTCCATTGGCTCCCCTCTGCACTGGAACATGCACTAGGAAAGTAGGGCACCAAGAGGTAAGTATTGTTGACGATAATCGCAGCCTCATTAAGCATTGTGTGAGTCGTCTCTGCGATCATAACGATAACTCTTAGTATTGTCCTCAACGATACCCTCGTCCGACCGCATCGCGGCGGCAAGACGAGAGTATAGTGGGCGCTATATCTCGAACCGCGCTCACCACACAGACGGGAGCCGTCGCCCAGCACGCAGCGGGCAACGGCGAGCGTACGCTAGCGGCTCAGAAATTGCGGAATCGTGCAGAGGATCGTTCGGGCGTAGTCTCTTGCTAGACATGGGCATTCGGTGCGCCCCCCACTGGAGAATCACGCTGATATGTTCTTGACTGTGGCAGCGGCGAGCTCTTCGGCACACACGACATTCCGCTCCCCGCCTGTCACGACGAGCGGAAGCTGTTGCAGCTGGAATGTCGTCTTGGGCCACTCTCACTCGATTGCGTCCCACAGTTCCCTTGACAGCCTTGTTCTTGTTGACATCTTCGACGCTTGCTTCGTTGGTCTTTGTCTTGATTCACACCACTTGACGCAGACTCTTGAGGCTGTATCTTCGACCATAAGGTACGTGCTCTTGTTCTTGTCTGGATCACAATGTGGGAAACGTTTGCTACAAGCGCAAGTTTCCTTACGAGCCCCAGCAGGGACGGGTGGTAGTTCTTGGGAACAATGCGCTGCCGCCCGGCCCTGCTCATACGCGACGCGAGCGCTTCTTGCTCAACTGTGACAAACACGCACGTGCGCGTGACTTATCAAGCGCCCGCATCTCATTTACCTCTCACCGAGGGCTCGCTCCTGCGGAGAGGACCATCGGTGTGAGGGAGAACAGGTATCCCATTCCGATCCGAGGTCTTGAAGAGAGAAATATGACGTACCCGGTGGCATCCGCCGCGCGTCGAAGGCCATATCTAATGCTCTGAACATTGCAGAGAACCATTTCTTGGGCGGCCAGACGAACAAACAGTTTCACGCTTTGCCTCCTCTCCTCGATCGATGATCGGTGCCTGCATGTCGGGGTACCTTGCTATGCTTGCAGTGCGTTGAGGCTGGTTACTGCTCTCCGTGGATCTGCTGCATGCCTGAGCAGTGTCCTCGACGCCGTTTCCCTCGAGCCCGCTGTGACCTACGTCGACCTGGCCCCTCGATTGCGCGTCGGCATTGTCTAGTCATCGCGGCTCGGGCCCGCCATCGTCCAGAACGGTATAGCGTGTCTCCTATACAGTCGCGGTGAGATTCTGGGCGCGTGCCTCCGCCTACAGCGCACCTAGATTCGTCCTCTAAGTGCGGGCGTCCTCCAATCAGAGTGGGATGGTCGCCGTTTAGGTGGTACCCGAGCGCGCCTGCGGCGTTGACCCTGCACCTTCTCACTCGGATTGGCGGCGACTATGCCCCCGAGGGCACGGGCTCTTACGCGAATTTGCACCCTCATAAAGCTCGACGATGATCCTCGTCCTCTAATCCTCCTCTCCCTCCTTCCACACGCTCGTTATCTCGCCCCCAACACAGTCGCCTCGCCAGCATGCACGAATCCGTCCCCGAGCCTCGCTATATCACCTCCCGCCCGTCTTACGACGACGAGGATCCCGACTACGACGTGTATGACTTCTACCCATCGCGAAATGAGCTCCGTTTGGTACTGCACCTCACTCCTCTCGTTGCCTCTTTGTTGACATGGCGGTAGCATTCCTCGTTCTACATGGACTGGGAACACGACGAGGCGTCTTCGGATTCGTCGGAGTCGGAGTGTTCCGTGGTGCGGCGCGTCTTCCTTCACGCCCCCCGACTTCGTCTCACTCCTTCGCTGCAGATCACGTCGCCGACATACACTATCGATCCTAGCTTCGCCTTCCCCGACGCGGTTAATGACAACAACATCTCCAATATGGGCTACAGCAAGTTCTTCAGGACGGGTTTGTGGGCTCAGGTGAGCTAATTTCTCCTCAGTGCGTCCGACGTGGTTGCTGACGCGTCACAGTCTGCGCACAGGCAGCTCGACGCGCTCCTTGAAAACACTCTCGCGAAGCTGCGCTTTCTCAAGAAGCTCCTCGCCCGCCACACCTCCCAGACCGACTTGTGAGCGGTCCGCATTCTTGGTTTCTTCCGTGTACAATAGAGTTCCCCGCGCTTGAAAATCCCAGCTACGTTACCTAGGATACACAAAACACCGCGCCCCGTGCGCTGTACATACTATAGTCGTCCCTTTTTGTACCGTACCCACCGAATAATGCACCGTACGCCACCGGCAATCCAGCCAACGAAAGGAGCAGCGAAGTCCCGGCCGAGATCTTCTGGTTCTTTTTCATGTGTGGCTTGTGCGGGCACTCGCCGCACGCACTTCTTTCCGTGCTCGCCGCTCTGGAGCGACGGACGATCGATGCTCGTCAGCGGTGCGCTTCCACGCAGGGCGACGGCGCGCGGAGTCCTCATGCCCAGATCGCAGCTGGGGAGACTGGCACCTGCCCTGCCCACTTGCGCTTCCCCGCGCCCCGCCGTGTACGGGTGTGCCAGCTTCGCAACGAACGTGAGGCGGCTCGCCTGTGTATGTGCTTTGCTCGATCGCATCCAGTGACGATCTGCGACGAAGGCAGGCGCTCCACTGGGTGATACGATGCGTAAGCTGTGGCCCACGCTATGGCGTCCGGAATGCGGGATGCTGCAGACACGCCGTGGACGTGAGGCGAGACCACAGCTGGGAGAGAACCGCATGAGTGCCTGCGGCAACAGGGCATTTGAATACAGATACGGGCGAAGTGGACGGCGCACCGCCCGCGTGTCGCCTGGGATGGGCGGTGCGGCACTTTGGCAGAGGCAGGAGTATCTGGATGTGCGGGTTTATATGCACACAATCGCTGGCCGCATACACTCTTCGATGGGTGACGGGACGCGGAGTCCTCGGTGTGGGAGATTCGAGCAACCTGGATCAGTGTTGTGGTATTCGGATACGTCTCAACGGGTGGTCCGTCCGGTGTGTCTTCTAAGTTCTCAAGTAGCATCTGTATCGCATTCGTCCGAAGGGGGACATATCGCTCATGGTGGTCAAAGGCAGAGAGGTAATACCTACAACTTACAACTTGAAGCTCGACGTACTACTACACCCGCTGACTCAGCTGCAGCTGCAGCACTTGCACAGCCATCGATGTCATCGGGATATGCCGAATTTTTGCAAGTTGCCACATACCATCTTCTTTGTGCGTTTCATCCGTCTACTACTCCGGGTCACGCGTCGTGCGATGATACTGGACGGGCAGCATTCCATTACTGTCTGAAAAGGCATCGGAAGGCATCTACAGCTGAGTTTGTCGCAGTACTCCGAGTCGACAGTACTTACCAACGTCAACCGCCATTTTGAGCCCATTGCAAACCATCGCCAGCATATTCAGGTACTAAAGCGCGCCACTCGAATCGAGCTCCCTTTATAATAGTTCCTTTATGTGAAGACGGACACTATGATCTGGGCTGACCTACCTTGCTTACAGGTTTGACACGTCTTGGAGTAGCTTCTTCATCTCCGAAGGGTCCACAAAGCTCCGGCCTTGCGATGATTCTAGTAACAATCGCAACACGCGTCTCCGCTGTCCTTCGATTGCGCCCGTGACGGTGCATTAGGGGCAGAATGCCTACGCGCCGGCTTATTCTCGCACACAGATGAGTTGATTGCAGGGCGCAGGGCGGCTAGCACCAGCATCTATGGCAACGCTGCTCTTCTTCCGCCAGTGGCCCTGCCAATCTACCACAACCGCAAATGGAAACAGATTCGACCACAGCACATTGATGCATTGTGCCCCGAGGACCTCGAGGCATCCGCGTTTTCCCATTGTGATCGTCGGGCCACGCCTGCAGTGGCCACACCCTCACCAAGATATATAAAGGCTCCTGCAAGCGCACTCCCAGCGTCCCGCAGCGTATTTCCGCCCTCACCGACCTACCTAGCCTGCGAGCGTCCCCCTTCTTAGCCATGGCGTACTCCGTCTACGACGGCTACAACAACCAGTTCGGATACCCTCTTCAGCACTCTTTGTCTCACGGCGCGCCCGCCTACGGAGTGCACCCCACTGAGTTCGGGTACCAGGAGCCGATATACGCGGGTGCCTACGGAGAGGTATGTAGTTATATCCGACGTGCTGTATATACGTCTAACCCCGCACCCCGACAGGCTTACCCTCAAACCCCTTATCCCGTCTACGCTCCTTCACGGACGGTCAGCCAGTTCGGCAGAGGTTAGTAACAAACCCTCATATCACTCGTCATGATTCTGAGGTTCTCTTTCAGCCTATGACGACCTCGATGTGCGAGACCCCTACTACGCCGATCGTCCATTCAACCAGCTGCGCCGCCGCCGCTCCTCGATGTCGCGATCCCTCTCGAGGATGGGCCGCCCGGCATTTGACGGCGGCTACGGCCGCATGAGCTCGAGCGTGATCAAGTTCAAGCGCAAGGGCGGCTTCCGGAGCGGCATCACCCTCGGCGAAGCGATGTCCGACGCCCAGCTCACCAACAATCACGACTACAGCATGTACGACCTGAACGCGGATGCGCGGGGCCGGATCATTCTGAAAGTCAAGGTAGGTTTCTGATGCTTGTCTGAACTTCCTGGTCAATTAGGTGCTGAGAGAGTTTGACAGTGGCCGGGCTACAAGTCGATGACCTACGAGCTCCCGGTGGACACGTACGACGGGCGGATCGAGCTCCAGACGGTCGCGCGGCGCATTGCGCGTGCGTGCGTCCACTTCCTGCAGGTAAGCGTGCGCCCGCAGTTCATGCCTGTCCATCCACCTCGTGTCTCGCGGACCTCGTTGCTGACACCCGCCTCTCGCGCAGACGAACATGATCGGCGTCTCCTGGGACCGCTTGGTCCTCTACCACCTCGAGGAGCTCTCGCCGGGAACATGGCAGCCCATACTCTCGTCGAGCTGAACGCCCCCCCCCCTCCCTCTTGATTCCTCCGTTTATTGTACATACGTTATCGTCCGAGTCGTGCGCTCAGACTCTGCTCCCCATGTAACTGTATGCATCACTCAGTCGCTTGCCGGTCAGGCAATTGGTCGATCTTCATTCGTGTCTGTAGATGCCCTCTTTATTCACTCACAGCAATATCATGAAACATGTACATTATTCGGGCATGAGGAATTCCACATTTTCAGGACATGGCTGATTCAAGTTCCTTTTCATTTGAGCATGAGGAAAGGGCCCTTGGGAGGTCGAATATAGGGGAGGGTATCATAAATGTCCTGTATATGCTACTGAATTACAATCGTACAGACGTCCTTCGTGGTATATAGGATATCAGGACTACAGGCCCAACGTTCAGAGGCGTTTCCTCAGCGTCCTGCTAGACCGGCGTGTCCCCTCGCGGCGCGGCGTACTACGGATTCCGAGCGACCGTTTGATCCTGGTCATGAGGGGGACATGAGCTTCGTCTCCCCGACCCTGCATGACAGACGAATGACCGTCAGCGTCGAGAACGAACTGGACGTGTGAAGAGGGGCCGCACCATCAGCTTCAACTCATGTTTCGCGCGTTGCCTGCCGGCGTGCGTGGTGTTGGGATTGGCCAGGGCCGCTTCTGTGGTCGCACGACGCGGGGTGGTGAGTCACCAGACAGGCAAATAGACTGTGCAAGGGAACTCACTGTAGCCGCCGGCGACCCTATCTGGATCCTTTCTGCCGAAGCGGGAGCGGAAGCCTCCTGTGCGACGGGTGGTAGCCTCGTGGGTTTCATGATGGCGGGTGAAGAACGGCATGGCGAGACGTAAGAGCGCTGGGTATGCTGCGTTATGATACGTAAACAAGTGAATAGCGGGTGAGGTAGTCGTCCGCGGATAGAGTGTGGTGCGTGTTGTACAAGGTGATTGTTCCACACAGTAGTTCAAGACGGGCTATACTTATGTGTTTTCGTGAGCAACGTCATCGCGTGCCTCGACGGTCATGAGCATGCTGCGAGAATGAAAAGAGAATGAAAACATGCCCCTGGCAGGCACTGTGGACACCGAAGGCGTGGCATTGTGGTGGCGAGTGGATAAGCTCGGGTGCCCTCCACAGATACGCGTCACGCCAAGCGGCCCCAGTCGATCCCATCTCGGCGTGTCACAGTCACGGGGCGCTACCTGAAGTAGCAAGGCACCAACGTTCATTGTCACGCAGGCTTTTCCTCTCGGACCCTTCAGCTAGCCTCGATCCACAAACTCTCCGTCTTACACAAGTCCTGACTGTTGCTCAGAGCTAGGGATATGCATGCCGGAGGACTCTCCGGACGCGGTCGCTTCCCTGGTGCTTGCCGCGTACTCGCAACTCAATTTTAAACCTCCCGACGGTCAATTTACGATTTTGGCGGGATTCGTTTTGCGCACCTCGGAGAAAACGCAAGTCGTATCCCTTGGTACAGGCTCGAAGTGTCTACCGGCCGCACGACTACCAAAGGAAGGGGACGCTCTCCATGACAGCCACGCCGAGGTTCTAGCCAGACGTGGGTTCATACGATGGTTACTGGAAGAGATAGGACGGCTCTGCTCCTTGGACGGTACATCGTACTGGCTGTCCAAACACGAGGATGGTACATTCTCGTTACGCGAAGAGGCCGAATTGGACATGTATATCTCCACCGTCCCATGTATGGTATTGTTGGGATAATCAATCAGCAGCGTTCGGCTGACTCCGTCTGTTCAGGTGGAGACGCATCGACGCGTTACTTAGCCTCCTTTCAGGTTGCAGTGATGGCCGCATTGAAAGATTCTACAGAACATCCTGAGAGGCCTCTAAACGCGACATCGAGAGGGCGCGACAACTACTCACTGTATGGCGTTATGCGTACCAAGCCAGGTCGCGCTGATTCTCCTCCCACGCTCTCCATGTCTTGCAGCGACAAGATAGCATCGTGGAACGTCCTCGGTATACAAGGTGCACTGGCTTCCCGTATGCTACGGCCGATTTACATCAGTCGGATTGTCATCGGGGAGGTTCCCCAAGATATGCGCGAAACGGTAGCCGTAGATTGCGCGAGGGCCTTGTATGCGAGATTATCCCACATTGATGGTAGGTTGTCAGTCATCCTTCTACGAAGTAGAAATACCTCATAATGTAAGTGCAGGTCTTGTAGCGCCCTACAAACTCAACAAGCCTTCAGTCGAGTTCACCTCAATGCCCTTCGTCCATTCACGCTATGCTTCTCCGACACCCACGGTATCCGCCTGCAACGACTGTAAGATCTGCATACATGTGATCACTGCCGTAGGCTTACATTTGGCAGCGTTATGCTTTGTTGCTGGATCTCCTCGTGAGAGCGATATTCTAATAAATGGCTACAGACGCGGGGTGTCTCCGAAACATCGACAGAATCCCAAGTTTAGGTGAGAACATTACTATTCACTGTTGGACATGCACTTAAACGACTTGTTTCACAAGGCCTGTCCTATCCAAGCTATCGATGTACGGATTGTATGACAAAATAACGAAGCAAGTCGGCGTGTCTGATTCACCGTACGTGTCCCCAACGCATGCTATCGCACTAGTATGGGAATGGCTAAACCCGGCGTAGCCATAGGACCTACTATGAAAGCAAACTCGAAGCAGTAGGCTATCAATCAGCAAAGGCGGCCCTGAGAGGTACAGGTTGTCCATTCGAAGGTTGGGTTGTTAGCGGACAAGCATGGGAGAGCTTTGACGTCAGTGGTTCAGCCAATTCCCTGGGGGCCTGATAAACACGTCCTTCCGCGCGCACATGATGATAATCACGACGAAATGTTTGTCGTGCCAGTTTGCGGGGACTTTGCCCCAACCGCTGTCGCGTTCCGATTCGTGGTAGCTTACAACAAGACCTGGGCGGCCACGTCCGGCGTCCCATGCATCCGATCACATGCATATGTTACCGTTCCGCGATCTTCATTCAAATACGTACTGATCTTGCAGGGCGCAATGACGCCCAAGTACAAAAGCGACGCTCACAATCACTTCCAAATCTCACAGCCACCGGCTTGCGATCAACTCCAACCATGACAGAAAATGTCCCCGACGAAATCTTGGAGCTCATACTGTACCTGGCCCTCGTTGTCCCTTCCGATACATTCGAATCCTGGGGATCGTCAACGTCGTTCGCAGGGACCCCGCGTTCCACCGTACCTCACCTGCTTCTAGTTTCCAAGCGATGGCACTACCTGGGGGAGCCCGCGCTGTACGAGTCCGCCATATTGCGCACGAAACGCCAAGTGAACGCGCTAGCTGGCGCCGCGGGCAAAGTCAACGGAAGAGGAATCAAACAAGGCACATACCTCCGTCGCCTGCGCATCGAGGGCGGCTACAACAATCGTTTCAACCAACTTCTAGCGGCCGGCCCGAACATCCACACCCTGTTCATTGGGTTTGACATATCCTTGGATGACAGCGCGTCCGGCCTCAAGCGTGGTCTTCAAAGAATCAACCCCTCGAGACTATATCTCAAGGCTACGCCAGGGGGACACCTGACGGCGCAGAACACCATGTCTCTGTACGCTGCGGTCGCCGCGGCCTTTCCCAGTTGGACGAACCTCGTACGTCGACACGGTCTATGCATCCGTACATTACACGTGCTGACAGTGGCGAACGCCGGCCTAGAAACGTATCGACACAAGCCTCTATTTCATGTCGGCAGGGTCGATAGAGACAAGCCTGAAAGAGCTTTCGTCTCTCGAATACATCAGCACGACGTCTTTCCGGCCCTTCTGCCCTGACAACCCTTCTTTGAAAACCATTCAGATCCGAGACGGGAACAACTGGCTCGAGAACTGGAAACAATACCCGAACCAGCTGTCTCGCATAGACCGCGAAAAGGTAGTGCTCGGTGAGGGGAAGAAGTGCGTGCATAAACGTATTCCGCTTCCCTGGAGTTCGGCAGAAATGCTCATGTTTTTTGCTTAGCATGATACGTTGGACAGATCTTCTGCAGCTGCGCGCGGATTTACCAGAAGGGGCATCCAAGCTCCTAGACCTTCCGGACAAAGTCTGGTCCCAGATACTCGACCGTGTTACCGACATCCATCGGAACACCTATCCCGCGCTTACCGTAGGATTTTTCCATCGACCCGCCGAAGTGAGGGCCAATACTGCGCGCCGGAACGTCGTCCTTGTCAACAAACGATTCCACGTACGTGCTCCCTGGGATTTCTTTGGTGATCGAACACGAAACTCAAGAGGACGCGCAGCGGCTAGGTATTCCATATCTGTATACGGTCCCCTATCTTCCCTCCGAACGCGCAGTATATGGGTTTATCTACCGCGTGCAATCCTCCGCCGTCCTCGCTGCGTTCGTGCGGGAGATATTCGTGCCGGAGACGCTCGTGCTCTCAGGGCATTCAGCTCCAATCACTATCCCTATGATGAAGAACCTCGAACGCGTCCTGTCTTTCCACTTCCCTGTCTTGCTAGGGCACGCCAAATGTCTCCCGGAGGGACAAGTGAGCAAGCTGGAGCAGGCGCACGAGCATCACGCGCAGGCTGTCCCCTTTGCGCCCCGGGACTTCCTCAAGTTCCCGCACCTGCGGGAACTCTCCCTCCGGGGGGGTTGCGGTGCGGGGCTCGACGACGTGCACCCCGATGTGTTGCCGCAGCTCGAACGGTTGACGGTCATCAATCCCGGCCCACGCATCTTCCGGGTGTTCCAGTCTATGAGGTACGTTGCCATGTCAGATATCGCAGAAAGGAACCAGTCCTTTCGTCGAGGCAGGTCGCCTTCGTCCGGCGGGCCCCTCTGCCTCATCTGCGCCCAGAACGGACATCGGGCCGACGCCTGCACGCGCACGCAGCTCCCCAACGGAAAAGCCGCCTACTCAACCTACTCGCGTGGACAGCTGTTCGCCGTCTCAGGGGGAGGACCACTCTGCACTTCTTGGAACGCCAGCGGGAAAACGCCTTGCGACAACTATCGGTGCCCCGGGGGCAACGCCCCCCATGTCTGCTCCTTCTGCGGGGCCACCGGTCATCACGCCGGCAGTAAGCGGTGCCTCTGAGAGGGACCGCATCATCACACCCTATCGCGCGGAGGTCTTCGAGGCGGAGTTACGGAAGTGGGGGATCTGGGAGGCGTTCAGCTACCTCCCGACGAGGTTACGATGCGGTTTCCCGATCGGGGATATGGAGCCGTTGACGCGTACGTTTACGCCGGAAAACCACAAGGGGGGAAAAGAACACATGGACTTCATCGAGGAATACGTCCGGGAGCAGGTGGGCCTAGGGCACATGACGGGGCCGTACACGCGGACGCAACTCGAGGAGATCTTGGGAGGCCACTTCCGATCATCGCCGCTGTCGGTCGTGGAGAAGGCCGGCTCCGCTGGGAAGTGGAGGCTTATTCAAAACTGCTCGTTCCCCGACGAGTTCGGGATCTCCGTCAACGACATGATAGACTCCGACGACTTCCCGACGGAATGGGGAACGGCATCAGAAGTCGCAGAAATAGTGAGTATATTTCTACGGAAGTGCGATGGCACAGGGGATCGCGACGCGGGTCGCGTGAAGCCGCTGGGCAGAGAAAAAGTGCGCGGGCACGGATTCATCAGGCGTTGGCCTTGGATAGCGCAGTGCGAGTGGCACAGAGATAGCGCAGAGTTAGCTCTGAAGGAGCGGAGCGCGATGCGCAGTGACAACGCGTTGAGAACCGGAGCGTACCGCGCAAATGATCGAGCGAACACCCGTAGTTGAGAGCAACTCTAACGTCGCGCCACAGATCGCGAACGCGCCTCCGGGTGCACAGATGGCCACGCTGGACATCGACTCAGCTTTCCGGAGGATACCTATCCTGCCGGCGCACAAACCTTTCCTCGTCATCCAATGCCGCGAGGGGCAGTTCTTGCTCGATCACGTCTGTGGCTTCGGAGTTGCCTCGGGTTGCGGCCTTCAAGGAGCCGTCATGGATCCCTTCGTAGCCCTGATCGAGGCGCGGGGGTGGGGCATCAACAAGAAATGGGTCGACGACTTGAACAATATCAGATTCCCAATCGGCGCGGGGCCCGCGCCGGGCGAATGGATCTACGGCCACTCGATCTCCGACATCTTCGATCTCGCGGGGACGCTTGGCGTTCCGTTGCACCAGGAGAAATGGGCGAGCCATGCTTTCACGGGAGAGTACGCCGGATTCGCATGGGATCTCGAGAACAAGACAGTCTCGCTGTCGGACCACAAGCGCAACAAGTACGCGACGCGAGTAGACGCGATGTTGGCGCAGGCGAAAGGAGGCGCGGGACGCGTCGGCCTGAAAGCCGTGCAACAGCTAAACGGTACGCTCTCACATTGTGCATTCGTGTACCCGTCGGGGCGTTCGTATCTGGCGGGGCTATGCGCGTTTGTTGCGACCTATCCGAGCGAACACGCGCTGCGCTATCCTCCGAAGTCGGTCGTGTCAGACATGAAGTGGTGGAAGGCGATCCTCGCACGGCCGAGCGCCAAGCGAGAGTTAGTCCCGCGGGGGGAAGCGCGAGATCTTGATCTATGGGTCGACGCCTCGTCGGATTGGGGCATTGGCCTGGTGATGGGCAATGAGTGGGACGCATGGAAATGGGCGGTCCCGTACGCGCACTGGCACGCGCAGGGAAGGGACATTGGTTGGGCCGAGATGGTGGCGATAGAGCTTCTGATGAGGCGGCTCGAGGAGTTGGGCTGGAAGAACGCGGACTTCCGCATTCGAAGCGATAACGAAGGCGTTATCCAAGCTTTCCGGAAAGGTCGCAGCCGTAACTGGCAAGTGAACTTATCAATTCGCCGGACAGAGTACCTGTGCATGGCGAACAACATCATCGCGCACCCAGAATACGTCAATACCAAGATCAATCGAGCAGATCCGGTGTCTCGCGGCATACCGGTCAAATCCCTTCGTCGTTTCCGCAGCAAATTCGAACTCCCGCCGGAGCTAGCAACGTTCCTTGCCCATGTCTAGCAGGAACACGACCCTAGCCCCTCCGTCGGGCGCGTCCACTGGTGGATTATCGAGCGCGGTTGTCCGGGTCGGGACCTCCGTAGCGAAATCATCGTCGCGAACACCAGTCGCACGCAAACCGCGTCGACCACAACCTCAAAACGTAGTGGCGAAGTCACCACTACGACCGTTTGTCCTCGCGGACGAGCGCATTACATCTTGGACGTCCCCGCATGCAGCTTCCTTTCATCAACAACTCTCCACTCTCGTCTCTCCGGCAGCAGCCTCGAACCTCATACACGTCATCGCGGAAGGCTTGGACATCCGTACGAAAAAGAACTATGGCGCCGGCCTACTCCGGTTTACGCAATTCTGTGACGACTACCACGTTGCGGAGAAGGACCGCATGCCCGCATCAGAACCGTTGATAGCGGCGTTCGTAGCCAGGCACGCAGGCCTGGTGCGCTACGACACGATCGGGAGCTGGCTATCGGGGCTATCCATCTGGCACGCCATCAACGGCGCGCGCTGGCAGGGCAGCAGTATCCTCTCCTACGCGAAAAAAGGAGCTAAGAAGCTCGAACCTCCGCCCTTACCGAAACGACCTCCAGTAACGTTGGAGCACATGCACGCACTGTTCATAGGACTGAACCTGTCGAACACGTTCGACGCAGCCGTGTTCGCGGTAGCCTGCTCAGCCTTTTGGGGCTGCAGGAGACTAGGCGAATTGATCCTGCCGTCAAGGGCGGGCTTCGATGCTGCCAAGAACGTGCAATCGGGCGTAGAGGTCGGCATCCGCGTCCTGCCGAGCGGCGTCAAGTACGCGGTATTCCACATTCCTTGGACGAAAACCACCAAAAAGGACGGCGCTGACATCATCCTGACCGCAAACTCGGACCCAACGGACCCGGTCACAGCGCTCATCCATCATCGAACGATCAACCGTGGCCTACCGTCGCACGCCCCTCTCTTTGCTTTCGAGTGCTCCGGCGAGTCGGATGGCTGGGCGCCCATGACACGCGATTGGTTCCTCAATCGATGCAACACCGTGTGGGAAAACGCCAGCCTAGGCAAGCTAACCGGGCATTGTTTCCGCATCGGAGGAGCAACGGAACTTCTGCTACGCGGCACGCACCCAGACATCGTCGCCACACAGGGCGGCTGGAAGTCCAAGTCATTTTTAGAGTATTGGAGGAAGATCGAGGCGATCCTTCCTTTGTTCATTTCGAATGCTTTCGATAAGTCCCGGGCTCAATTGGTATCGAACAGTATGGACCAGTTCCGTCGCAGAAACAATTTGTAGAAAAACTTTAGATTATGATGGATATTCGCTTTAGAGCTCGCTATGCAGGGGGAGTCGGAGCGCGCGAGCGCGCAGGCGCGATCAGCGTGCCCGACTGTAGTGCTTAGCTCTTAGGGGCGAGTCGGGCTCGCTTCCTCGCGCTCGAGCGAGAGTCTTCCGGCCTTTGATCCTCGTCGAAGGACACCTGGTTCACCGCGTGCATGCGATCGCGTTGCGGATAGCTAACGAGCGTACCAGGCAGTCCGCGAGGCGCGTCCGTAGAAGCGCGACGCGTTGGTCACGTGCACCCCGCAGGTCACGTGCCGGCTGGTCGACTTTCGTCTCACCGCACCCCCGGAAACTAGCAATTAACATCGAGCCCAGAAAGCGCTAAACGAGCGGATCTTTCTGGAGTTAATTCTGTGTCCTAGGTGACCTCTAACGAACGGTATCCCACTATTAGGAAGCACGTTCATTGTCACGCAGGCTTTTCCTCTCGGACCCTTCAGCTAGCCTCGATCCACAAACTCTCCGTCTTACACAAGTCCTGACTGTTGCTCAGAGCTAGGGATATGCATGCCGGAGGACTCTCCGGACGCGGTCGCTTCCCTGGTGCTTGCCGCGTACTCGCAACTCAATTTTAAACCTCCCGACGGTCAATTTACGATTTTGGCGGGATTCGTTTTGCGCACCTCGGAGAAAACGCAAGTCGTATCCCTTGGTACAGGCTCGAAGTGTCTACCGGCCGCACGACTACCAAAGGAAGGGGACGCTCTCCATGACAGCCACGCCGAGGTTCTAGCCAGACGTGGGTTCATACGATGGTTACTGGAAGAGATAGGACGGCTCTGCTCCTTGGACGGTACATCGTACTGGCTGTCCAAACACGAGGATGGTACATTCTCGTTACGCGAAGAGGCCGAATTGGACATGTATATCTCCACCGTCCCATGTATGGTATTGTTGGGATAATCAATCAGCAGCGTTCGGCTGACTCCGTCTGTTCAGGTGGAGACGCATCGACGCGTTACTTAGCCTCCTTTCAGGTTGCAGTGATGGCCGCATTGAAAGATTCTACAGAACATCCTGAGAGGCCTCTAAACGCGACATCGAGAGGGCGCGACAACTACTCACTGTATGGCGTTATGCGTACCAAGCCAGGTCGCGCTGATTCTCCTCCCACGCTCTCCATGTCTTGCAGCGACAAGATAGCATCGTGGAACGTCCTCGGTATACAAGGTGCACTGGCTTCCCGTATGCTACGGCCGATTTACATCAGTCGGATTGTCATCGGGGAGGTTCCCCAAGATATGCGCGAAACGGTAGCCGTAGATTGCGCGAGGGCCTTGTATGCGAGATTATCCCACATTGATGGTAGGTTGTCAGTCATCCTTCTACGAAGTAGAAATACCTCATAATGTAAGTGCAGGTCTTGTAGCGCCCTACAAACTCAACAAGCCTTCAGTCGAGTTCACCTCAATGCCCTTCGTCCATTCACGCTATGCTTCTCCGACACCCACGGTATCCGCCTGCAACGACTGTAAGATCTGCATACATGTGATCACTGCCGTAGGCTTACATTTGGCAGCGTTATGCTTTGTTGCTGGATCTCCTCGTGAGAGCGATATTCTAATAAATGGCTACAGACGCGGGGTGTCTCCGAAACATCGACAGAATCCCAAGTTTAGGTGAGAACATTACTATTCACTGTTGGACATGCACTTAAACGACTTGTTTCACAAGGCCTGTCCTATCCAAGCTATCGATGTACGGATTGTATGACAAAATAACGAAGCAAGTCGGCGTGTCTGATTCACCGTACGTGTCCCCAACGCATGCTATCGCACTAGTATGGGAATGGCTAAACCCGGCGTAGCCATAGGACCTACTATGAAAGCAAACTCGAAGCAGTAGGCTATCAATCAGCAAAGGCGGCCCTGAGAGGTACAGGTTGTCCATTCGAAGGTTGGGTTGTTAGCGGACAAGCATGGGAGAGCTTTGACGTCAGTGGTTCAGCCAATTCCCTGGGGGCCTGATAAACACGTCCTTCCGCGCGCACATGATGATAATCACGACGAAATGTTTGTCGTGCCAGTTTGCGGGGACTTTGCCCCAACCGCTGTCGCGTTCCGATTCGTGGTAGCTTACAACAAGACCTGGGCGGCCACGTCCGGCGTCCCATGCATCCGATCACATGCATATGTTACCGTTCCGCGATCTTCATTCAAATACGTACTGATCTTGCAGGGCGCAATGACGCCCAAGTACAAAAGCGACGCTCACAATCACTTCCAAATCTCACAGCCACCGGCTTGCGATCAACTCCAACCATGACAGAAAATGTCCCCGACGAAATCTTGGAGCTCATACTGTACCTGGCCCTCGTTGTCCCTTCCGATACATTCGAATCCTGGGGATCGTCAACGTCGTTCGCAGGGACCCCGCGTTCCACCGTACCTCACCTGCTTCTAGTTTCCAAGCGATGGCACTACCTGGGGGAGCCCGCGCTGTACGAGTCCGCCATATTGCGCACGAAACGCCAAGTGAACGCGCTAGCTGGCGCCGCGGGCAAAGTCAACGGAAGAGGAATCAAACAAGGCACATACCTCCGTCGCCTGCGCATCGAGGGCGGCTACAACAATCGTTTCAACCAACTTCTAGCGGCCGGCCCGAACATCCACACCCTGTTCATTGGGTTTGACATATCCTTGGATGACAGCGCGTCCGGCCTCAAGCGTGGTCTTCAAAGAATCAACCCCTCGAGACTATATCTCAAGGCTACGCCAGGGGGACACCTGACGGCGCAGAACACCATGTCTCTGTACGCTGCGGTCGCCGCGGCCTTTCCCAGTTGGACGAACCTCGTACGTCGACACGGTCTATGCATCCGTACATTACACGTGCTGACAGTGGCGAACGCCGGCCTAGAAACGTATCGACACAAGCCTCTATTTCATGTCGGCAGGGTCGATAGAGACAAGCCTGAAAGAGCTTTCGTCTCTCGAATACATCAGCACGACGTCTTTCCGGCCCTTCTGCCCTGACAACCCTTCTTTGAAAACCATTCAGATCCGAGACGGGAACAACTGGCTCGAGAACTGGAAACAATACCCGAACCAGCTGTCTCGCATAGACCGCGAAAAGGTAGTGCTCGGTGAGGGGAAGAAGTGCGTGCATAAACGTATTCCGCTTCCCTGGAGTTCGGCAGAAATGCTCATGTTTTTTGCTTAGCATGATACGTTGGACAGATCTTCTGCAGCTGCGCGCGGATTTACCAGAAGGGGCATCCAAGCTCCTAGACCTTCCGGACAAAGTCTGGTCCCAGATACTCGACCGTGTTACCGACATCCATCGGAACACCTATCCCGCGCTTACCGTAGGATTTTTCCATCGACCCGCCGAAGTGAGGGCCAATACTGCGCGCCGGAACGTCGTCCTTGTCAACAAACGATTCCACGTACGTGCTCCCTGGGATTTCTTTGGTGATCGAACACGAAACTCAAGAGGACGCGCAGCGGCTAGGTATTCCATATCTGTATACGGTCCCCTATCTTCCCTCCGAACGCGCAGTATATGGGTTTATCTACCGCGTGCAATCCTCCGCCGTCCTCGCTGCGTTCGTGCGGGAGATATTCGTGCCGGAGACGCTCGTGCTCTCAGGGCATTCAGCTCCAATCACTATCCCTATGATGAAGAACCTCGAACGCGTCCTGTCTTTCCACTTCCCTGTCTTGCTAGGGCACGCCAAATGTCTCCCGGAGGGACAAGTGAGCAAGCTGGAGCAGGCGCACGAGCATCACGCGCAGGCTGTCCCCTTTGCGCCCCGGGACTTCCTCAAGTTCCCGCACCTGCGGGAACTCTCCCTCCGGGGGGGTTGCGGTGCGGGGCTCGACGACGTGCACCCCGATGTGTTGCCGCAGCTCGAACGGTTGACGGTCATCAATCCCGGCCCACGCATCTTCCGGGTGTTCCAGTCTATGAGGTACGTTGCCATGTCAGATATCGCAGAAATGAGCCTGGAACAATTCCGTCCTCGGTAGCCTCCCGCGCCTGCGCCATTTCACGTACAGCACAGTCCTCGAGTCGACTGCAGACGATCCTACAGACTTCCTCAAGATACATGGTAGCAAGATCGACACTATTTGTCTCTCGGGAATCCCGCATGGGGACGCAACGGCGTATCCCCCTGTGCTGGACCTCTGTCCCAACCTCACGGAGCTGCGCTTTGACTCGCTAGACGTGGTGGACGTGAGTGTATAGTCGCGAAGTACTTCTCCCCCTCACCCGAGCTCACGACGCCCATGGTAGCTTGACAAAGTCCTCCCAGTGTCCGCCTGGACGGGACCACATCTGTCCCTCAGAAAACTCGTTCTCCCAGCATTCACGCTCAAGTATGTTAAAGCCCCTCGGAAACGTATGCGTTGTACTGATCACCCGTCCCACATAGCATACCCCAGCCGGGCCGCCACGAGGCGGAACGCACCGCCTGGAATGCCTTCGTAGGGTTCCTCACCACACAGAGAGAACAGCTGCCCGCGCTGGAGGAGATCCGTATCTTCAAGCTGACCTGGCCCATGCATGCGTGCGTACACACCCTATCATCTACCACATATTCTGCGTCATTCATACTTAACGCTATGCGCCACAGATCGGACTACAATGTCTCCAGGTTCAGCATCTTAGCACTGGACCTGCACGAGCTTGGCATCGCACTTGCAGACCGCGACGGGACGCGATGGGCTAGGTTCGACCCCCTTCCCGACTGGCTCATGCGTAGAGCTCGAGCGACGGAGCCACTTGCGTAGTCTCAAACCAAGACCCACGTGCGAGGAGTTTGGAACGAACCTAGCCACTTGCGGTGGAGATCAAGCAACCGGGCGTTTGAGTATACTCATAATCACAATATAGGAGGCGATTTCTATTCGTAGATCGGACACTACAACACATATCCGTAAGATACCACAACGCGGGAGAATAGATCAGGGTTGTAACGGCAAGTCGTGGGGGAACGTAGATACACATATGTCGACAAGAAGTCGAGAGTAGGAATAAGTCGGGGCGTGACAGTACAGTATTCGTGAAACGTCGTGATACATCGTGGAGAATGTCCTATTTCGTGAATCCGGGGGCCACATCAAGCCTACGGGCGTCATTGAGCTACGCCGTTCTGTGGTGGCTGCTGTGCCACGACCTCCTGTGGGAGCTCGACTTCCGAGATGGAAGGCGAAAGTGCCTTGTGGGAGAGATTGGGTGACATGGACACGGTGGTCAGATCGTCGTCGCTCTGCGGGCCGAACGTGGGACTGGACCGCTCCGATCTCGCCGTGACTTCAGCTAGCTCCTTGCGCAATGCCTCGAGTTCCCGCTCGAATCTGGATCACGCAATTCAGAATCTGCATGGGATGATGGCCGAGAGCGACTTACTTGCGGCCAAATACTTCAATGTAGAAGCCTCCTCCGTTCCACACGCTAACAGCGAAAAGCAAGAGCACGTATGCGGCACTCCAGAATGCGCTATCGTACAGAAGGAAGACCGCCGGCAACTCTGTGACCACCGAGTACGCTAAGAAAAGAGTGAGAATGAGTGAGACCTCGTTAATAAAGGCTCACGTACCCAGCTGTCCACCCATGAAGGAGATTTCGCGATACTGCGGAGGAATCCGGGCGAGGGAGCGTCCAATAGCGCCACGCTTGTCATTGAGGAGGAATGTGAAAGACGTGATTCGCTGCCCAGATTCGACCTTTGCGCGACGGTCTATCAATACAAACTAGATATCGAACGGGTATTAGTTCAACTTGGCCTGATTGAGGAGCTCGGGTGGCGCATACCTTCCAGTACAGGAGCTGCCAAATCATATCTGGAAGTGGAGCATAGATTAGCATGCCAAGCCTGGACGCAGTGAACAAGGAGATGTCCTACAGAGGATGGCGCTCAGCAGGAGTGATCTACACGGCGGGAGGTGTGGTACATCTCGAATCGCAGGGAAACGCTCATTGGCGCCGGGATACCAATGCCTGGTTGAAATGTGAGCCAAGTCTGGCGCATATATGTATGCAAAACTTTACCGGATGACAGAGAAGACCAGAGGAGGATAGATATGGATGAACAGGGAGGTAACCTTATCCCAATCGTGGAAGACTAGACTGTTTCGCCATGTGATTACGGCGCTGGCCAATGACCCGAGAGATAGACAGTAACAGGCGACGAAGAGAGCAGGACTATCTGGCATCGCCCAGAGGAAGATCAAGTCGAGGAGGCTGCAGTAGTAGCATAAGTCGAAGAGGAAGTAGTGCCAGGCGCGTTTCTTGTACATGTACACGCGCATGGGGAGGTAGTATGCAGCTTGAACGGTATAGGCGACATGAATCCATCTGAGTTCACGAGTCAGTCATCGCAGTGAGGGTGATCGAGGCGCCACATACTCTGGGGCCATCCCGAACAGGAGGGCGGTGAGAAGCAAGGACATCACGGCCATGAAGAATGTGACCTTCTCGCGGGTCCGTATGACCTTCGCAGAGTGCCACGTTTGTGTTATCGTGAGGAGGCGTTGGGATACCTAAGGAACGCTTCACGGTCAGACAGAGTCCGAGGGTCTCGGTCGCACGTTCGTACCTTTAGCTTGTACCGCTGTAGCTCGCGCTCGAGCTGGACACTCGACGAAGGCAGCCTCTTGAAAACGGTGTCCTTGAGCACGTCTTTCTTGATATCATTCAGAGTTTCCTCTGCGCGCATCTTGAGACGGTCGCTGGTCTTGGCTAGGTTCCGTTGCAGGAGGTCGAGATGCGAGTCGAAGTATGTCTCCATTGTGTCTGTCACGACGCGTAAGAGCGCGACAGTAGGAGCGACACAACTGATACACACCGAGCAGCGTGAACCCACTGGCCCAGTCGGAGATGTCGTCGCGCTTGAAGCGTTCGAACGGGATGGAGAACACGCCGGAGCCGCTGTCGCGCCTGCTCATGCTCGGCGGGGACGGTGGTCTAGAGGAGGATGGTGTGGCCATGTCTGGCGTGCGCGCTGCGGACGAGGACAATGCTGATGGGCGGAGGAGAAAGCGGAGGAAAGAGCGAACGCATGTGCGACGCGCCTGAACGCGGCCCAGAGTGGCAACAGTGACGACAAGCCACTGCACCCCGCATCCGGAAATTCTGCTGAGGTAAGCCGCGCTCCCGGTCCATTCACGTGACCCGTGACCCATGACGAAGCGGGACGGCCGTGCGCGCCACGTGGAGTCATTGGTGGAGAGCTTGAGCTAATGTCGTATTAATATGCGGCCGACGCCATCCGTTGCCGGAGTCAACGCCCAGTCGTCCCCCTCTCCCACCACCACCACCAGCCATGCTCCGCTCAGCAGTCGCAAAGTCTCTCGCCAACGCCTCGTCCCGCGCGGCCAGGCCCGCACTCAGGCCTGTTTTGGCCCGCGCATATCACGAAAAGGTCATCTCGCACTACGAACAGCCCAGAAACGTACGTCTCGACCAGTCTCGACCCCCATATGTTGTCGTGTTATCAGATAACTCATCTCGTCCCTCCCCAGGTTGGCTCTCTCCCAAAGAACGACCCCAACGTAGGCACGGGTTTGGTGGGTGCTCCTGCGTACGTCTTGTCTCTCACCGTGTTTGTCGTGGTCGCCGTCGGGCTGACCCCGGTTCGTCATCAGGTGTGGAGATGTCATGAAACTCCAAATCAAAGTCGACGAAAACGGCATCATCTCGGACGTCAAGTTTAAGACGTTCGGGTGCGGGAGTGCCATTGCATCGAGCTCGTATATGACCGAGCGTGTCAAGGGCTTGTCGTTGGAGGACGCCGAGAAAATCAAAAACACGGAGATCGCCAAGGAGCTTTGCTTGCCCCCGGTTAAACTCCACTGCTCAAGTGCGTTCTTTATCTCCGCTCCACCTCGCCACTCGTACTGACCATCCATCTAGTGCTTGCTGAGGACGCCATCCGCTCGGCCATTCGGGATTACAGGAAGAAGCGCACCAAGGCGGGTGAGCCGAAGAAACCCGGTTTCATCGACGTCTCCCAGAGCGCAGCAACAGGCGAGACGGTAGCAACCGCACATCCCCCCTCTGCATAAAGTACTTTAGTAGTCCCGGTTGCGTGCCCTCTCTTTCTCGCATTGTGTAACAGTATCCCCGCATGTTTGCATATCGTATCCGCGTCGCATTATACACCATGTAGTAAACTATTCATGCACCACCTTGGTGACCTATTCATGACCCATCGCTCATCGTGTGTGCTGCGTATCGTGTATACAGCGTCAGCCGTCGTATGCCTCATTTACTTCTGCGTGTTCGTGCCCTTCTGTCCCACGAAGGAGAAAGTGCCATTCGAGAACCATCGTTCGTTGGCCTCCTTCACACGCTGCGCAGCTGCAGCGCGGTTCGTCAACTCGAAACCTGTCCCACGACGCGTCAGCACCCCGCGCCGTTCACAGACGCGTCCAAAATACACCAACGCACCTTGGACAGGGGTCACGGTCAGAGAGGTGGCCGTGCCTGACGTAGCCGTGCCGCTCTGGGCGGCCTTCGTCAGTGCTGCGACGCGCAGCTTGTTCGCCTTCGACAATTTCGCTGCGAACGCGATCGGGATCAGCCAACGCGTCAAAGGAAGAACCGCAGAAGCGCGAGAAGGGGACGACACGCACCGTGGCTCTTCGCCTCGCCGACACCTGCCCGCACCTTGCCGGTGCCAATCATGCCGAGCCCCTTCGTCTGGTCGAACGCGCCGACCTCCTCCTCGGCCTCGCCAAACGCCATGCGGTTCTGCAGCTTGCGAAGCTCGGTCTGCGCGTAGGCTTCCTTGGCCTTGCGCGCGCTATGATGATGGGTGTTAGACCCCGAGGCGGCGTTAGAGAACCAGGACACGCGCTTACCGTTTGCCTCCACGACGCTTCTTGGGGCCGTCGTTCGGGATAGGAAGAGCCTTGACGATCTTGCTCGGGGGTGGCGCGGCAAGTCGGTCAATGTGCTTCTCGATCTTTTCTCGTAGCTGGTCACCGTACGCGCCTAAAATGAAGTGAATAAGGGTCACAACTGTACCGCAGGGATGGACTTACCGTCTCTCCTTTGCCGCTCAAGGTCCATACGTGCCGCCAACGCGCATTTCGCGCCGATCGTGCGCTGCACCTTCATGCGGTACTCAGGTGGGGTTTGCTGAACGAGGTCGGACTGGAACACGAAGCCGGTGTGCCTCCTTTGCGTTACGGAGGAGAAACCAGCCGCAATCTTCTTTTGGGCTCCCAGTAGCTATGGACAGAGTGGGTTAGAATAGGACGTCACACAGGGATGCCGCAGAGCACCTACATGGACGTTACACGCCGGCATCTTGGCAATGCCCGAGAGACCTCCAGCAACACCGAGCAATTTCGCAGCTGTGGTGGTACCGACGATAGCGGATAGGTTGGGTGCAAGGATATTCATTCGTGAGCTGACGTACATGAATATCTGCAGTATATGATTTGGTCATCATGTTGGACAGGCACAGCAGATGAACACATACCTTCTTCCGGGCCTCCTCCAAACGGTCCGCGAGGTCGCAAGCGCGCTCTACAGCCTTCCAGTCCGAATCGACTAGTGGCTGCCCAGACGTGGTCGTCGCGGTAACGAGCACACTCATGATGATGGCCGGCGGGAGAACACCTTGGAGGTTCACTTTGGTAGGATCTTCCGAGTTGGCCAGCGCCCTGACCGAACGAATGTACATTGCAGGGTCCGCCACAAGTTGCTCCAGTTCCGGGAATTTGGGCGCATAATGATCACGGATGAACTTAACGGCGCGTTAGTTAGGAGGTGAAGATATATATATATGGGGCGCACCTTGTGAACGACCATGATTTCATTGTCAACATCCACCGACAGATTATTCGCCTGTACAATGAGGTTGTATTCTGGATTGGAATGTGTGGGCAAGGCCATCTGCTCCGGTGTGCTCGGGTTGGCTTGGTATTTCTCGATTTCCTGCACAGATGTCAGAGCGCGATTCAGTAAGAACCCCAAGAGACCGACCTTGAGAATGTCGATCATACGCTTGCTCCCCTCCAGCTTCGCCACTTTGCGCACATCGTCCACCTTGCCTAGCTCCATGCGCTGCACCTCATCTGCGTCCAGCTCTTCGGCAGGCTTCATACCGCCTTCAAGCACAAGACTCCCGACCGCGCCCTCCTGGTCCTCGCCATCTTCGCCGCCCTCCGCATCCGACATCTCGTCGTCCGAGGCAGATGCCTTACGCTTGACTCCCGCGGCTACTGAGGACGACCCGCTCGCCTGGGGTTGCTCCTGCTGCGGCTCCTCATTTTCTTCGTACTCTCCTTCGCCCTCGGAAAGGCCCTCGAGATCGGCAAGTAGCTCGTCGGCGAGTGAACTCATAGTGCAGTTGGACGTCAAGCGCAAAGGTGGCGGACGCGCATAGGCGCACGGACCGGCACGGTGTTGCTAAAGCTCGTCGGCCATTTCTGTAACCATAGTGTAGGGTTTACCGATCACTTTGAGTACCCCGCATTCAACGCTGCTGCGAATTCAGCAGCTTGTTCGAATCGCGTGCACGATCCATACAATTTATCGTGAACATGGGCGATCCGGGGTTGTTCTTTTGAACAAATAATCGCGTAGCGTCCGTTCCACATGAAGAGTTGCTCCAACGATGACATATGCGGGGAAGACGCGCGCGGTCGCGTCTGCTCAGCTGACCACCCGGGCTCGCCACCGCGTCCATGTTCCGGACGGAGGTGTACACAGCGCTCGCCCCTTGACCTCTTCTACATCGTCCACATCTAACGCACTACAGCTCTCTAACACTTTCGAGGTATCGTACCCAATATGCGGCTCGCAGGGCACAGCGTCCGAGTCGCGCAGAGGAGCTTAGCTCTGGGAGCACGGAGGGCCTACCATCCATCTGTTCTCCCCTCGCTCATTTCGACTACGTCGCCAGAGTTTAGGGCGAAGGCCGAGTCTATGGATGCACTGGTCGCGGATCTAGAAGGCACGCTGGCCAAAGTCAGGGAGGGCGGCGGCGCGAAAGCGTCCGAGCGCATGAGGAGCAAGGGGAAGAAGCTACCTCGCGAGAGGTTCGTGGTTGTCTTCTTAGTCCCGACGTACATGCCCGGGCAGAATGTTGACGAATGTGGTAGGCTAGCGCTCTTGCTGGACCCACATACCCCGTTTCTTGAACTGTCCCCGCTCGCCGCGCATGAGGTCTACAGAGAACATGTTCCAGCGGCAGGCATCATTACCGGCATCGGTCGTATATCCGGCCGCGAGTGTGTAGTTGTGGTGAACGATGCTACGGTCAAGGGCGGGTCATACTACCCACTCACGGTTCGCGTCATAACATTCCGAGACACATATATGCACTGACGAAGCCACCATGTACAGGTCAAGAAACACTTACGTGCGCAAGAAGTTGCGAGGGAGCATGGGCTTCCATGTGTTTACGTAGTGGAATCCGGAGGCGCTGCCCTACCACATCAAGCGAACGTAAGAATACACTCTGCAGCTTCTCGTCGCGGTTCTAACATTTGAGCGCAGGTCTTCCCAGACAAGGAGCACTTTGGCCGTATATTCTACAACATGGCCCAGATGTCCGCGCTGGGTATCCCCCAGATTGCCATCGTCCACGGCATCTCAGTCGCAGGTACGGTGACGCTCCACCGCGTCAATGCAGGGCTAACGCGCTGCTCTGCATAGGCGGTGCCTACGTACCTGCGATGGCCGACGAGAATATCATTGTGCGAGAACAAGGGCGAATCTTCCTCGCAGGCCCGCCGCTCGTCAAAGCAGCAACAGGAGAGGAGGTGGACGAGGAGACGCTTGGAGGCGGCCAGATGCACTCTTCAGAAAGTGGTGTGACTGATCACCTCGCAAGAGATGATGAGCATGCGATCGCTATTGCGCGAGGGATCGTGAGCGACCTTGGCAAGGCTGGCGGAAAAGAGATTCCCGTAAGTGACTTTCGCACACTAACGAATAAATGGACTCACCGCTGCGACTAGCCTCCCGCCCTTCCTGAGGATCCGCTCTACCATGCGTCCGAACTGCATGGAATTGTGGGTACTGACCTGCGTCAGGCTTTCGATATGCGGGATGTCATCGCGAGGATAGTGGACGGGAGCCGTTTCCGCGAGTTCAAGAAGGAATACGGCACCACCATTGTCACTGTAATGCGTTCACTTCTCTTGCAGTCGCGCAGCCATATTGAACTCTGTCCTTCGCTTCTAGGGCTTTGCACATCTGCACGGATACCCCGTCGGCATCGTCGCAAACAACGGCATTCTGTTCTCGCAGTCTGCGCTCAAGGCGACACATTTCATCGAGTTGTGCTCTCAGCGACAAATTCCCCTGCTCTTCCTCGTCAACGTGACCGGATATATGGTCGGTTCGAAAGCGGAGAAGGGCGGTATCGCGAAGGACGGCGCGAAGATGGTCCGCGCTGTCGCGTGCGCGGACGTGCCGAAGCTGACTGTCATCGTCGGCGGCAGCTATGGCGCGGGCAACTACGGTAGGCCAGCCTTTTTGTGGATGTATGCCGAATCGCTGAACGGGTCGGTATCAGGCATGTGCGGTCGGGCGTATTCACCGCGCTTCCTATGGATGTGGCCTGTATGTCGTCGTATTTTTGTTTCAGTGATGGAAACTCGAACTTACGTATGTGCTAGAATGCCAAGGTATCCGTAATGGGGCCAGGGCAGCTCTCACAGGTTATGGCTACGGTGTCGAAGTACGTGTCATGGACGCTAGAAAGGACTGTAAACTCACCCGAATTTTAGGGACCCCACCAAGCACAGTACACTCAAAGACGAGATTGAGGAACAGTCTACCGCGCTGTACGCGTCGGCGCGCCTCTGGGATGACGGCATCATTAAGCCGACGGATACGAGGGATACCCTCGGTCTCGCACTTGCACTGGCTGCACGGGAACGCGGTGGGCGCGCCTCGCTGGGTCACTCCGCTCCCTCAACATGGGACGGTAACGGCAGCGGGTTTGGTGTGTTCAGGATGTAGCACAGGACGCACGACGAGCACACGGCATTACCATCGACTTAAGCATTGCGATTTAAATCATCGCATGTATCTGTATGAACGCGTTTTACAGTGTTTGATTCATCCCCCTTCCGACCGAGCAGTGAGAAGAGTTTTTCACGCCCTCCTCTTTTTGCGTGCCGAAATGTCCTCGTCTTCGTCGACATCCATATCGCTTCCGCGTTTCGGCTTGCTGGGCGACGTCACTGGCTCGGCCCCTTGCGCGTTCCAAACGTTCAGCCTCGAATCCTCTCCGCCGGTGAGTAGGATGTTGTTCTAGTATGCATTTCAGTATGAAACGGCATGTCAACAGCGTTGTTGCTCACCCGCTCGTCCCATAAGGCGGCGCGAACAATACCGGCATGACCAGTGGTCCATGTTCGTTGCAAATGCCAAGGTACGTCGGGATCCGAGAAAGTAGACTTGGTCAAGAGCGCGATGTCACCCCTGAAACAGTCATGGAAGTTACGTGAGAAGCAGCCGTATATGAAATGTGCGCAAAACATACTCGTTTGACCCCGCAAACAGGCACAGATCATTGTCCGTATCGCCGATAGGGTTGAGCGTATTGTGGCACCCGATCAGGTAGTCAGTAACCCATGTCAGGTCCTGCCTATGCACCGATGGTTGTCTAATGTCGACGTCTTGTATACGATCGAGCTGGTACACTCCTGGGTTAGCCTCTCATACAGTTCATCCGAAGTGCGGCTGACCTCGGTAGTCCAGACGCTGAATGTCTCCATGTCACTGGAGGCCCAGGTGGCTGGGCGCCCCGCTCGATCATGAAGCCAGCCAGCTTGCGCTATACTGCAGCCCCAATTCCCGACGTGTACACCAGCCTCATCCTCGTCAGCCTCATCGGCGTTCGATGTACAGACCAGCCCGTCCGAAGACGCTGACAACAACAGGTTTCCGGTATTTGGCACCGCCGAAGAGGCTGGGCGGTAGAAGTGTAGTGCAGTGATGTCGTCCGAGTGGGTAGATGAGTGCACTCGTAGCGGCGCTACTGGGCTGCGAGGATCCCTGGAAATGTTCACGTAAGATTCTGTTCTGTCGCGCCCATATGTTATGGCGCGCTCGTACCAGTACAGGATCGAGGCATCGTCCCCTTGCAATTCCGTGCCAGCCGCGATGGACAGCCCATCGGCAGACACATCGCACGAGAGCAATCCACGTCTTGCCCCGGCGGACGATGCGGTCACTGTTCACAATCAACCATCGCGTTCTCGTATTGAGTTTTAGCCTCGCATTGCGGAGGACGGCACGGCTTATGCTCACTGTGCAGTGCAACAGTTCCAGCGCGCTCATCCCACACCTTCACCGTCCCATCTTTCCCCGACGAGACCAGTGCATGGGCGACGGCGTTCGCGATATTTGGAACAGATCTGAGCGCAGTGATGGAGGACCCGTGCCCCGGCAGAGTTTGCACGTTTTGCAGGCGCGCCTTGTCAAACACATGAATAGCATTAGACGGCGATGATGCGGATACGGCGTAGTGGGACGGCAGCGCCGCGATGGAGAGAACGTAGGCCGCCGCCGGGAGTGCGGTCGATCTCACGGGGGCTGAAGAAGCCTTGAAGGAGGGCGCGTCGACGAGAGACATGTTGAGGAGGAGATGAGGACAAGGCGGGAGTGCCTGGCTATAATGGCGGCTTGGCGGCGCGTGCGTTGTGGCGGGGCGCAGCTGAAAATTCCCGATCGAAGATCTCCATCAAGACGGAAATTGCTTACCTCAGCGGGATGGCGACGGGCGTCTGTTGGGCGTCGAGTCGCGACCGCCGACGCTGGCTTGTCTTCCTCATTCTTGTCTCTCCCGCCGTCGCCCGCCCCGCCCTCGTCGTCGCCTTTGTTGTCTACGACGCCCTAGGCTTCGCTCTGCATTGTGCATCCCACTGTCTTTTATCCACACGTTCCTTTCCGACCCCACCACGGTCGCTCTAGCCCCAGCCCTCTCGGTCTCCCGGCTCTAGTGCTCTTCGTAACACCGCAAAACCGCCCTCCTATAGAGTTCAAGGCCTTCGACTTCTCCGACGTGTATTACTTGTAGCACGTTCTTCAATATGCGTCGCACTCGTGAGTCCTTCTCGCTGCTCGCCCTATGTATCCACGTAGAAGGTCCCGGGCTCGTGCTCATCACCTTGTTGTTTGCGATGGCCTTGCCGGTACAGCCCCCCGTTTGAACCGTCTGCCTCAACGACTTGACTATACGTTGATCCCAGCACCGCTGGGTAAGTCTGCACCGATTGTGGAGGCCGAATGAGCATGCTCACAACTTGCCACCTGCTACAGACTTGTCGCGGCCCCTCGTCGACGAGAAAGCGGAACTTCCTGCGATCATTGTCACGCCTTCTTCTCCGGTGTTTGAAAGCGAATTCTTCATCGCATTCCTCGCACCACCCCCCTCGCCCACGCTCACGGAGAGGTTGTCGACCATGGTGCCTTCGCTCCCATCACTACACTCGTATCTCCCATCGCAGATACAGCTCCCGGCCACGCCGTTTAAAACCTCCTTCGAGGAGCGGAATAGCTCCGCGCGGGGCTTCATCCGGACGGCCATCCTCCTGCTGGTACTCCTCTTCATCATGGGCTCGCACCTCGTCATGCACCGGATCGCCACCAGCCACCCCCACCTCGAGTTCGGCCTAACACCCGAGCAAGACATCTCCTTCTCCGCGCTCTCAAAGCCCGTCGAGATGGACGTGTTCGGTGCGAGAGTGGATGCAGGTGACGTGGTCGCAGACACGCCCTCCCCCTCTACGGCCGGCTGGTTTGACTTCAACGCTCTGTGGGCTGCTGCGCCTGCCACGAACACGCGCTCGCCCAAAGACTTCGTCGTCGAAGAAACCCTCGCGCCCATCCAAGAACAGACCCATGATAACGATAACGCGTCGGACCGCCCGCAGGCCGACCCTGTGGACAGAAGGTCCTCCAGGCCTCAGAGTCATCGTCACGTCACCACCACCCATGCGTAGACTTTCGTCATCGTGTACGTTGTATCACCGGAACTTTAATTGATGGTGCCGCCGTCCGTTCCTCTGGTCCTCGTTGGATGAACCGCGTCAGTCAAGAGGAGGGTCTTAGGTTTTGCACGCGCCGGCGTATTTATTTCCGCGCTGGGGCCGACTCTTGTTCACCAGGGCCGGCCCCCGGCGCGGACGTGCTTCATGCTTTCGTACTTCTGCTGCTGCCACTTCCTATTCCCCCACGCATCGTCCGTCCATCTAGCTTTGCTCGCCCCATGTCGAGTTTGGATTATTTTGTAACTATTTCGCAGTGGTGTTCATGTTCACCTTACGCATTCCCCCGGGTTATTATCTGTCGATGTTCCAATCACGGTCGCGTTCCCCCCTGCAGGACCGCGATACTTATACCCGGTCAAGTGAGACGAGACGCATAGGATATAGATTACTGTAAGATTCCTAGTCCAATGTCAGAACGTACACCCGCACTGCCCGCACCGCTATGCACACGACGTCACGCTCGCGCTCCTGCTCCGACTTGGGCGCGCGCTGCGCTCCGGCGCGCGCTCCCCCAACCTGCTGTGCTCCCTCGACGTCGTCGTTGATGTCGCGCCGTACCGCCCCGCCGAGCGCGTGCTCATGCCGGCGCCGTCCAGCCAGTTGATGCCGCGCCGGCGGCCGAGCGACTCGCGCTCCGGCGACGCTGCCGCGAGGTCGCGCTCGAGATCCTGCAGATGCGGCCGCACGAACTCGTCGCGAGGGGACGAGTTCATCAGTAGCACGCGCTGTCACAGAAAGAACGGGACGGGTCCGCGGTGGTCAGCACCCGGCCACGATAGGAATAGGAATAGGGAACGCAGAAGAGAAAATAGCGGATGGCGCTGCGGTGGGAGTGCTTACCTGCGCGGGGGAGAAGCCGTACAGGCTGACGATGCTCTGCCGGCTGCGGAGGATCGGCGTGGCGTTCGCGCTCGCGACGCCTTCGGGCACGACGAGCGTCAGGCGTGTGCGGCGCGCGAGGCTGCCCATTTTCACGTTGCGCGCGTGCTCGGGCAGCTCCCCTGGGGCCTCGCCGTCTTGGATCGTTCGCTCGTCGGCGTCGTCATCCGCACCGTCCTCGGCGTCCAGCTGCTCTGGGCCGCTGCTGGGCGGGGACGGGGCCCACGCGATGATGAACACCCCTGCGAAGGTTGCGCCGCAGCCGTAGAGGAAGGTGACGAGCTGATGGAAGGTCGCCTGCTTGAAGTCGCCGTAGAGAATAGCGGAGCCGACGATGGCCGAAAGGTTGAACAATACAAACTGTGTGGGGACGACGAGCTGTGTGACAGATGCGAGAACACGGGTGAGAATCAAAAAAGGGTGCACGCATGCGAACTCCGTACCTTGCTGTCGAACCGCATGAGCGCACGGTTGAGGTAGCGGATCTGGCCCACGCCGGTGAGGAGCAACACCTGCAGGAGAACATTAGCAGGGAAGGTAATTGTACGCTCCGTTGTGGGCTTACAGCGATAACGGGGTATGTGATCCATTCCTTGAATATTTCAAGCCACTCTAAGGTGAGCAGTGTGGACACCGCCTTGGTAGAAAGAACCGTGAAGCCTCCTGAGCTGTCTATGAATACCTTGCACACCGGATAGCTTTGTGAGACCCCACCAAATAAAGCACAGAGCCCAACATCGATATAAACCCAGCGCTTTCCGGCGGAGCCTTCGGATAGGTAGGCCAGTATGAATATCCCCACTATGTATACGAGGGTGTACACTTGGAATGGAATCTGATTGATGGCTGCAAGCAAGGCCTTTGGGTCCAGCCTTGTATCTGACGAGTTTGCAGACAGGACAACAGTGACGGCCCCGATAATAGCAATGAGGATTCCGAGGAAGTCTCGCTTTTCGGGCATGAGTTATAGCCTCATCCAGAGCAGCAAGGGTTATCACTGACCTTCCTGAACCGTTCACCCAGCATGAGCGGTGCAAAAATGCAGTTCGCTATCAAAGCAAACTGAACAGCGAAATGTTAGTCTCACAACACTGGATCTGTCTATCAAGTTTACGCACAGTGCCCAGTGGCGCCACCACGGATGCCGGAGCAAACGCGTAAGATATGAAGTTTCCAATCTCTCCAATGTTCATCAAAAGGAACCCCAACCACCTAAGAATTGTGATCAGGCACATATCGGACCGCACAGGAAGTAAAGCGTACCAAAGCTTAGACTTCAGATAGTCGGCTTCACTTCCGCGCTCAGCGTCTTCCTTCTGGGTGGAGCCATCGTTGCTTTCATACTCCTCTTCATTGACAGGAAGAATGTCTACGGGCATTAGGGCATGGGTGCTCGCCAGATGCGACCTATCGGCAACTCGGCCAGGGTTGCGATGAGAGAAGAGCCATCTCCGTGCAGGTTTGTTGGGTGATAGATGCGCGCCATTCTCTGCGTCATCTTCAGACTCGAGCAAAGATTCCGTCTCCAATACAGCAACAGCGGCCACGGGAGTAGAATGTGTTGTGCTTAGCAGCTGAGCAGGACGGCGTGGGACATGTCCACTGGGGGCGGAGGTGCTCCGGTGGGGCGTGGGCCTCCGCAGCTCCTGGGCTGGTGCTTTGCGCTCACTTTCGAGACGTCTATGGGCAAGTTTCTGGCAGTTGAGAGCGAGAGAGATGAGGATGTTTCCGGAAATGGCTACAGCGATGCCTGCAGCAGCGGAGGACGTGATCCGGGGGAGATCTATGCCGTCCGGGATGTTGACAAGCGGGGACAAGGCGGCGGGTATATGCATGATTAGTTTGGCACGGCTGTGTGCGCGACGAGCTAGGGAGACAGAGCACGCCAGAATAAGTTAGCAACGAGGACGGCGGAGGCAGAAGAGCGTCATGGCTCGACGCGAGAGCGAGGAAGCGGGACGGGTCCCTCAAGCTTTCATAGTCCCGGCAAACTGCGTACCGACCCCGGCCCGGGGTGGCCGCTTTGTAGACGTGGTTTCGTCCGGCCACTCTTCTGCACAGGGAAGTTACTGTGAGGGTAACACTCCGTCGCCCGGCGCCGAGAGGTGGGTGCATCGCGGTCTCCATTGGCTGATAGTGCAGAGTTTGGCGATGATAGCAAGCCAAATGTCTAGTCCAATATCTAGCCGAGGCATTGCCGGGAGATGTCGAGTTGTGCTACCTCGGCAAACTGCAGAGGTTTGGCAGGGTTTGACGCTCTTTGAACTTTCATAACTCGACCAACATGTTCATGCCATGACAAAACACATATTCACCATGTCCAGGTAGTTGTAATACATTATATATATGCTGCCGTCGTTTCTACTTCAAACTGCCCTCATGTCTGCGCAGCCTGTATAGCAGCGACGAACGCCTCCAAGTCAGTCGGCAAGTTGTCATACGGGTTCGCCCCGTTTGCCTGCGAGTCTGTCGTCACATAGAAGGCCTTGATGTGATCCTGTGTTATGAGAGTCGAGATGAGGGACGTCGGAGGCATCGCCGGCCCGTCGGTCAGCACTACAGCCTGTTTGGAGGCGGGTGTTGCGGAACCGAGAGACAGGTCGCTCGTTCTGAATTTGCATGTAAGCCTTTGGGTTCTGTGCCAAACACTCGGAATGCTCACTTGAACGTGCTGTAGAAGTTCTCTGCCGTGAGCAGGATGTCCGTGATGCCGTAGTATTGGGTCGAACTTGGTGCAGTGCCGGGGTTCATCGCGATCTGCGGGACACATATTCCATCAGGATCGTGCTTCGGATGCCTACACCAAATGCCCGTAGAACTCACAAATCCTTTCCCGCTCTTGAATACGGTCTTCGCATGCGACGCAAAGCCCTTATACGTTGTCAAGTCGCTACTCTTCCCAGACACCTCGTCGAAGAATATGCCATCTGGGCGGTACGCGGCTTTCCAGTTCGCATACGTGTCGACGTCCTTCGTCACCCCAGTCCGCCTCGACGCCACGCCCTCGGACGTCGGAACGTACCCGAGCACCACGACATTCGCCGCGTGCAACTTGGGAATGCATTGCTGGAACTCTGTTGGCGCTTGACTGCCGGTTTTGCCGGGGCCGCTGTTGGGGTTGATCACAGCCCAGAAAGGCACGGTGGGATGAGCTTGGATGCTAAGCGACCAGAGGTGAGTGTCAAGTGCTGCGCAATTGCAAGGAGGATACTTACGTGCTGATGAGGGGTGCCCAGCCTGAACAGTCGGGACCCGCTGCTGGATAGATGTACAAAGGTACGAGTACACCTGAGGCGAGGGTAGTAGCAGCGGCTATTGCACGGGGAATATACATCTTCAAAAAGGTAGGGGTGGATATCGCTGGACAGCAGTGAGTTCCGAACCTGGTGAGCTCTTCGGGCTAGGAGACTCACGAATAAGAAGACGCAGGAGGAGACTTAGAGCCCAATGCTTGCTACTCATCTTATATAGACAACATCCACATCCGACGTAAAGACCGATCATGTCAGGCTTTGTCCAGATACAGAACATCCGCCTGGGCTAGGTGGGTGCGTTGACAGCCCCCATGAACATCCGAACCCATCCATTCACTTGCAAACCGGAACGTGCTTCCCCATTACTATCCTTGCTGCGTTGCGGCCCCTTCTGGGAGTCTGGAGACCCGTAGACGAGGTGAGTGCTCTCTGGTCCGTAAGGTACGTAATATCTGTCGGTGGGTGTCAGGCGGGGTTGGTCGCGAATAAGATGCCTCTCGATCACTTCCGCCGATTCTTCGACTGACACTCACGAGTTTAGCACGGCATACAGGTTCAACTTGGGCAGTCTGGAACGCAATCCCTACAAGTGTGCGGCAAGCCATCGTGAAGCTAACTACCGGCTAGAAATACCAATCATCCACTTGGCTGTCCCAACTAAGCACCTTGTGCGGCTTGTACAGCCGCCACGAAACTCTCCAAATCGGTTGGAAGGTCGTCGTACGGGTTCGCGCCGCCTGCCTGCGAGTCTGTCGTCACGTAAAATGCTTTCAATCCGTCCGTTGTGATCAGCTGCGAAATGAGCGAAGTGGGTGGCGAGGACGGGCCGTCGGTTAGTACAACCGCCTGTTTCGACGCCGGGGTAGAAGCTCCCAATTCGAGGTCACTCGGGCTGGGATCGCGAAGGCTAAGCAAAATGGCTCAGGTTGGGAAGAGAGTGCTTACCTGAATTGGTCAAAGAAGTTCTCTGCGCTGAGCACTATATCTGCGATACCGTAGTATGCGGTATCTTCAGGCGCGTCCCCGGGGTTCAGCGCGATCTGTATAAACCGAGCTTCATCGGCGTCATTCTTTCATCGCGTTACATATTTAGCACTCACGAAACCGTTCCCATCACTGAACAATGGACCCGCATGCGACACAAACCCTTGGTAAGTCGAAAAGTCTCCCTTGGCCCCAGACACCTGGTCGAAGAAGATCCCGTCAGGGCGGTACGCCACACCCCAACCTGCGTACGTGTCCACGTCCTCCGTCACCCCCGACTGCTTGTTCGCGGCGGCGTCGAAAGTCGGGACGTAGCCCAACACCACGACGTTCGGCGCACGCAGCACGGGGATGCACTGCTGGTACTCTGTTGGAGCTTGGCTTCCGTGTTTTCCGGGCCCGCTGTCGGGGTTGATGATGACCCAGAAAGGGAGGGATGGGTGTGTGGCGATGCTGTGGGGAGATTCACGTCCAAGCATGTTGAGATTGTAGGAGAAAAAAGGATGACATACGTGTTAAGGACAGGAGCCCAGCCTGAGCAATCGGGCAATCCGACGGGGTCGATGTAAAGGGGAATGAGGAGACCCGACGAGAGGGTGGCAGCAGCTGCCGCTATGGCGCGAGGCAGATGCATGTTGGTTCGCTGTGGGGAGTAGTTCTGAGTATCACGGAGTGTACTAAGTTGTCTGCACAGCCGGCAGGTTGATCTTGAATTGCCTGGGCCACCGCGTATATATACTTGTCAACAGCCTTCTTTTCTGCATCGCCGGGAGTCGCGCCTGCTGATGTGCGATCACAAGGACATACAGTCATGGATCGCAGCCCTTTCTTCATGCGCTTAGGACCTGCGCGTGCGCCCGGTCTGTAGCATGTCATCGCTCTCGGCCCAAAGATCCTGTCAGCTTGAAACGTCTTCACTGGAGCTTGCGTGGGTCCAGACGGGCTCTATAGTGCCTACAGAAGATGAGACGAAGTTGTACTAGGCAGATGGGCCAGTAACGTGCCGGTATGCACAAGGTGTCAGCCTCGCAGATCTGTCAAACTACCCTGCGACGTACCTTCCGCCGAGCGACCGGAGAAATTCCATGACATCATGGGCAATGTAGCTTGCCGCACATGAACCTAACTTCGTGGGTGACGTAGTGGACGATGTTATTTTGGTGTGGTGCGGACGTACTACAACAGCTGATAGCCCCTGTGAGGGCCGAAAGTCATGACATACCGTACAGTTGATCGACATATCATCGACAGGTGAGATATGGACCTTGAATTATTGTATTGATCCCGGCACGTATGTCACAGATCGTCAGTATTGTTGCTAACGCTATGATTTTCCTTCTGGTCTAGCTCACGGCACCTCGTCTACGGGTGGCAAAGTCAGCCTACTCCCGTTAGGGATACACCAAAGAAGAACGGATCTCTAGTTCATACAGATGTGAGTCGTGCGACTCTGGAGCAAGTCGGCAAACGGCTTCTGCAAGGTTATACAAGTATTCCTGAAGGCAAACATAGCGAATCAGCATGTTATCATCAAAAAAGAACAACGCCTAGAAATCAACCTTGTTAGGGCCAGAGGGGCCGATTGAGCGCCATATGTGCTCTGCGAGCTGATCTATAGGCTCAGAGCCAACTGGAAGTAATGAATCAGCAGTCGATCAGCGAGGACGGCGGAGGGAGAAGAGCGTCTGCATGGCTCGACGCGAGAGCGAGGAAGCGGGACGGGTCCCTCAAGCTTTCATCGTCCCGGCAAACTGCGTACCGACCCCGGCCCGGGGTGGCCGCTCTGTAGACGTGGTTTCGCCCGGCCACTCTTCTGCAGTTCTCTTTCCCCTCTACGCGTTTTGTTCTCGGTTCTCCTCTGGCGGGACTTTCACACTAGGCTTTGATAATCACTTACACTGGGCAGGCTCTCCGAAACTCGACATGCGGACCCAACATACCGCGCACTCGCTGCCTGCGTTCCCCGTGTACTCGAGCGCGTTCGTGTCACCGAACGAGTTTGTTCTGGGTGGTGGCGGGGGACAGTCTAAGACAGGGATCAAGAACAAGATAGTGCGTGTTACTTCTTCATGGCGAGTCTGCTTACGACCGACACTGCAGCTTGTCGGTTACTTCAGCGACTATACCGCGCGGAAGGCGATAAGAAGCTAGAGCTTGTACACGAATTAGAATTGGCCTCTGGCGAGGATGCCCCCATGAGCATAGCCGCACATCCCCAGAGAGAGGAGATTGTTTGTGGCATAAACAGCCCTCAAGACGCGTTACAGAAAGGGCAGAATCAGAACTGCCGCGTGTATGACGTGAAGGAGAACAAGTGCGTGCCCCGACCCTGCTTAACACGCTATTTTAACCTCCAATATGTCTTGACATAGGATTTCCCTATCGACTACGCGGAGCACATTGACCATCCACGGCGAGGACGATGACTATCAGGTCAGTGCCAGATTTCGTACAAGCTCGAGATGAGACTCATTGTGGGATATACAGAGAGTTTCTGTATTCTCGCCTGATGGCAAGTACTTGGCTGTGGCCGGAACGCGCGATGTATGTTTTCAAGCCACTCCTGTGCGTTTTGTTGACCGACCTGCTCGTAGCTGTCCGTATTAGACTACCCAACACTAGTACCCACTGCGGCGCCCATTCACCTCGACAAAGGCGAGATATTCGATGCTACGTTCTCGTCAAAGACGGTAAGATGACTGCTATTCTGATTATCTCCTGGGCTCACCCTTCGCTTAGTTGGTCGTAGCGTCTACGGTCAACTTATTGGCCTATGCGCTTCCTTCAGACGAGGAAACCGAGGGAACGGCGGACGGGAAACAGGTCCAACCTGCCTCACTGAAACTTGTGCATACTATCGACCGTCCTGAGCTATCCGGGAAGGACGTGGGCAGTAGTTTCCGTGGAGCGAGGTGAGATCATCATCCAAGGTTCGCGTCGCAGCCTTGTCTTACGATGTGGTAGATATCACCCGCACGACGAGAAGGTTCTCTACACTATATCGAACACTGTTCCACCACGTACACGGACGAAGTCATCACCGCGGCGCGCTTTCGTCTGCAAGTGGGACACTGAAACATGGACCGTGGTTCACAAGCGGCAAATCAGCGATAAACAAGTGACTTGCTTTGACATCAGGTCTGCGGACAGGCTCTTTCGACGGATATGTGCCTAAACTGACGTATTCTCTCATTAGTCCTGATGGCAAATTGCTCGCCTTTGGTTCGTCGGACCTAACGGTCGGAGTGGTGGACGCGCAGACTTTCGCCGTAAGGATCGCGCGATACTACATGACAACCTTCCGCCTGACAGTCATTTCCCTTGTTAGCCTCTGTTGACGATCCTGAAGTCCCACGACTTCCCGCCGACGACAATACGTTTCAATGCGAGGTCGGACATGCTGATTTCAGGCAGTGCGGACAACACCGTGCGGGTTGTCGTGATACCACCCAACCTTGGAGCAACCTGTGAGCAGCAGTAACCCCTTGTGCGAAGATTCGATTCTGACTTCATTTATTTAGCCTGGGGTTCCTGGATCCTCCTCTTTGTCGCCCTGCTCGTAGTTCTTTTCGCCATTCAAGCGCAGCAGATGCACCGTGTCCTATAGCTAAGTGTCGGCTCATGAATGCATGGGGTTGTGTTCGTTTCGTGGAGGCACAGTTATTTCCATACTATACTTATACTTTGGACCGGAAGTCATGTTCCATGTACCTAGATTCCTCATCATGATTATAATGTTACAACACAGCAAGATAGCAGCGTCCGTCCTGCGCAGGGCACCCTAAGCGGGCCTAACCATAGGCCCTGAGCTCTAGTCGTAATCCTCTTCTTCTACGAGCTTCCGCTTCACGCCGTTCACAGGAGCGACGTCTGTTGCAGGCCCAGACGCGGTGACATCCTCCATGGCATCGTCTCCGCTCTCCTCCTCTTCCTCATCCCCACCCGCGAAGAGGCCATCGTCCTCTTCCCCTTCGCTTCCCTCCTCAGCATGCACGCCCGCGGGCGTGAGCATATCAACGTCCGACGGGGTATGTACCGGCGCAATCGGAGCAGTGACCGGGGCGGGGTGGTGTGCGGCGGCGCTGCGCACCGGCGCCGTGGTATGCGGCAGCGGCGCGGGCTCCATGTCCTCCTCGTCTTCCTCCTCAGACTCCTCGACCTCCTCGATCTCCTCGTCATACTGCTTCACGCCCGTCGGCGGCTTGTTCGGAACGAGGTCGAAGTCGACCGCGGTGAGGCATTCTGCCGGGGGCGGGAGCCGCACCCCGAATACTTCTGGCACGGACGGGAGTGGCATGGCGTTGGTCTGCGTCGCGAGCGACATCACGTACTGTGCACACGCGCATCCGTACGTCAGTTCTCTGCATGGCGCATACCTTGCGTACACAGGCGCAAGGAAGGCGGACTCACCTCCTTCGGGACGCGCCCGCCGAACTCCCAACCGACGCGGGCCTGTACCGCGAGCACCACGTCGTCCATCTCGACCTTGCCCGTGCGCCCCGCGTGCTCAGCGTACACGAGCGCGTCCGAGAGGACCTGCGCGGTGTACCGGTTCGAGAACTCGAGGATCTGGTGCAGCACGCCCGGCTGTGCGTCCTGGACCGTGGGCGTGGACGCGATGAGGAGCGCGATGCCCCGCGCGGAGGTGGGGATGGTGTCCGCGACGGATGTTCGTGACATGCTTGTGTAGTTGTAGCGCTTTTATGTGCCGAAGAATGGCCAAGCAGATGACGCGAGGTTACGAGGACGTGCGGGCGAATGTATGGAACGTTGTGCGAACTACCGTGTGGTGGCGGTAGAACAGGAGATGTGCCAAGCGCCCGCATCACTCGTTGCTCGTACACGAGGCTACCGTACTCGCACTTTGAATGGAGGGACTATAAATAGCTTTGCCTCCGAACTGCGTCCTGTTACACTGCCACTTGACGTCTCGTCGATATCTCACTAGGCGTGTATTTCGTAGGTGGACGGACAACTAAGCAAAGCAACTTCATTAGGTTCGTCAAGTAGGTGTATCCAAGAGCGTAAGGTTCTATAATGAAGTACTATTTGAGGGGATAACTTTAGTACTCCGAGAGTAGGAGTAGTTGTGTCCAACTACATGGCCGCCGTGGGGAGACTCTAACTCTCCTTTTTGTCCCGCAGCTCTTTCTTCAGCTCCTGCATCGCCTCGTCCAATGGCGGGAGAGTGGGAGCCTCCGACTGCGTGGTAGGAGTGGCAGACCCACTTGTGACCAGACGGTTGAGCTCTTCCCGCTGCTTCTTAAACCCAGCCTCCTTCAGCCGGACCTCCTGGATCTCCTGGATGATGATACACCCGCCGCAGTAGAAGAAGACGAGGGCGCCGACGACGAGGAAGTGGCCGTACCACATCACGTTGTTCCACGCCACAAAGGAGTCGTCGATCGTGAGCAACATGAAGGGCACGGCGCCGTAGTTCATGAAGGAGACGGTGATGATGGTGCCCAGGTAGTCGTAGATCTGCTTGGCGGTCGTCTGCGGCGGTGGTGGCGCATCCCGACGCGGGACGTAGTTGGCTGGGAGGACGACAGGGCGGAGGTATGTACGCGCCAAGCGACCCGTCGTTTGTACAAAGGCGAAGAAGAAGAACGAGATATAGTACCCTGGTGCGATGCCGTGCTGTGGACGTATGAGCGCCACCGTCCTAAGTGTAATGCCTGCATCTAAAACATACCCAGAACGCGCTTGTTGCGAAGGTCGCCAGACTGCTTCTGAATCCCGGCTTCTTGCCCTTCGGCGTGACACGCTTGTAGACACACTCGCGCAGCCAAACGTTCGTCTTCATGTTCCAAGAGTCGAGCAGGACCTTGAGGTTGGGAGCGAACTCGATGTTCATGATGTTGACGTTTGCAGCCCCTTCCCAGCTCGTGCCGCCTGTCTTCGTGTAACCCGTGAAGCCCAAACCAGTTTGAATCGATGCACCCTGGAGGCATGTCAGCTCATGAACTAGTGATGACTGAAAGTAGCTAACCTCTGTAAGCGTCCATACTGCATAGTACTTTACTCGCTCGAAGAAACCGCACACTTGGAGGAACAAGATCCTACGACGATTGGTCAGTCTTTGGAGGACACAGAGTAGAATGCATTGATTTACCGTGCAAGCCAACCCTTCGCTTCAAACACATCGTCGATGGTGAGGTGGAAATTGAACTCCGGGTAGAATGTAACATAGGCCCCGAGGAATGCCAGACCTATGAACATCTTCCGGAAGGCAACACGTTTCCGGCCGCGAGGAACCAGCCGGCGAGGAATGTTAGCCAGCGCACGGCTTTCATCTTCTTCGCGCTTTTCAGCAGCATTGTACAACGAGCCCGACACCAAGGCTCGGTATTCGTTAAATGTCAGGAAGGGTCCAACAAGGAACCCAGGGAAATATAAGCTATAGAAAGTCAGCGGTCAAAAGCACAGATCCCCGGATTTCGGACGTACGTGTAGCCCATGAACTCGAGCATGGACGGATAGTCTACGACGCGCTGTGCTGTCTGCCACTTGTCAAGTTCCTACAAGGCAATACTCAGGCTTTAGAGGGCGTAAAGCTTCCGGGAGTGGTACGTACCTCAGCAGCACGTCGTCCATCGTAAACGTTCCAGGCGAAGGTGGTGAGCTTCATGGTAAGGACCATTTGAGGGCCGGTTATCTCTACAGTCTCGTAACCAACCGCAAGGAATGTGCGAATGATATGGCTGCACGGGTGTCAGAAGCATGCCCTCAGGGTCAATCAAGTCAATTTTGCCTACTTGATCATGAGGTGTCCCATGGTGAATCTAAGTCGCGACGTCAGCATTGCGCCACCGACGTGAATAACACTGCGCCATACATGAAGACCAGCCATGGCATCCGCGACGTCTGCACCTTCTGTGTCAGGTAGTACGTTCCAGCAATGCTGCAGAGGAGCTGGAGAGCGCCACCATACAACTGCAGCACCAACACAAGATAGAAGAACGTGATGCCGATGCTGAAGATGTGCTTGAATTCCGGACGCGAGAGTGGTAGGCGAATGTAGACGCTTCCGAGGGGATATGAAAACAGCAGACAAAAAATCAACTAAAGCGGATATGTGAGCTCCGTACGCATGCAAGCACAGATACGATTCTCGCAAATACCTTGATCTGGTCAATAGACGCACCCGTGGCATTTGCCACCGGCTCGAAGAGGGAGTCCATGATGACGACACAACTGTGTGGTCTCGTGATAGACCTGTGTGTGCACCTTAAGTATCCATACATAACATACTGTCCGCCAACACACCGTCTACAAACTCGCGGGACTCACTCTGTAGGAAATGAGGGGGGCCCTCGGTGGCCGAAGAGCACGAACAAAGGTCAAGTTCGATAGAACTTTAGGCGCTTGCTCCAACTTACCTCGTCACCGGCGGCGCACGTGGCAAATATTCCTTGGGGTGATCCGATCGAGATTCAAGATCGTCAGCGCCGGGATCTCGGTGCCTCTCGCGCTCATACCACATTCAACTTGTTCATCCCCGGCACAGTCCCATGGTTCCAGCGTAGACCAGCCTACAGGTGCTCGTTCTATCCTGCAGGGAACTTCCTGACGCGCTGCTGGAGACGTACAATGAAATGATACATGAGCACAAATGAGTGAGCCTCATGCCTTGCTACCGCGCTTCGGCACGCATACATCCTCGTGGTCGCCGACTCTTCACGGTTCCTCAAATACATAGCCTCTGCTGTTCTCGGACCCGACCTTTTGCACATTGCGTACACCTTTTGATACTCTGGGCCCTCTGGAGATACCCCGGATCTCATGACAACCATGTCGTACGCCGCCTCGACACAAATACCCATGTTTAGCGGGTTCAACGCCCAGATGCCTCCCAACGAAGGCGAGCTGGCCACTCAAGCACTTCAAGAAGAGGCCCTGTACCGCTTCCCCTCGTTCGACGCGGATGCCGCCGTTATGCTTGGGCTGTCGATTCGCAAACGTTTTCGCTCCTCCTCACGACATGTGAAAGTTCGTGGCATGATCATCTCCATACAAACCATCGCTGGGCATACATTGTTCTCATGTACTGTGGGGAATCTGGGAGGGGTTGACGGGGCAGGCGACGTTAGCCTGGACAGCTGGGCGTGTTTGGAGGTATGTGCCACTGTGAGAGAGCCGGTCGAGCCCAGTGAGTGACCGTGCTCTGGCTGTAAGGGCATGATAGCGGTCGTGCGGAAGACGGGTCACTCCAGCTACTACGTTGAAAAGGGGATGAACGCAATGGGGAAGACACCAAGGCAAATGGGGATACAGGGCGAATACAAAATCAACGGCGGAGGTGAGTTCTTTATCTCTCAAGGTTGTCCCTTCGGCCAACTAAATAACATCGCAGCATTCCCAATCTGGCTGGAGGTACACTGGCTGTCCTCTTGACACTATACTTTCATTAACAGGACAACTGACATCCATGTCAGAACGCGCCCTGTTGTCCGATTGCTGTAGTTGCCTGCTACTCAGGCTCGAGTCAAGATGACCACCACGTAAGTGTACTTCCTAGTAAATGCATGAGCCTTTACACATATCTCGAGGAACAGATGGTGGTCACAGCAGTGCGGGACTACCTGAAGAAATTAGCGAGAGATAGTGCTATCCTGCCCCCATCGACCATGGGAGCGAGTGCCCCTTCCATGCCCATGCCCATGGCCCCGCAATCAACCGGTCCCGGTCGACCCCCAAGCACGGTAGGCAGAAGACACCTCAACTCGCGCTCCCTCGACCGAACTTACAAGGCCTCGCAGGAATGGATGGCGGATCCAGCCTCCAGAGGGTTGCATGACCACGATGAATACGACAGGCATGAAGAATATCGTGATTAGGTGAAGTGGGGTAACCTACAATAATAGCGATAGCACTGAATAGGGGTTGTGAAGTTTACTCAGACTCGCCCTCCTCAGACTCCTTGCGCGGGAGGCGGAGCACCCGGATATCCTCTGTGGGCGTGTCAGCGCGAGCATTTTTCGGTTCAGTAGGATGTGCGTACCGTGACGCAAGAAGATCTGGCGCTGGCCCTCGGGAGACTCAGGGTCGGCATTGGGGTCGGGCTGGCGCAGCTCGAAGTTGGCCTCGGCGTACACGAGCGTTCCACGCTTCAGGGTTCGTAAATAGTTGTTCGCGCTGGTGCCGAATGACAGCACGTTATGCCACGTAGTTGTGGGTTGTGCACCTGGACTACTGTGAGTTGTGTGCGCGCGCTTTATCACGAATATGGCATACCCTCTGCAGCCGGCACTTGGTTCGCCGTGGCAATGTTGTAACTGCATTAACGAAGGTCAGACAGCCAGAAGTAGGGGGTGTTGTTCAACGTACGATACATATTCCTTGTTATTCTTCGTGTAGCGAAGCTCAGGGTCTTTCCCTAGACGACCGATAAGAAGCAGTTTTGCCATGTCAGCAGAACGCGACGAGGTTGTCGAGAATGCCTGCATTGAGTTGGTGAGTATTTTCACTTAAATGTCCTTGGAAAACAAACATACGCGTGACGACGCGCGGAAGACCGCGCTGCGAGACAGAGAGAACATGGCTGAGAGCAAGAGTGTCTGGTCGAAACAAGCAAGCGCGACACACTCTACGAGACTCTACGAGACTGTGATGTCTGTCACGTTTCGCGTAACGTCACGCGAGGCATGTGCTAGGCGCCCTTAGAGCAGTTGACCTCATCCTTGTCCGAACTCCAACCTCCGTAGCTGTACACTATCGCCTGTTTGTATACTACCCACCATGTCACGCCACCGATTTGTACGGAACATGAATATCAATGGTAGGCTCCTCTCTTAAAATGAGTAGAACGATGTCCTCACGCATCGCTTATACAGAGGAGTTGGACGACGATTATATCTCGGACGGAGGAGACGATGATCTGAACCCTGAGGATTATGGTGCGCGTGCCCCCGGCTCTTATTCATGCATCCTGACCAACACGCATTCAGAGAGGATGATGGACGGCTTGGAGCATATCCGCGCGACGCTGGGAGACGAGCATCGATCCGCACTCACTGACCAAGATATCAAGGATTCACTGTATGAATATTACTTTGATGTGGAGCAAGCCATTGCGGACCTTCTAGGTACGTCTGGTGAAGATCCCCCGGGCTACGCCGTACCTGACTCTTTCACACAGAGAAGCAAGACAGAAAGTTTGCTGCGCGGGAACGACAAGGTAAGCTTACTGCTCGTTGACCCTTCGCCCTTGCCCTCGTTCTTTGCCTCTGCCTCTACCACTTCCGTCCCATTTTTCCCCTCCACTTTCCCCGTGATATCTGCCGCCTTCTAGGCTCTTACTCCCAGTAATGTGGTGGCGAGAAGGTGCACGTCTTGTCTGGTATGGAGAACCTTCGGTGGCGGCAGACTGACCCTAATGGGCATCCTTAGGCCCCATCGGCAAGCCACTTCCACCTCCGCCAGACGATGAAGGCGACTGGTCGTCTACCACGGACAGCACTTCAGGCCGTCATAATGTCCCTTTCGTTCGTCTCACGCAAAGCGACTACTTCTCATCCTCCGACCAAGAGACCACCCGAGCTTCAGTGCGCCCGGGAAGCTTATACACCATCACCGAACGCACCGAGAGGTCGGACGATGACAGAGATTGGGAAGTTCCCCCACCGCACTTGGTCCAACACCCCACGGGTCCTCCTTATATGCATGCCGGTGGATCGCGCGTAACGTTGCTCTCTTCCGTCACAACTGACTATGGGCAAGTCATCGGTAAGCAGCTTGTTTGAGGGTTCACGACTTGAATTAATGTGTCCGCGCTAGAACCGTCTTTGCATCCTGAAGACGTCGCGGTCTCTCCGTCGCCTTCTGCGCTGCAGCGGCTCTCATATCAAGACTCTGTGGGTACCGTCACACCCGCATCGCGGCACACCCCGTCGTCGTCGTCGACCGATACCATACCCGCTCCGAGTGCATCTGGTGCTGTCCCGACACTCGAGAACCTGCCTGATATTCCCGATATGAAATCGAAATCCAGTCTACAGCGGCCGATTGAGCCATCTCAAACTTCACTTCTCAGCAAGAAGTCACAGAAGACTACGGAGACCGCGGGAAGCGAGAAGAAATCGAAGCTGTCGGCTCTGGCTAGCTCAAGGTCAAGCGCGAGGTCCAGCGTCAGCTCAGTGAGCGCGCAGTCGTACAACACGGAGACAGCTTCCGATGTCACCTACCCCGCTCTACGACCTTCTGCGGCGTCTATGGCCTCTCTCAGGCAGGAGAAGCGTCTACCCTCAAGACCGTCTACGATTTCGGAGCGTTCGGAGCACTCAGAGCGTTCGGAGCTTTCAGAATCTAACGCGTCTTCATTTTTGTCGAGAGTGGTGAAGGAGGCGGTTCAGTCTGCTGTTGCCCTCGAAGCGCTAGGAAACGATGCTCCCAGGATATCTATGAAAGAACCAACGACGCTGTCTATACCCACCACCCGCCCGCTCTCTAGTTTGTCGACCACCTCAACTACGCCTTCTACTCCCAAACCCATCTCTCTCAAACGGTTTTCTCAGGCTCCTCTACCCCCGTCCCCCGGCCCTGAGTCGCCTCCATCAGGCAGTCCAGTGCCGCAAGCGATATCACCGTCCACGTCTCCCAACCAACCGCGTCATCTATCCAAGTTGGCCCGCCTTGCGCAGGCTAAGGCCCAAGAGCAGAGCCAGGCAATCAAGCTCAATACTCAGCCTATGTCCCATCCGAGTCTTATTCTGCCTCGCTCTCACACGGAATACCTCATTCCAACTGCCAATGGGCCGACGGCGACTACAGCTATCACGACCTCGTACCAATCGCTCGGCAGTCTCCTTACTAAAGACCAGAGCAAACTTCCGCCCTCGACGCAATACCCATCCTCTTCCAGCCCCACGCGAGCGCAGACTTCGCCGAGGTCTCCGGGCCGTAAGGAGCCTAAGCAGTCTAAACTCGCCATGAAGAGCAAGTCAGCGCGCTCAAAGCCGGAGCCGGAGCCAGACTTTCAGCCGATGATTTCGCCCATCGTTGACGTACCGATCTTCTCGCCGAAGACCACTCGTTCCCGTGCGTCGCCCTCGGCCTTTGCCTCGATACTCATCGATGACGCCCTTGGCCCTTCACAAGACGACGCATCTGGATCGCTTCACCATCGTCCTCGCAAGTCTGAGCGCAAACACCACAAGGAGCGCAGCGACGGGGAGAAACCTCGACCGCACAAGCATAGGGAACTCGACGTAGTCCCACTGCCACCAGCTCCGATGCCTTCTCTCCGCGGATTTGCTTTTGACGTCCCGAGTCCCGATGACATCGTCTTCAACGCACGGAGGGGAACAGCCTTGGCTCAACGCTAAACCCGCGACCTCCACATCCCATTCCCCCCTCCGCCCCTTCATTTTTGATTGTTATCCTTTTTTATTGTTCTGCACACTTTGCACACGGACTGTCCTCATGTACTAACGTACTGCTTAAATAAAATATAGCTGCCAAAGAACGCGAAAAGGCTGCGAAAGCGCAAGCACACCCGCAGAACAAGAAAGCGACGCCCAAAAAGCCGCACGGAGGGCCCGCTACCAAGACAGCGGGAACGCCTCCTGTGCGCAAGGACACTGCCAACCAAAGCGAACTCGATATCGCCGGTCTGAACCTGAACGATGAAACCCCGGCGGAGTATATCCCTGAGGAGCCGGCTAAGCCCCCAGCTGCAATAGAGAAGTTGATTGTGGAGGCCAAAGCTGCGCTCGCCGCTCAGGAGCAGGCCGAAAAGCGGTCGTTGAGTCTTGTGGTCATCGGTATGTGGCTTCATCATGCTATTGACGCAGCACCTACTAAGTCAATGTAGGTCACGTCGATGCGGGCAAATCGACTCTAATGGGACGGCTCTTGTATGAGCTGGGGCGTGTAGATGAGAAGTCACGCATTGCGAACGAGCGTGGAAGCAGCAAAATGGGTAAGAGCAGTTTCAGCTGGGCCTGGGAGCTGGACGGTACGCAGGAAGAACGCGAGCGGTATGTGGCTGAACGTCTACAGATGGATACTTCAACTCACAATCAACAGAGGAATCACCATGGACATCGCGCTCCAGACATTGGTGACCTCTCACAGGGTGATCACCATCCTTGATGCACCCGGCCACAAGGACTTCATCCCCAACATGATCTCTGGCGCGTCTCAGGCTGACTCCGCGCTCCTTGTTGTCGACGCTGCTGTCGGCGAATTCGAGGCGGGGTTTGACCGCGGCGGTCAGACGCGAGAGCACTTGCTCCTGGTCAGAAGCCTCGGTGTCGGTCAGGTAATCGTTGCTGTAAACAAGCTCGACCAGGTCAGCCATAACTCCTGGATGCTTTCGAGTGGCCGTTGACAGCATACAGGTCGAATGGTCTAAAGCACGTTACGTAGAAATCTGCGCTCTGCTGAAGCCGTTCTTGATACAATCGGGCTTCCATCCCAGCAAGACCCGCTTCGTCCCTGTCGCAGCTATGGAGGGCGTGAACCTCGCTCGTACGGAACCAGCCGAGTCTCCTCTATACGAATGGTACAAGGGGCCTACGCTCGTGGATTTACTTGGTACGTCTTCCGAACTGTAACCAGCAAAGATCGAATATTCATGCACCGTCAGCAGATACGCTTGATCCTCCCACCAGAGACTTCAACGCGCCCCTGCGCTTCCCCATCTCTAACGTGTTCAAAGGACAGACCTCCGGCATCTCTGTTTCCGGGCGTGTATGTGGTGGAATCATCGTCGCTGGTGAACGCTTGCGCATCATCCCTGGGGATGAATCGGCTACAGTGAAGGGTGAGACATTCGTTATAACCCACACTATCGGATCTGACACCACGGCGACTGCAGCCATTGACAGCGATGGCGACAGTCTTCCTTGGGCCGGCGCGGGCTCGAATGTCAACGTAACACTCACCGGCGTCGACCCCATTTCATTGAACATCGGAAGCGTATTATGCCGGCCAACCCACCTTATCCCTCTTGTGTCCACGTTCAGCGCCAGGATCATTGTGTTTGACATCCAGGTACCTATCACGGCCGGAACCTCTGTGAGTAAATTAGCATTTCCCTGCGGGAACTTCTGAATTCACCTCTCTCAGGTTGAACTGTTCCACCATTCTCGTGATGTCCCGGCCAGCATCTCGCGTTTGATTTCTGTGATGGACAGATCGAACGGAAGCATAATCAAGAACAAACCAAGGTAAAGCCTCCCTTCCTGCCAGCTTTCCTTGTTGACCGGTTAAACACCACATAGGGTGTTGACCAAGAATATGTCTGCGGAGGTCGAAATCAGCCTGCGCAACTCGACATACTCTGGACCGGCCTCAAGGGCTCTACCCATCCCCATCGAGCCTTTCTCGGTCAACAAGGAGATGGGAAGGATACTGATTCGTCGAGGCGGGGAGACGATTGGAGCGGGTGAGTTATTCTGCTCCCGTCTTTCTGCGAAACCCATTAATCGTTCCCATGCGCAGGTGTGGTGACTGAGCTGCTGACTTGAAGCACATGTAGAAGGTTGAACGAACTGCGAAACGTACGGAAGACTCTAAGTACTGGAAAGAAAGAAGCACTATCTGCAACTGTAGCAATTACATGACTGTAGCACACGAAATCTGAATCTATGACGAGATCTGCTTGCTCTCCTTGAATGCGCGCCGCCTATGTCACTTTTAGGAGATTGATTTTGATCATGTCCTAATGTGTGGACTCTCGCAATGCTCACGCCGTTTGAGTACGAGGACGGCCCGTATTTAGCCACCTCAGTGCCACAGTCGAATGAGCGCTTCCGACAACATGCCTCCGCGTCCGTGAGGCAACGGAGCAAGCGCGCCTTGTCGCGACCCCCTCATACACATCGTCCGACACGCCATGCACTGCGCCTGACTGCCACCAACAACCTCCCTTTCACAGATACCAATCATATCTTAGCCCTACGGCTTGTCCTTGACGGCACTTCCCTCCAATGCCGGAACGCCATTCCACCTCCGAGGCGGTTTACCATCCCATACCTCAGGCCCCGGTCGCATCTAATCCTATACCCACCGCTTCGCCGGACATAGATGTTGACGAGGAGATTGTACTGTCGGACCATGTCGTGACACATGCCCATGTGGTGGTGGATTCCAGGATACGATGGGCACACTTCCTGCTTGGTTGTGCGGTTCTCTTGCCGTGGAATGGTATGTCCTAACATGCTCTATGATACACACGCCGCTAACTGGTATCTTGTGAACCTTAGTGATGATCACTGCTACGCCGTACTTCTTGTCCCGCCTAGAGGGATCTTCGTTGAAAGGCACATTCTCTTCTTACCTTTCTACCGCCTTCACTCTATCCAACATCCTCTTCCTCGCCCATGCAACGACCACCGCGAAGAAGGTGCGGAATATGATACTTAGGAATTGTCAATCACATGCTGATACACTGCCAGGCATCCAATACACGCCGTGTGGTCGTCTCTCTAGCCTTCTTGGCCGTGCTGTCTTTCACGCTTACCGTGACCACCTACGTGCATCCAGCGCCAGGCCTCTTCACCGCATTCGTCCTCCTGAACGCGGTGGGACAGGCCGCTGCTGGCTCATATCTACAAACGGCTGTAGTTGCCGTCGCCTCGCTCTTTGGACCCGTGGCCATGCAGGCCGTCATGTCCGGGCAAGCAGCTGTCGCGGTGGCCATCAGTGGGATTCAGGTCATGAGCGCCGTAGCGTCCGTTCGGGGAACGTCCCCACAGGAAATCGTGCTGTCCTCCGAGCCGGAGGAACAGTCGGCGTTTTTCTTCTTCGGAATCTCGACTGTCTTCCTCGTGGTCTGCGCGGGAGTGCACACATGGCTCATCAAGCTACCTGCATACAAGAGCATCGTTTCCCGCTCGGCCTTGCATGAACATTCCAGGACGCCGGAAGGTGCGGGGCTGTTGGACAGCCCCACTGCCGACACCGACGACCACGGCCACTGGAAGGAGGACGAGAAGCAGCAAGTGATACGGATCGCAAAGACTAACGGAATATTCAACATCGCCGTGTCGTATGTATTTGTTGTGACCCTGGTACGTTGCTGTGTCGCAAATCGCAAATCTTCACACACGACTCAATGCTTTCCTTGTCTAGGCTGTCTTCCCGCCCATCACTATATCTGTGCAGTCTACAAGCCCCTCTGTCCACCCCCTGGTCTTCAGCGCGGTCCACTTCCTAATGTTCAACATTGGAGACTTTGCCGGCCGCAGTCTCTGCTCGCTTCCAAGCCTCCTTGTCTGGTCCGCCCGTCGCCTACTCAGCCTCTCTCTGCTGCGCACGCTCTTCATCCCGCTCTTCCTCATGTGCAACGTGCAGTGGGCGTCCGCATCGTCCACAAGCAACGCAATCATCAGCTCCGACTTCCTATTCATGCTCATTGTCCTGCTCTTCGGTCTCTCCAACGGCTACGTCTCAAGCATGTGCATGATAGCCGCCCCTTCGCTCGTGCACAATCCACGGCTGAAGGGCCGCACGGAGGACGTGGATGTGGCGGCGACGGTGGCGAGCTTCTGTCTTGTAGGGGGTCTTGCCATTGGAGCGATCTTGAGCTTCGGGGTGCGCGCGGTCGTGTGCAACTGCAACCCATTCATCGCATAGCCCCTGAGCCAGACCTCGTAGATTCTCGGTGGCGGACAGTTGATGTGTATGTATGTGTACAGTAGCGGTTATATCCGTACCTCGACTAATTCCTACCGACGACACTCTCAGCACGCTCCACCCCGACCGGAGAATGTGACATGAGCGGAGCAAACAGGACGGAATATATAATTTGGCGGACGGCGTATACAGGACCCGCAAATGCATGGGGCTGAGTCACTTGTCCAGCAAGCGCGCCCGCCGCCCAGCTATCCCCTGTCAATTTCGCCTTCCGAAGTTCGCCGGGGTTGCGTTTGCTTTGCCCATCTCGGGTTAGGTAGGATGGGATCTGAAGAGGGTCAACCGTCACAGGCTAGCGGTGAAATGTTTCAGGGTTTTTGGCTGCCTGATTCTTCAGATGACCGGTCATCCGACCGGGGCAGGTGAGGATGACATACCGATAAATCCCGCAGCAACATAGGCACGACGACCCTATTGTACATGACACGGGAACCAACGAGACCAGGTGAACAAACGATAACGAGTGTGATTGGACGGTCAGGAAGGTGGGTTTGCGGGCATCGTCATCGGTGCGCCTGGCAAGCGGGGCGCAAGCTCCTTGGCTTGCACGGCCTGGCGGCGTCGGCGGTGTTCCGCCAAGCGCAGCGAGAATATGTCGCGATGAAGTGTGTATCGCTGGTGTGTCGGCGTCGGCGGCGTGGGGGTCGTCGAGGGCGGGGACAACGAGCCGGGGACTTTCGTCGCGGCCTTCTTCTTCTCATCGCTGTCCTTTGCATCCTTGTCCGTATCTTTGTCCTTCTCCTTGCTATCCTCCGACTTTTCCTTAGCTTTCTCGGCCTTCTTTTTCTGGCGCTCTTCCCACTCCGCTTTCACCTTCGCGATTTCCTCCGGGCTAAGCCCCATCTTCTGCGCTGCTCCCGCACCCACGCCGTCATTGCTCGTGCCCACCTGACTTGCGAAGCCCGGATCCGTGAGGTGGGTATCGCAGGTGTAGAGAAAGTCAACGGTGTTGATAGTGGCGAGCACCGTCGTCGTCGGTTTGTGGCAGACGTAACAGGCCTTCGCCGTGCCCGCCGCCTGCTCTCGTTCTCAGTACCCGCTGTATTCCTAACGATGCAGATGCCGCAACGCACGCGTTTGTAGTACATGTTCGTAAAAGACATGGTGGGAGGAGCTGAGAACGAGCGAATGGCTCCCAGCCGCGCGGGGCCTCACACGGGGCAGCCTGGCGGTGGGGGCCCGAGGACCCCTCTTCCGCAAAGGCCCGCGGCGGCCTGCACGCCCACGCTTGCTCAGCAACTCAGTTCGTCGAGCTTCGGGTCCCAGGAGTGCGCACCGGATGAGATTGATCAAGTGATAAAGCGGGTGATCAGGAGTGCCGCGAGTATATCTAAGAATGTGAACTGGGACGAGACCCAAAGTGACGACGCCTCCCCTCTCCACATTCGCAGCTCTATTGCCTACTTCCACCATCTCCCGCTCGCCATGTCTGACACTACTGGCAAAGTTATCACCTGCAAGGCCGCCGTCTGCTGGGGCGCCGGTGAGCCCCTCAAGATCGAAGATGTCGAGGTCGCACCCCCGCGCGCGCACGAGGTCCGCATTCGCATTCTCCACACCGGTAAGTACAGAGAAACCGATCGAGGAAGAGAGCAGATTGGCTAAGATGTTTGCCACTTCTAGGCATCTGCCACACGGACGAGTACACCCGCAGTGGCAAGGATCCCGAGGTGAGCAGCGCGTGCATATATACTGCACGAAAAGCCGATATGAACGTCTTCGGCAGGGTGCCTTCCCCGTGATTCTCGGCCACGAGGGCGGAGGAATCGTGAGTTGTGCGCAGTTTTGATTGGCCGGGATCGTCGTGCTGAGGACCGCTCAGATCGAATCTATCGGCGAGGGCGTCACAAGCGTCGCTGTGGGAGACCATGTTATCCCCCTGTACACTGCTGGTACGTCATCCTACGGCGGTCAATGGCGTTGATTCGCTAACGCTGTGTTAGAATGCCGGGAGTGCAAGTTCTGCAAGAGCGGAAAGACTAACCTCTGCGGTTCAGGTACACACAATCCGGATGCATATATTTGAACGTCCTGACAGTTTTCCCCAGTCCGTGCTACCCAGGGCCAGGGTTTGATGCCCGACAAGAGCTCCCGCTTCACCTGCAAGGGCCAGCCTATCCTTCACTTTGTACGTTAGCCGAGTTTAGCGGGAGGCATGCACTGACAAACGGGTCACAGATGGGTACCTCCACTTTCTCCCAGTACACCGTCGTTGCGGACGTGTCGGTAGTGGCCGTAAACCCTAAGGCACCCCTCGACCGCGTCTGTCTCCTGGGTTGTGGTATCACTACCGCCTGGGGTGCAGTGGTGAAGCAGCCTGGAATCAGTACGTAACCTTCCTTGTATACCGTGGCTGGTTTCTGACCATGACGTACAGAGGGCTCTAACGTCGCTGTGTTCGGTTGCGGCGCCATTGGCCTCGGTATCATCGCGACGGCCTCTCTCGTAGGCGCGTCGCGCATCATCGCAGTCGACACGAACCCCGGAAAAGAGTCGTGGGCAACCAAGTTCGGCGCGACCGAGTTCGTGAACCCCGCTGGGCTCCCCGAGGGCAAGAAAATTCAGGACCACCTGATCGACATTACCGACGGCGGTCTTGACTACACTTTCGACGCGACGGGCAACGTGCGTATGCCTCCGTTGTGCGCGAATTCGACAAAAACGCTAATGCTTGACTTGCAGGTTCACGTTATGCGCGCTGCGCTCGAGGCGTGCCACAAGGGCTGGGGTGTAAGCACCATCATCGGTGTCGCCGCCGCTGGTCAGGAGATCTCCACTCGCCCGTATGTATCTCCCGGCGCGTCATCGCAAGACCATCTCTTGACCCCTCTCCTTCTCCTATCAGGTTCCAGCTCGTCACTGGTCGCACCTGGCGTGGATCGGCCTTCGGTGGCGTTAAGGGCCGTACCGAGCTCCCTGGCCTTGTCGAGGGTGCGTAGCACTCTGTGGACAATCGATGGATATTCAGCTAACTTCGCTGCTCGTAGACTACCTCCAGGGCAAGGTCAAAGTCGACGAGTACGTCACCCACCACCGCACTCTTGCGGAGATCAACGAGGGCTTCCATGACATGCACGTACGTCGAGCCAACACTGTGTTAGCGATGCCCATACTTGATATTGATGACCATTTCGTAGAGCGGCAACTGCATCCGCTGCGTTGTCGACATGTCATGAGCGTTCGCACAGACGGCCGGCTTAAGCTTTTCGTTGTTCTCCGGAGATGCGCAGCAGTAGACGAAGTAAACCCACGGTGTATTAGGAGGCTTTGGTCCACAGACTCGACATTGTATCACATACGTTTCTCTCAATCTGAAAACCTGTTAGCTCGAGACGCATGCTCCAGACCTGGTATCCCGCTGCACACAGTCCACCATCGGACATCAAAGCATAAAGATTCGTAGCAAAATCGTAAGATATACAAAGCAAAAGGCCATCTACAGACAAATATACGCGACGATATATTAGAACGCTCACACACCCCGCTCGACCATACGCCGCGGGCGCTGCTGCCCCGAGATCGCCCACCAGAGCCCGTGGAGCGCGGCGGAGACCTCCTTCCTGCGCACGCCACTCCTGCGCCACCCCGCCTTCGCGAGCGCGAGGAAGCAGAGCACGAACGAAATGTCGAGGAACAGCCGGCGGACGACAACGAACGCGGGTGAGCGGCCCTCGCCCGTCGCGAGGAATGCCGCGAGCTCGCGAAAGAGCCGCAGCGCGCGCGCGAGCGGGCGCAGCACGAGCGACCACATGCCCATGTCGTCGACGTCCCAGCGCGGCGCGGCGCGCTGCCCGCCGAGCGGGGACCCGCGCCCTGCCGCGAGCAGGCCGGGCGAGCGCGGGCCGGATGGCGAGAGCGACGCGGTGGAGTGGTGGATGAAACTCTCGAGCGTATCGAGGCGCTCAGAGATGGCGGCGAGATTGACCTGTACGCTCTCCACTGCGCGCTCGATGAGCGGGAGCGAGGACGGGCGCGGAGGCACGTTGGTGGGTCCGCCGTAAGGCCTGTATCCCTGTTGGCTTGGGGGGCGGTAGCCGGTGCGAGCGTAGTCTTGAGGGTCGATGGGGGAGGGGGGTATATGTTCGTGGTATGAGAGCGATGTGGTTGGATAGGCGGAGGAGGGCAGAGAGGCTGCCGACTCAGCGAATGCGGACTGGGTCTGGAAGCCGGGGTGAGGCTGGGTAGCTGGGATGCCCACGGGCGGAGTGGATTGCATGAGTAGAGAACCAGCCATCGGGGTGCGGTAACGTCTTGAAGACAATGATGATTGCGGCCGGTTGAGTTGGCTTGGGACTTGTTGGGGAGAGGTGATCGCGGCAGGTACCATGTCTGCAGCTTCGTCTTCCTCGTCAGAGGTGCTCTCATCAGTTTCGGAATCCAACAAGTTGGGATCCGCAGGTGGTGGGGGTTGTGCGGCACGGGCTTGGGCCACCATGTACTCGGATGGCCGCTGGGACACGGGGGCCATGCCTCCCGCTGCAGATGACCCAGAGGATGCGGAGCCAGGGGCCCTAGACGATATTCCTGCGAGATGTAGCTATTTGAGAAAGGTGCGCCACATATATGCGGTACGTAGATCGACGCACCGCTCATGACCAGATTTGAAGGATCGCCGTTATACGCCTCGAGCTCCCGCACTAAGTCCCTCGCCACTGTCTTGTCAGGGTATTTCCGCAAGACCTATGTTATGGAGCACGTCATGAATTTCGTCCACGTATACGATATGCTGAATATACCTTGAGCAGCGCATCGACGTATAACCACTTGGCTTCATACGAGTCCAAGTCTTTGTGCTTCGCCCACGCATCCCTACAACCCAATTAGCATGTGATTCTGCAAAACAACAAGATGCACAATTTGCCTCACCATTTCGCCCTCCCTAACATATCCCAGACATTTGGACGGGATCCCTGGACATTGCCCACGGTGGCTGATCGACGGTGGTGGAAACAGAGGCGTCAGGAAAGGCGGAATGCGGATGACTATATGCAGGGTATATACCTTGCTTATACAAGCTACGTTTTGGCGTGAGTACAACTAGCGAATCCGCACAACGCTGAGGCATACCTGTACATGTCCAGTTTGTCCTCATATCCCGTCTGGATGGGTCCCGTCTTCGGCAGGCTCTGCACAATCTCGACGGCACGGTCGAATTGGGCATCAATGAGCTGGCGGGAGTCCATCTCCATCCTAGACTACGAGCGGGCGAGTTCAAGTAATATCTATCCTCAGAACAGTGGTCCCAGATTGAGATGCTATGGAAGCGAGTGTGGTGTGTAAAAGCGAAAGGACGGCCGAACCGCTGAGCAAGTCGTATGATAGACGGAGGACTGGTCTGGGCAGACGCGACTGATCTCCGGACTATACGATGTTACCGCATTCGGCTAGACTTCCCACGTATGTTTCGACCGCTCGCGACAAAACGGTGGCGTGTTCTGCGCATATAATATGACATATGCGCGCAGTAAGTGCACATTATCATTATGGATATGCGCGGGCGTGAATACTTCCGATATCAATGTAGATACGCCGACACCATGCACCATTGGGACATGTTGACACTGAGGGCGCGACGTCCAAACGGACACGACCCTCAACCGGGATGTTCGCTCGGTATTGGGCTGGAGACAAGCAGAAGATTAAAGCGTCATTAATTGCGTACAAAAGGTAAGGGATGTGGGTTGGGGTCATGATGAAAGTTTGGGAGGAGGGGTGACGCCTGGCTTGCTTCGGGACTCGCCCACAACCCAACTGTACTTGAGTCCTCCAGGAATCTGTTCGTCCCGCTCGCTCACGCGCTTCCCTGAGAAGACATGCCCATCAGCCTGAGATCCTGGGTACTCATTGCATAGTACTACAAGCAATATAGCTCACCTTTCCACACCAAAACACCCCACGCCTTCCCATGACGGCCCTCACACTTGACCTTCGTCCGTGTGACCTCCCAGTAGCTCCCTTCGATTCCCTTCACGCCCCAGCGCGTCTGGTGTACTTTTTGGCCGACGCCGTCTTGCGGATACCGTGACAGAACTTGATAGAGGTTTCCGGGAAGAGTGGACAGCGAAGGCGAAGGTCGGACAATTTTGCGCAGGGCTGCCTGCAAAGGGGAAGCCATGGGAGGCTAGTAAAGTAGTATTCGTCGGAGATGATATGGCAGCAATAGAGCAGACGCGCCGAGCGTGACGGTGGAGAGTACGGCGAGTGAGGTGGTGGACGTGAGCAGAGCGTCGATGCCGAATCGTCGGACATGCATCTCGTGTAGGCGGCCCGCGCCTACCGCAGCTCTCACCGCAACCTCCATGCAGTCGCTCCGCCGCTATGTCTGGCCGACAATCTTACGTCCGGCTCGACATATCCAGACCCGTCTCAAGGCGACGCTAGCGGATGTCGACTCAACAGGGATCCCTCTGAACGCGACTTGGTCTGTTAACAAGCTGCTTTCGTCATATCCGCGGCCGACAGTCTCCTCCGATACGCTTAAGCGGCTTCATGAGCTCTCCGCGTTGATCCCCCCGGAGGAGGGATCCCCCGAGCATGCAGGACTGTCTCAAGAGATTGAGGATCTAGTCAAACTGGTGGAGGCCGTCAAGCATGTCGACGTCAGCCAAGTCCCTGAAGACGGCGAACACGCTGTGCCAGACGGTCGGATATGGGCAGAGGGCGAAGGGATTGTCCTCGACGCGGATCCCTCCCTCGAAGACGGGGATTCCAAAGACGCCAGCGGACGGACCCTTCTCGTGCATGCATCCCGCACTTTGGATGGCTTATATGTCGTAGAAGCAGACAAGCCTCGACACTGAGGATATACATGTGTGTAAGGCATTCTAGTGTCAGCTATGGTCACGATTGACGAGATGATTGTTGTGGGCGTGTAGAGTACATGTCACCATCGCCGACAGGTGTACTACCTTGGCCTGGCTCGGATACGAGACGGGGATGCTTCTCCCCATACTTGAGTAGATCGAGCTTCGATTTACATAGCCCAGGGTGCGTGTTGGACGGGCTTGGCGCGTAAGTACGTGCTGATCGTATACGTACCGCGTCTAGGAAGCCGCTAGCCGTATGGGTCTTATGCAAGGTCCATACCCATCGAAGTGCTATCCCCACTTATTCTTCCGGATCGGCGTCGAATGCTCGACACACAAGCTTCTGGAATCCCCGGGGCCGACGGCATGCGCCTTCATAATCCCGTTGTACTCTGAATCAATTATATGAACAGTCGGCAACACGCCTCGTGACAGAAGGTCCATGATATATCCATTTGCACGATGTCTTCCGACCATCTCAACCATACGCCGCCGGTCGTTCGCGACTGTGATAAACATCTTCTGGCCTTGCGAGGCCAGCGCTCTGCTTATCGTTCGTAGGGAACTGCATGTGGCTCATTTCTTGGCATAGTCATTCGTATCTCGGTACCAGCCTCCCCGGCACCTGAGGGACTTGTTTCTCCACGTTAACACCGTCTACAAGTTACACTATGATGCTGTAACCTCAGCAACAGGTAAGCCGGCGCTGGCAACCCTTTGCATGGCAAGTATTGATGCACACTGAACTTTGCACGTAGCACGAGATTTCACGACCGTACCTGCCCAGCATTACCATCATGGATGCGAACGAGGGTTATTGGCGGTACGAGGCTGCTGCACGGTTCCGTCGACTTGTCCTCTGTCAGCTTGTCGCTGTGTCCATGCCGTTTGTTATCTCGCCTGATGCACATCGGCACCGATGCCAGACGGCATTGAAGCCGCTTTCATACGTGACTTACAGCCTTTCTATCAACTTTGTAGATACACAAGTTGCCATCAATTCACGGGGCTGGTCACTACGATGGCGGTTGCAACGGGACTTAGTATGGCCCAGCGTTGTTTCCCTACCCTCAACCATCATACACGGCATGTCGGCACACTGGATCAAGCTGTTCCAATATGCATATCAAAAGCTTTGACAGACTCGGACGGGCTTGAAGCACACCAATACAACAACATGTGCCGCAGGAGATATGCGGCGTGTGCGCCATGTGCTCTCCCGCAAGGGCGTTAATACCCGCGGATGCTTTTTCCTCCGACGTGCATACCACCTGCTAGGTCCACCAACAACACACATGGGGGTTCTTGGCTTCGATGCATCGTTATGCGACGGGCAATGTGCTCAACAAGTCTTGGCAAGCCATGACTGCATGCTGCGATGAAATCTCACCAATAGACCTATGGTACAGTACACTTGCCAAGTTCCAACCACCACATGCCGTGCTCGAACATACTCCATCCTGGGATATAAAAGACCATGAACGAGAAGGTTAGCTGAGCAGCACCGTCCCCGGTCTCCCTCAATCGCCACAGCCGTCCTCGCGCAGCACCTTCTTCGCCATGTTCAAGTCTGCCACCTTCGTGCTCCTCCTTTCCGCTGTGTCCGTCGTCCTCGGTGGGCCGGTGTCCAACTCGACCATCACTACCAGGCATGTGTACTCTATAGACCACACCATCATTTTTTGTGCTGACAATTTCGGCGGGTGTGTAGGGCTTGCGGTGTGACCATCACCGAGGAGAAGAAGCTCGCGAACGAGGCGCACTTCCGCGCGAACTTGGTCCCACCCCCGCCCACCCCGCTCCTCCAGGCCGCGGCGGTCCCGACGGTGTCGGTTTACTTCCACGTCATCAGCCAGGACTCAACCGTCGCCGGCGGTTCCGTCTCGTACGTCCCCCACGCGTACCTCTAATTTTGTGCAAACCAACTGACCGCCCTGGTCTTTCTCTAGTGACGCCATGATCGCGTCGCAGATCGACGTGCTCAACCAGGACTACGCTGCGTCCGGTGTCGCGTTCAAGCTCGCGGCCACGACGCGCACGGTGAACAAGAGCTGGTTCCAGCAGGTCGGCCCCGACTCGTCGCTGCAGACGACGATGAAGAACCAGCTGCGCCAGGGCGGCGCGGCGGACCTGAACGTCTACACCGTCGGCTTCGAGAGCGGCGACGCCGAGGGCCTGCTCGGATACTCGACCTTCCCGTCCGACTACGCGAGCAACCCTAAGGACGACGGCGTGGTCATCCTGTTCTCGTCCCTCCCCGGCGGGAGCACGACGAACTACAACGAGGGCAAGGTGCGTGCATTGGTTTTGCACGGTGTTTGTTCGGGCGAAGCTGATAGCGGACGCAGACTTTGACGCACGAGGCGGGCCACTGGGTCGGTCTCTACCACACCTTCCAGGGCGGATGCTCCGGCTCTGGTGACATGGTCTCCGACACTCCCCCGGAGGCTTCGCCCGCGAGCGGCTGCCCGACTGGCCGTGACACCTGCTCCGGCGGCGGCGTCGACCCCATCCACAACTACATGGACTACTCTTACGACAGGTGAGCTTACTGCCCGCTTTCCGTGGAAGCACGGTTACTGACAAATGGACAGCTGCATGACCGGCTTCACGGCTGGCCAGGGTACGCGCTTGGCTTCGCAGCTCCGCACCTACCGTGGCATCGCCATTTGAAAACCTGTATGAGTGGAAGCAGAGAACGATGATGGGTAAAACTGTTGTACTACTTTGTACATGATATGCAATGCAAGCAAACATCTTCTACAATGCCGTGTGGCCGCCGGTAGACCCGAAAGCTCCTGCGCCGCGCAAGGTCTCGTCCAAGTCCTGCAAGCAGCTATCAGACAACGCAGCTTGTAACTGGGCCATAGAAACTTACGTCTACCTCCAGTACGTCGGGGGTTACGATCCGCTCAAGAATCAGTTGTGCAACACGATCGCCCTCGTTCACTATATGACGAGCAAGTTTAGTCACGGTTATAATAGTGTTAAATGTGCCTACGCACCGGTGAAGTCTTTGTCCGAGAGGTTGAAGAGAAGGACAAATACGACGCCTCTGTAATCAGCATCGATCACACCAGCACCAGTGTCAATCATGAATTTTGATGCTGCAACCACGCATTAAGTATGATCTCCTCATGCACCAGCGGGGTCACTCACCGAGACCACTGCGGGGTGCCACACGGCCGTAGGTGCCGGCGGGGACAGCGACGGATATCTGGGTGTCTACGAGAGCCTTGCCATGCGCGGGAATGACTTTTATCTCCGCACTACGGACGTGTCAGCATGCTGCAGTGGCTGTCGACGCGTCATGCACTTTACCTGTAAAGATCGTAGCCGGCAGCAAGGGCGGAGCCACGCGTGGGGAGTCTGGCCTTCTCTGAATGACGCTTGATGAGGAGGCCGGTGATGGGGGCGAGCTCAGACTTGTCATTCTCTGGAGACATTTTGCGTTTCTTGAGCTGAGTAGAGTCGGACATGGACGGACAAGACGTATTGTAGGTGGCACAGGCTGGTCGGACGCGAGTCGGAGAGGTGGCATGCGCGACCTTTGAGACAGACGCGTCGGCGGAGTCTGGACTCGTGTCAACTCCGCTACACGCGGTCACGCGTTTGGCACGAGGCCTTTCCTCTGAGTCTCAGCTCCTCCATCCATCTCCGGCGTGCTTGTGCTGCTTTCATCTGTAGGGAGCCACAAATGTCATCCTCTTTTTCTGGCGCACAACTCCCTCTTACCGCTTTCTTTAACCCTCGGTCAGCACAAGAATCCAAGGGCAAGTCTCCAAAGCCCAAGGTTGCCGCGCGGCGCACAGAACAAGCTTCAGGCCAAGATCGCGACCAAGAGCCGCCTCGGAAGAAGCAGAAGCAGAAGGAAAACGTGACCCCTCGTACAATCAATTCTAGCAGCAGAAATGTCTTTGGCAAGCAAGCGGGTGGCTCACGAAGCAGGGCGAATGTGCACAGTGCCGTACCTCATATTGGGGAGGACCCCGGAGAAGACGAGCTCGTGGCGATTCTCTCGCCACCGGAAGCTCGTTCGAAGGATAACGACTCGCACAAGGAGGTCATAGACGTTGATGCACCACCCTCTGGACTTGGCAACAAGTCAAGCACTCTGGCGTCTTCCCATCGTCAGACTCCAGTAACGCCTAAGCTAGATAAGCGACTTCATCCGCTGCTAGCCGCGGCATCTCTGCCTTCGCCACCTCCTACCGCGCCCACATACAAACGTGCCAGAGATGTCCGCCATGAGGAAAGTAGCCCAAGTCATGCCGAAGGCAGGTCAAGCTACCCCGATCTCGAGCACTCCTCCCCGCATCCTCAAGAGACAGGTAGTTGCAACTCCTTCTACCAGCTCGTGCACGGGCTTATATTATCAAACCCTAGACACTCCAACTTCCCGTGCCACTGTTGCGCAGGTTGTAGGGGACAAAGACGCCATTGTGCTTCGGTCTCCTCAAAGAGGGAGCGGGATGTCTATGCCTCCTCCTCCCTTACCGCACAAAGCATCCTCTCCCTCGATGCCTACACGCCCCGCGCTCCGTCCACGTCTGTCATCATCGTCCGACCGATGGGTCCCATCATCCCAAAGCCAAGAATTGTCGATACCTCTCTTAGAGTCTAGAGGAGGCACAAACTCCTCTGCTGTGCCGCACACTCCGCTAGGCCAATCGACTCAGGTCATACCTAGCTCACAAAGCCATGAGCGGGAACTGCGGATAACCGACGTTCTTCATATGGAACCTGACGCCTTTAGAACTCCCGACTCTCCTCTGCAGCGATGTAGGTCACCGGTGTCTCCGTTGCTTCCCGATACCGGGATGGAACACGATATGGATGTATTGCCACCCTCCCCAGGCTTTGTGGAAAGTTCTCAAAGTCAAACTGAGCACGAACTGTCGACAGTATGGGCGGAAGCGATAGGATCGCGACAAGCCGCTCTCGGCAGGTATAGTTAGTCTCTCTTTGCGCTCCAACGAGATCTCACTGGATCATTTAGGCCTGCCGGAGTGGCTGATACTCCCTCGTCTTCTCCTCCGCGACCAGCGGCGAGCCAGGATTACGATGCTCAAGATGAGTATTCCCAGTCCCAAGAAGGTTACTCCCAAGCCTCTACCTTCGGGCACTCTCAGCACCCCTCTTCGCCCTTCCAGGCGGCATCTCAGTTCACAGATGCTTCCAACTCTTCCTCTTACACCCCATATCCTGAAACACCACCTCAATTTCGGGACTTTTTGGGCATGTTCGAGAACCGGGACGAATTCGGAAACGAATTGCCCCCACCTCCGGATAGGCTATCACGGCCCCCCTCGCCCTCGCCCAGCACCGGTCAACGTGCTCGATTGCATGATCGCAACGCCACCTCTCCTTCCTCGCACGCATATGGGCCCCCATCTTCACGGCGCAGCGAGCTCGAGGACGCGGAACCTGATTTGCTCGACGAGATTTTGGACTCTCAGTTCGGCAACTCCCAGAGCCACTTAGAGGACTCGGACTACGGCTCGTCATCCTTGCCAGAAGTCTATCCCACCCCTGTGCGAGACTTCCTTGACATGTTCGAGGAAAGCCAGCAGTCTCAGGCTGCAGGACAATCTCCATGAGGCTGACTGACCATCTTGATCGCGACTATACTGTACATGCTCGTGAACCAATACTCTACATCGCCGCACCTATTTCTTGGCTTTATTCTCTGCATATACGCGAGTGGGAAGCGTACCGTAGATACTACTATGACGATCTCACTCACTTGCAACCAGACCCTCCTATCATTGGTTGGGGGCGGACAGTGATACTTTGTTTCACAACTGGCCTCGTTCCCATTGCCAGCCTCCCACCCGGTCCAGGGCACTAGAAGATCTATCAGAACCCAGAGGCGAGCATGAGGCTGCCCAACGCCAGCCGCACGCGAGCCTCGATCCCGCCCGTCCCCCAAATCACCCCCAACTCCTCACGGAATCTTCCTCCATCTTCACCTCGCACCGCGTGTTCCACACTTCCAACACGACCATATCTTCGATAGACACCGCCTATACCGCTCTCGGCCACCCAATCACCTCCCCGCTGCCTCCATCCAGCTCCATACCCGCACGATGTCCGTGATCGGCAACCACGCCGTGAAGAAGCTCGAGAAGCTCATGGCTTGGGAGGCCAAGGCGGACGAGGCGAACATCAAGCACGCGCTCAAGGACGTGAAGAAGGCGGAGAAAGCCGTCAAGAAGAGCGTGAAGGTGCGTAGCGCGTATGCGCCGCAGGCACCCGCGGCACTCCGTCCCCCCACGCTCGTGAACATCGTGCTGACAGATTCGGACACCGACAGGCCGTGGGGAAAGCCGAGAAGGGAAAGGCGAAAGTGTTGAAGAAGGAGCACTCGACTGTCACTGCGCTGAACAAAGCGAAGCACAAACACGCCGACGCGCTCGAGGGCGAGACCAAGGCGGAGGAGGCTGCATTGGTGCGTACCTTGTACTTCTTGCCGCAGCACTTTCCGCTCGCGCGTTCCGTTTTCTGACGCGCATTGACAGGCTAAGCGCGAGAGCGAGGCCGAGGCGGACCGCAGTGTGCAGTTGGCTCGCGGGGACCTTGAGAGCATGCAGATGACCATGGATGGCAACGCCGTGAGTCGTTGTGAATTCTGCGTGTTTGAGACTAGCGGCTGACTGATATGCCGTTGTGCAGAGGGAGCGCGAGTCGCGCCTGGCGGAGGTTCTCTCGCAGTTCGGCATGGAGGGCGCTGCGGTGCCGACCTCTGCGCAGTTGGCAGCACGTCTGTGATCTTGGAAAGACTTATTTAATGTCTCGGCTTCTGGATTGTCTGGATAAACGCATTTCTTGGGAATAAGATCTTGTCAAATCATCTTCAGCAGAGCGGTGGAATCCACAGTGAGCCTCGGGGACGGTTCGAATATTGGCACGACTAAGAGCTGCATGCGGACAACATTCACAGCTACGCGGATGTGGCTGCCTGGATCTGTCAGCGCCGATATGACAGTCTGTCGTTGCATGGGAGGTTTGGTGCGACATCGTGGTTCACCCGAGCTCTTGGCACTCACAAGCACATACCGCCCTGCGTCTCTCCGTGATCCAGAGCCGTCTCACATTCAGGTCGCTTCTCGTGCATTATGCCCTCAGCTAGCGGTCTCGGAACGTTCGAGAGCTAGCCATTCGCAGGCCAGAAGTGCTAGTGTCGGCGGACCTGGGTGATCGGTGGGTGATTCTCCGTTCAAGATCGGAGCCTGACTTAAGTACCACGCCGGTGCGCCTCATGGCAAGCAGCGGTATCTTTCAAACACGCTAGATCTCGGAGTGCCACTGACGCTCTGATTGAATGCGACCGCTCGCGTGGAATGAGGTATGATGACAATGTTACTGGGCGTGTGGATGTCCTTGTACCTTCTGTGTGGACGTGTCAGAATCGCTTACGGCGGCGTTCACAGGAACTTGAAGGCGACCTCCGCGACTTGTCTTACAAAACCCAGGCACAGGGGTAGGCGGTTCAAGTTAGGGCGGTGTAACGAAACTGACCTGGACAGGAAGATTACAGGTTGTTGGGACCGACATAGGTCTGATAAATTTGCGGCTCCGACATGAATAAAGTGGTCCGTGGTCACATTGTTGAGAAGGGATATCACTGGAGCGTGCGCCATTGGAACCGCAGCGTTCGATGATGCAGACAAACGTAGTACTACCCTCTAAGCGCCCACTACCTCATCCAGCAGTTCTAGTAAGAACGACACAGCCACAAATAATTGTTTGGCTCTGTTACCCGAAGCCTTCCGCCTCTCTCAGCTCATTTTGCGCAACATGGCGTCCGCCGACCCTCGTTTTGCTGCTCTTGCAGACCCTGAATTCGCGGAGGATGCCCATAGCGGCCCTTCTGGATCGCACTCTCACGACACAGACGAACATGAAGAATCCGGACGTGAAGGCAGCAGCAACTCTAATGAAGAAAACGGCGAATCGGGCACGGAGGATGAAGAAGAGGACAGCGACGAGGATGGTGTAGGCAGAGGAATGGACCCTGGGGGATTCTCGGGGCCGTCGGGGAAGATTGTCAAACCACTTACGCCCGAAGCTCTCGCTGCGTTCAAGGCCGCGCAGGACAAGGCCGGCGTCATCTACATCTCACGAATACCGCCCGGAATGCGTCCTACGAAGGTACGACACCTGATGAGCGCATTCGGAGAAGTTGGGAGGGTATATCTGCAACAAGAAGGTACGCTCGAGCCTTCCTGAGCATGCGCATATATACGATTGACGCCATCCGTTAGATGCGAAAAGAGCATACCTTCGGCGCAAGTATACCGCGACGAAGAAGGCTCATTACACCGAAGGGTGGGTGGAGTTCAAGGACAAGCGGGTTGCACGATCGGTCGCGGATATGCTGAACGCCCAGCCGATTGGAGGCAAGAAAGGTTCGCGATGGCGAGACGACGTTTGGACCATGAAATACTTGCCCAGGTTCAAGTGGAATATGCTCACGGAACAAATTGGTACGTCGTGAGCCACTGCTATCTTCCCCACTGAACTCTTACACCCCTACTATAGCCCATGAGGCCGCTGTGCATCAAGCGCAGCTCCGTGCCGAGCTGTCACAGTCGCGGAAGGAGCAGCGAGACTATCTCAAGAACGTGGAGCTCGCACGCGTGTTGGACAAGCGTGCAGAGCGGAAACGCAGAGCTCCTGACGGGGAGGAGGGCACGAAGGGGGAAACGGAGGGGGGAGCAAGGGCGAAGGTCCTGAAGCAGGAGGGCGGACACCCTCGGGCGCCTGCGAACGAGAAGCGGAAAAAGCGTGATCCTGCCGAGTCGCGACCGGATGCTGAAGCACAGCTGAGCTCGGTACTTGGTAGTATATTCTAGTTCAATGTCGTTTGAGTGTAATGCGCATATGTTTTGTGGTGCCAACGACGGGGAGGACATAGGCCTGCAAAACACAAATGGTCGGATGTCTCGGACACGCAAGTGATTCGGGCGGAGCTTAAATGCGGGGCAGGAGGCCGCGGAAGCGCTGCTCGTTGTTGGACAGCGCGAACACAGTGAGCCTACCTCAACGAGCACTGAGAACCCGGTGCTCGTCGTTGTGTCGCCATCTCAAGAGGTCTGTGCTTCCATCATGCTCGACTCCTATCTCTTAACCGCTTTCATGTTCAGTCTTCGCTCAACCGCCTCTCTTTTCTCTCTCTCTTCAGCTTCTATCCTCTGAACATGTCGTCTTGGTCCTCTGCTTATCCTCCTCCCCCGCCTCGCGGGCGGTCGCGTTCCCGTTCTCCTTACCGTGGGGGCTATCCTCCTAGGTCATCGTATCCGGACGCGGCTTACCCGCAGGACCCTTACCGGGCTGATTGGGAGGCGTACGACAGAGACAGAGCATGGGCCACCTACGAGCGCGAGAGAGCCGTGTACGACTACGGGAGACGACCAAGGAGTCGGAGCCCACCTCCAGAGGAAGGTATGTAACCGTCGTTCCCATTTTAGTTGGGTTTGTACTCAACCTTTGTGTCTTGTCGCAGGGCGAAGGAAGCGCCCGCGTTCATCATCACCCTGGGAGCGAGACCGTTACGAGCCCAGGCCGCGTTACAACGATGATTACGGTACGGTGTTCTCTTTTCTGACTGACCGAGTCAATCTCACCCAGTTCTAGATGCCCATTCTCGAGGGTATGGTTACGATCGCGGGCAGTATCCCCCACAGCCACCGTACGGCTCGAACCGTCGCGCGCCGCCAGACCCTCATACGTTTGACTACACTGCTACCCTCAAGCAGTATGCTGAGTGGTTCCGTTACTACTACCCCCAGCAAGCCATGGAGGAAGATAGCGCGGACAAAGCTGCAGAGCAGGAAGCAGGCGATGGCAGCAAGCCTCGCAACGGTATCAGGTCGCGTTGGGAGAAGTACAAGAAAGAATTCGCGGCGCAACAGGTATGCAATCGTAACCGAGGTCTATATATGTCGGAATGTCGCTCACGCGTGGATTTAGCTCCAGCGTATGTTCGAACATCACAGGAAGTCGCCGTGGTTCTCGGAGAAGTATGACCCCTCGCCTGAGCTCCAAGCTATGCGTACGCGTGTGAGGAAGTTCGGCTGGCGTGGGAGGATGGACGCTTTCGTGCACGATCTGGAGTCGGGAAATTTCGACCCTGACTTCACCGAGCCTGCGCCTGAGCCTGCTTCTGCCGCAAAAGAGAACGTGACTGGTGATGCGGCTAGTGTCAACGGCACTCTCGGAGACGCCGGCGCTGAAGAGACCAAGCCTGCTGTTCCCGGGGCGGGCGAGGAAGATATGCAGTTCAACGTCGAAGCGGAGGAAGAGGCCGGGGAGAACGATGCGAACCGCGGCGGAGACAAGAATAAGCGTCTTGCTACGAACCGCGGGGAAGAGGTCGCGGTCCCGCCAGAAGGCAACCAGATCATGATCCGCACCATTCCCCCCGACATTGGACGTGTTAAGCTTGAGGAGGTTCGAAACTTCCATACTCTGTATCGTTGGTGTATGCTGACAGCCCCATGCAGTCCATCAGCAAGCTTCCCGGTTTCATCTATCTCGCACTTGGTGACCCTCTACAGAAGAGGAACTACTACCGCGCGGGTTGGATCAAGTTCACCGACGAAGCCGACATGCCTACGATTATGGCCGAGCTTTCGGAGAAGAAGGTACGCTCGCAATCCCTCGCACCAGACCATCGCGTTGCTCAGCCATCACGGCAGATCGAGGGCTTCAAGTTGCATGTGTCTCACATCACCAAGCCGTTCGTGACGCGGGTTCGGCACACACCGGAAGTGGCGAGTAAGCCGGACCGCCTGGTGAAAGACCTTGAGAACGCCAAAAAGCTCGCCGCTCTCATGGAAGAGGAGTACATGAGGCTTCGCAAGGCTAAGGTCGAGGAGAAGCCAAAGGAGAACGGTGATTCTGCAACGAACGGCGACAAGCCCGAGGCACCGGCCGAAGACACCACCATGGCCGACGCCGCTGAAGACGCTGAAGACCCAGAGCCCAGGGAGATGGGTAGCGAGGCGGTGGAAAGACGCGTCGAGAAGGTGTTGGCAGATCTCCACGAACAGGGAGCTGTTGATACCAGTGACGAGAAGGCCTTGGAGGCGAAGAGGGTGCGTTTATTACCTTTTCATCGCGCACTGTGCCTAACAAGCTTTGGTCACAGACGGTGATAGCGTTGGACTTGTACCTGGCCTATCTTCGAGCTGCCTTCAACACATGCTACTACTGCGCAGTTGTTACAGACCATGTAGAGGAATTGCAGCGGAAGTGTGTGAAGCACATGAGAAAGCCCATGTCGAAGATGTTGCTTCAAGAGGTGCAGGCTGAGGCTCAGAAGGCTGAGAAAGACCCGAAGATTGAGGAAGGTGTCGAGGTCCCGAAGGAGAAGGACGTGAGCGTCAAGGACAGGGCCAACGAAAATCGCGACTGGAAACGCAACGGTATGATGCTTCTGTACTTTCGCGCTTATAGTTTAACTGACTATTTGCAGACGAGCGCTGGCTTGAGTGGCTTGACTCAAAGATAGCCTTGTTGATCAACCGCGACGGCGTCGACCCTCGTGATTATGGCGGTAAGAACTATGAAGAGTATGTTTCGAGTTCGCTTTGAAACCCTGTATGAGACTCACCATACTCCAGAGAGTTGTCTCGTGCCTGTGAGCCATACATCAAACAAGAGGATGAGGGCAAGTTCCGCTGCAAGACTTGTCAGAAGCTGTTCAAGGCTACATCGTTCGTCGAAAAGCATATCGCCAATAAACATGCTGACCTTATCAAGCAACTTGACGAGGTACTTTCAACTCACGTCGGTTACATATGGTACACGATATTGACTACGGCTACCTAGCTCCCATACTTCAACAACTTCGCACTCGATCCCCATAGGATCCAGCCGTTCGCGCACCCTCCTCAACCCGTTGGCTCTAGCCAACCGCCACCCCCACAGGCATACGGCCTTCAGGCCCCTGCCTATCCTGCCGACTACGCAAGACCTCCGCCTCCGTACCATGCATATCCAGGCTATCCTCCCTACCCAGGCCCAGGTTACTGGGACCCGTATGCATACCAGTACGGCAACTTCCCACCTCCACCTCCCCGCCGTGATGAAAGCGTCTCCGGTCGCCGGCTCAGTGACAGAATAAGCGGCATTGCTCCTGGGTTCGACCAGCCCATTGAGACGCCTTCTGTGCCTGCGTCCGCCGGACTCCCCGCGAAGCCCGCGGTCTCGATGGATCCTGGTCCGGGACTACGCCGCGGCCGTGGCGGCCCTGGTGGACCCTCCCCTCCACCTCCTCCGGACGTGAAAGAGGACCCCCGAGCCCAAGCTGGCAAGAAGGTCAGCTACGTCGACGTGGACCGGGTGGCGGAGGGCGATGTGGAGTTGACGTACTAGGTCTTGTAATAGTGTCGCTGTGTATGTGCATTCGCTTTTTTGTTAGGCTCTCAGATCTGTCTTGCATCCTTCTACGCACCCATAACCGCTCGATCTCACGATAGTATTGGTCAATGGAAACCCGCTCACCCCGAAAAGTATGCGTGACATCTGCTCCCGAGGACTCCTCTCCGCACAAGCACGTTGTTTCGGCGTGTGGACTGCGACGATCCGAGCGTGGTAGGGTTCTAAACTGGACGAGAGGAGTTTTATATACGAGCCACGTCTGGCCAGGCCTACGAGCGCGTCCCCCGATGAATCAATCATATTCCGCCCCGCTGCGTGCTGTGCCTGCCCCGCTGCGTTCGTGGAGACAGCGGGGTCCCGACCAGGCCCAGCGAGAAAACCTCCCCGGTCCCCCATCTGCACCGACGTGACGTGACCGTCCCGCTCTCCTCCAACGGCGCCGTTGTCGGCTGTTGTGACGCGCAAATCCGTTTCCAGCGCAAGCGACGGTCACGCTTACTCCGAGTCCGCGTCCGCCAGCCAGGTCCCCGCCAGGCTTTCTCCTCCGGCCTCCTTGCCGACCCTGTCTCCTTCTCTCCGCTTTCTTCCTCTCCTCTCCCTGCTCTGTCTCTTGCTTTCGCTCTTCTTAGGCTTTCGAGTTGACCACCGCGTCTCTGCCTCCAAGGAGCCTGCTGGACGGTTCCGCGCCCCTCGTGGCCATTGCCCATGTCCGGAACGAGGCTACCCACAGTCCGTCTCCCCGCTATCGTTGCAGGCCAAGTGGTGGATGACGAGGGCGAAGAGTCTGTCGTGGTCGAGCTGTCCTCTTCAAACAGGTTTGGCATCGCATGGCCCGCTGAGCCTCCCCCTCCCATGGCCGCGCCTGCGGAACGTCCCGCTACGGTGCCTCTCAGCTCTTCAGAAGGCGAGACAGACATGTCAGAAGAGGACCCTCAAGATCAGGAGAAGAAGCCCGCGAAGACAGAGGAGAGCGACGACTCAGAGTTCGTGACCCCGACGAACCATCTGAACTCTGACCAGGATCCCATGGATCAAGCTGGACAGACTCCCCCCGTTCCTAGGATCTCCAGGGCGCTATCTATGCCTCTCCCTTCGCAGTTGGGGCCGTTCCAGCACCCGCGGAAGATGTCGCGTAGCTCTAACGTGCCTTTCACGTCTGGGCCGCGCGAGGAGCCTGCTCATCTGGAAGAACTTTCGCTCGAGCTCGCGGACTCCGTTCAGATGGTCATACAAACTCTGCTTCAGCTGTCTCCCCCTCAGCTGCTCGACCCTGCAAAGGAGCAGTTCTCAGCTTGTTCACTGTCGATCCCCACTCCCTCTGTGTCCGCCATGTTCACTTCTATGAAGAACCTGAACTATATGTCCGCAAATATGTCTACCTTCAGTCTGGACCCGACAGTCTCCGCACAGAAGGCCAGCCTCGGATGGCCAAAACCTGAGGGTGGGTCACACACGAATGTCGACTTTGATGTCGCAGAGATGTTGCAGAGCGTCGGAGACGCGTTAAGCGGGGTCGCGGCTCTGGCGGGCGTGGACTTGGTCCTGTTCCATGACGACCTTGGCATGCGGCACGTTGCCGTGAAGGGTGACGAAAGCGGTCTGTCCTATACCCTTTCTCATGTAAGCGCTGCCGCTCTTTGTACGCGCTGAATGGGTACTGAGGCTTCCTTAGGTCATTCGCCAAATCATCAGCGTCGCGAAGCGGGGGGATAGCATCGATGTAGGGCTCTTCATCGAGACAGCGAAGGGTCCCTATCGGTCTCCCTCACCCGGTCTTGCATCCAGGTCCGACTCGCCTCACTCGGACGCCAATGGGCCACTCCGCTGTAGCTTCCACATCGCGCATAGGTTTGCCGCGTCTGATACAATCTTGACCGCCGAGGGCTCCGGCTCATCATCTGTCGAAGAGGCGGCGCACCTTTCTCCCCGAAATCATCCGTCCTTCAAGACCCTCATCCTTCGCCGTCTTCTTCAGCATGTTGACGCTACGCTGGATATCGATCTTCCAGCCAGAGGCGTCTTTGTAGGACGCTACTGTGCACTTTCCGTGACCCTCGATCGGGGCGCCCCCTCGGTGGTTGATCATACGGTCAATCTTTCCCCCGAAGATACTGCGTACATCGGGTACCCCGCCGACATGCGCATATCCCAGGAACCCACCTTGGAACAGCTAACTGCGTTCGCCGAGTCCCTCAGAGGCCGGAAGGTTACCCTTATTGCTCATTCCAAAGGCTCCTTCGCGCAGCATTTAACGAGCTATCTGACTGCCTGGGGCTTGGACGTCAGTCACGTCTCTACGGAATCAGACGCGGACATCATGCCAGAAACGGGCGAGGCCAGCGCGGATAAGTCGTCTCCCTCGCGGGATAATATCCCTTCAATACCAGAGCAGAGCACCGCCCCTGCGCCTCCCCCCGTGCTTGCCGACCCCTTCGTTTTGATTGACGACGACGTACCTGCCCTTCGCGCTCGCTTGCTGAAGCTACGCTCCGAACAAGCATACCCATTAAACCTTCACACTCGCAAACGACCATCACTGGCAACGAACCATCGACCACGATCGTCTCCTCAAGTGGCTCGCGTCATGGCTGTTACGGCGCCAAGCTCGCAGCTTGCACCCCAGGTGGTGATCGTCCACTTCACGTCCTTGGCGAACTTCAAGCTCGTGAAGGATGCTATCCAATCGGTGATTGTTCCTGGCAATTCGTGGACACGGCTTCCCGAGGTTATCGTCGTGCCTAAGCCTGCGGGACCCCGGCGGATCCTTACAGCTCTACACACGGCCGTAACGAAGCCTGTCGTAGACCCCTTCTTCGCGCCTATCGCGACTTCGCCGGTCAGCCCGAGTTTCCACCCGATGTCGCCATTGTTCTCCGTGCCCCCTGCACAGCGCTCTCCAGGAGGGCGATCGACAGCTAGCCTCCGGACAGGCTCTGATCGTTCTGCAAGGTCACCCAAAGAGGGCCTGGAAGCCGTCAACTTGGCACCCTCGTCGCCTCTGGGCATGTCGGATAATATTGAATATTTCTCTGACGCGGCGTCGAGACTAGGAAGCTCCCCTTCCTCTGGGCTGGTCATCCAAAGCCCGGACGGCCAGCCGGCGGGCATCTTCTTCCATCCCAAAGCCAAGGGCAAGGGCAATCCCGACCGCGTTCAGGCAGAAGGCATGGGGGCGACTGGACGGCCAAGGGGGCCCTCCTACCGACGCGGGTCAGATAGCGACGACCCGCGGAAGGGACTTACCATGCCTCAAGGAAACGAGGCTTTCCGTCGGGGAACCCGCCTGACCAACACGCCAGAGAACAGCCCCTCTGAGCCCATATACGAGGTCGGGACTCCGAATGCGGCCGTTAGACCCAAGCAGCGTCAAGCCTCGATCATCGAGTCCGTTACCGTCGAGGCCGAGCCCGTTGTAGCCTCTCCGATTGACTCGGCGCCGCCTACCACGGCGCCGAAGCTCTCGAGGAGGACAAGCCAGGACCCGCGTCATAGTCCTCCGCAGTCCCCGCAAACTCGGACGCCTGGCAGTGCCTCCACCTCGCGCCGGCCGTCGAAGCGGTCAGCGACGGAGACCCCCGCGTCTGCGCCCACCGCTTTCCCCAAGAAGGGCGCACGAGGGACAGAAAACAACATCGTGCCTCCGATCAGTGTGCTCATTGTTGATGGTTTGTTTCTACATCGCAGTTCCGTGATTTCGCCGTTTAACGTTCCTACTACCTCTTCAGACAATCCGATCAACCAGACCATTCTCTCCACGTTCATGAAGAAGAAAAAGATCAAGTACGACGTCGCAAAGAACGGGGAAGAAGCGGTCCAGAAGTGGCGGTCTGGCGGCTTCCATCTCATCTTGGTGGGTGCCAGGCATACTCATAACGCCGGTCACGCTAACGCTTGTGGGAGCAGATGGACATCCAGATGCCGGTCATGGATGGGATCCAAGCCACAAAGGAGATACGAAGGATTGAGAAAACCAACGGCGTGGGAGGCTTCCCGTCCACACCCCAGTCGGAGGGCCAGCAGACGCCGTCCGAGGCGTCGACCTCAGACACACGCTCGACGTCGACGCCCTCGTACCGATCCTCGGTCATCATCGTCGCGCTCACCGCATCGTCGCTGCAGAGCGATCGTGTGGCCGCGCTCGCGGCCGGGTGCAACGACTTCCTGACGAAGCCGGTCTCGCTGCACTGGCTGAACAACAAGATCATCGAGTGGGGCTCGATCAAGGCGCTGCAGATGTGGGCGGACATCCGCCCTGAGGTGGTGAGGAGCATCACGACCGGACAGGTAGCCCAGGCCCGAAACGTCGCGAGCCGGCTGCACGTACCGGAGGGGCGCTCGACGCCGCCTGCTCCACGGAGTCGCTCGCCTTCGCAGGCACGCAAGCCCGGGTCTTTGGACGCCGCAAAGGCTGCGGCTGAGTCTCTGTCCAGAGCCGACAAGAACGCCGCCGAGCGCAGCCCGCTCCCGAGCGGCTACACACGTCTAACGTCTGCGCCGTCGACGAATGGGCATGGTGAAGCCGGTCCACCTTCTGCAGGTAAGAATAGTAGCGCGGCGCACGAGGCATTTGTGCTAGAGATAACGCTGCCATTTGCAGACGGGACTGCACCCGACGAGGGCCCGAGTGCTGGCACGACCGCCGGTGCGCTGGAACAGGATGCCCGTACGTAGCGACCGTGTCATGCCGTGGGCTCATCGTTGACCCTTTGCGTTCAGCACCAGCACCAGTTACGGATGAGGCTTCGTCGTCGCGGCATTCTTCGAACCCGGCGCTGGCAGATGACCGGGGCTCGGACACCGCACCGGAGCCTGCAGCGCCTACATTGCCCGCAACGGAGCCCGACGATCAGCCCACGGCGACAGAGCCTGCGCCGCCGGCAGCAGACGGGCAGGACGCGCCAGAGGCCGGCGACGCGAACAACCCGGCGCCGCCGCGCCCGCCGCAATGACGGTACGGGGCGACCTTTGGGCTGTTTGCATGGTTTGCACTCCCATTCGTGATACCTTTCTTGCCAAAGGTCGCCGGGTTCCTTCGCAAATTCTTCTGACACTGCCTTTTATGTTTTTCGGTTTCCGCGGACGGTCTCCCGGGGTACACTGTCGTCTTTTTTTCCTCCTCTTCCGCCGGTCTGCGGGGCTTATGCGCCCGCCGTCTGTTTTCCTCTTGGGTTATCGTGTGTGTGTTATGTGTCGATTGGGTCGTGTGTGCCGTTATGTGCTTGGGCTGGTGCTACACATCATCCGTTTGGGTCCGCATTTCTGGTATACCTCGCATCCGTCTCCGTTCCCGTAGTGTATTCAGCAACACCATTCACGATCTTGCTACGCCTGCCTACCTCCCCCTCCCGCCCCGCCCCGCCCCGCTCCATCACATGCCCCCTCACACCCCCCTCCCTCGCCGTAGTTTACGCCGCGCCACGTCCATGTCCCCACGTACCTCCCCCGATCCTGCGATGAAATAGGCTGGTCTTGTCCCGCTGTGATGATATGCTGTATCATACGGAGTCGCTTACATAGCATATTCACGTCTACCAGACACATATATCGATACACGATGATATATATCCGTACCTCCTCCTATAGCTACCAGCCAGACCCTGCCTCGGCCACACGCCTCTGCCCGAGCTGCTGAGTGACCATCGGCGACTATGCAGCGCGCAGGCCCACCCGAGATCGGCGACCCAGATTAATGCGAGCGCACATGGGCGCCATGTGGCGTGGACGTGGGGCGTATCGTGTCAGCATCTCCGCGGCGCAGGCTCTCCCCTGTGCTCCGGGCGAACGGACGGACCATCATGCATGTCACTCGCCCCTTGGACGATCTCTCGCCCTCGCGAGGCCCCAGATCAGAGCTTGGGAGGCCGCGATAAGCCCACATGCGCCCGCGGCGCGCGTCTGAGACGTGCTGATGGCGAAATGCGCCGGACGCGGGGTGTGCAGGAAGAAGCTGCGAAGGCGGGCGCGGATGCGTCACGCGGCTGACGCGCGCGAGGCGGGCGCAACGCTCGCGGGAATCGCGCTGCGAGCCTGGGACCGCACCCGGGTCCCGCGGCACGTCGCGGCTCGGGGTATGTTCTGTGCTACTATTTGTATGTCGCGCGTCGGCGGCAAAGACGGTACACGGGGGCTGTGCTGCGCGAGTCGCGTGTTGCGCCAGCGCCCCAGGCCGGAACGTGGACGCTGCTGCGAGCCGCACACGCGGGCAGGCCTGCCTATCGCGGGGCGCGCGGAGACGCACGGCAGAAGGGCCGGGGGAGCGGAGGCGGGGTGCGGGTGCGCGGGAGCGTGCTGGGATTGGGGCTCCTTCGCGGGATGATGTGCGCGCTGGCGCGCTGGGAGGACGTATTTCCGGGGGAATTCTGCGCGCGGCGAAGGCTCAGGCTCGCGTCCGGGCAGGGTGAGACGGGCACGCGCAGCGCGGGCGTATCGAGGGTGTGAAATCAGAGGATCGGAAGGCGCGGCGCGCACGAGGCGGCTACTCAAGGAGAACAAGGCTGCAGCAGGTGACGAGGGCGATGATGGAGGAGAGTCCGGGCGGGCGGGGATTGGGTTTGGAGGCCGGGGGAGGGGGAGGGGAACGTTCGCGGGGGCAGGGGACGGGCTCAGCGCGGGAGCGGAGGGATCTGCAGCGCGTGCGCAATATTAAAATATTAATGGGCATGAGCAAATACGAAATGTTCGCGGAGGTGCGAGGCGCCCGGCGTCTCGTCTGAGTCCGAGTCGGAGATCGAATCTGATCGCACGCCTCGGCCTGATCGCAAGTGCAAGTCTGCATTATCGGCTGCTCAATCTCGCGCTCCGTGCCGCACAAGCCCTCTCTCTCCTCCTCTCCCTCCCTCCACCACCGACGACGCACACCGTCCGCCGCCCGCCTCCTCCCCCAGCGGGCCCCGCCACCATGAACAACCCCCTCCACGACGTCGCCGCATCCAGCAAGCGCACCTCCATCAACCAGCTCCTCAACCCCGTCGCCTCGTCCCCCCTCCAGCCCCCGTACGGCACCCAGCAGCTCCCCAGCCTCTCCGCCGCCCTCCAGTACGCCCCGCACCCGCACGCACACCCCCACCACCCCCAGGCTCTGCCCCCGTATCCCCCGCCACCGCAACAGCCCCAGCTCGACCCCGGCACCCAGTTCAGTCTACGCGCCGCGAACTGGGAGTCCCCAAAAGACGACCTCGCCCCCAGGCGCGCAGACCAGGAGCTCGCTCCGTGTCGCTACACGCCTGCTCCGCTCCCGCCCCAGCAGCAGCAGCAGCACCAACAGCCGCATCACCACCAGCCGCCCCCTGCGTATGTCGACACATACGCCAGACACCCGCGGCCGGTCGCGGAGGCGCCTCATTACAGCATGGAGGCCCAAACATGGCCATCTTCTCACGAAACGCCCGCTGGTTCTTACGGGCCTCCGATGATGTCGCCTGTCTATGCTGACGAGCGGCCAGGTGCGTACACTCATCGCCGTCACAGTATCCCCGCGTCCCAAACACACGCTCCCCCAGCCGCTTCTGGAGAAGCCATGCAGCAGAGAAGTGAGTTTGACTCCGCCGCGTCCATCTAGCTTAATGAAACGAATGCTCCCGCCCAGCCTACCCGCAGCACCCGCAGCACCCGATGTATGAACACGACATGGGCCGTCCGCCGCCCCCACAGCATCCGTCGTACGCCCCGAACGGGTACCTCCCGTATCCATACGCGCACCCACACTGTAATCCGCCCCGCATCATCTGCCGCATGACATCGCGCTGAGCTATCTTCTATTCGCTTTACAGCGCGTGCCACGCCGTCCCAGCCCATGCCGCTTCCCGCCCACCGCCCCGGTCCCACGCCTCCCCAGGGCTACTACCATCCCCACCATCCCATGACTTTCGCCGCAATCCCCCTCGCGGCGCCGCCGATGCTCCAGCCGAAGCGTGCTTCAGAGTCCCTCGAGGACGACCAGTCTGGCCCCAAAGCTAAAAAGGCGAGAGCGAACAAGCCGAGGGCTCCCGACTCTACAGGTGCGTTCTGCCGGCCGGCTGTCCCCATTTATACGATGCGAACTCGCCTGCAGCCCGGCGTAATCACAACACCAAGAAACGCGGCGAGGCGTCGCAAGCCACCGCTCAGAATGGTGAGTCTGGCCGTCGCATCCTCGCGCCTGATGCGACGAGCCGACCCTACATGGCCTCAGCACAACTAATCGCGACCACCCACGTGCCTGCCAACAAAGGGAAGGAGAAGGCTTCGAGTTCAAACCGTAGGCCCACTTTACGTGTTATCGCGACCATCGCTTACACCGCCGCAGCTCCCGCGTATAGCGCCATGAGGGTCGTCAGCGAGGACGGCACCAACTCCGAGGCGTCTGGCCCCCTGACGCCCGAGCTGCAGTTCGCGCGTTGCATGTCTAACCGCTACCGCTCGGAGGAGTTCCCGCGCTGCGTGTCGTGCACGCGTCGGTGGGCTGGGGACACCTGTAGGTTCCAAAACATCCGGTTCTTCCTCAAGAACGAGAAACGCGACATTGTCGGCATCAGCTTCGTCGAGAGCCAGAAGCCGGACGCGCCGACCATGAACTTTCCCAATAAGTGGAACGTCAACCTTGAGATCGAGCACATTCGCCGCGTCAAGGTGGGGCATTATGTCGGCATGCGGGGTTCTCTCGCTAATAATGGGATCGCAGCGGACGGTCGCGGCAGCCTTGCTGCCGATCCTGCAGCAAGAACTCTCGCATCTGGGGCTGCCGGAGATTATTCGTCGGCCGCGGGAGAGCGAAGTGCGCGCAACATGCGGTCGGTCTCGCCTCTTTCATCTCGGTTGCAGGGTCGCTTACTCGAATATAGATACATGCATGACATCCATCTTCTCGAGCAGCTGGATGTGCCGCCTGTGCGGTCGCGAGGCCTGCGCAGAGTGCTTCGAGCAAGTCAAGGAACTCACCACTGACAGGATCGGTGCGCCCGAAGCCGAGATAGCGGCCTTGCAGGCTCGGCGTGAGAAGCACGCGCACATAAACCCCTTCTTCCTGTCGTGCACACGGCGTAATGAGCACCAGGCCAAGGACTTCTCACCCATGTCGCGCTTTTGCAAGACGGAGCTCACGCAGGCCATCGACGACATGCTAGCGATGCTCAAGTCGCCCAACCTCGATCTTCTGCCCCCGGAGAAGGAGTCCCGTGATCCCGGCTTCATGACTTCGCCCAAGCTCTCAAGAGATCTCCCGCTTCCCCACGGCGCGGGTTCAAGCGCGGCACTAGACATCGTGAAGCCTCCCACAACGCCTCCAGACCCTTCTTCCTTCGTGAGCGCCTCGGCATCCTCGGCATCCTCGGGTTCGGCGTCAGGCGGCGCGCCCGTGCCTTTCCATGACACGGTGTCCTACGCGGACGCTGAACTCACGGAGCACAAGTTCCGACGGACCTGGGAGAGGGGCCTGCCGCTCGTCGTGACCGGCCTCTCGCACAAGTTCCACATCCAGTGGACGCCCGAGTACTTCAGCACAAAGTACGGTACGCAGAGCTGTCTGATCCTGGAGTGCCAGACGGAGCAGAACAAGCGGGTCACGGTCGGCGATTTCTTCGCGCTGTTCGGTAAGTACGAGGGCCGGCGCGACTGCTGGAAGCTAAAGGTTAGTTCTGCTGCGTTCCCACCGAGAATCCACCGCTAATTTCCGCGCGGCACAAATTGCAGGACTGGCCGCCCTCGTCGGACTTCAAAACGGCCTTCCCTGAGCTGTACGACGACTTCACCCGGGCGACGCCGGTCCCCAATTACGTGCGGCGCGACGGCGTGCTGAACATCGCTTCGCACTTCCCGAGTAACACGGTTGCGCCTGACCTGGGTAAGTCCGTGATGTTCACGGGAAAGGACACATGCTGCCGAGATGCTGCTGTAGCGACCCGCTGACTGTGTCTTTTTATAGGCCCGAAGATGTATAACGCCATGGCGTCTTTCGAGTCGCAGGGAAGCAAGGGCTCGACGCGGTTGCACATGGACATGGCGGACGCGGTCAACATCATGACCTATGCGTCCCCCATGCCCGACGGGCGGCCGGGGTGCGCCGCATGGGACATCTTCAGGGCGGACGACACGTCTAAATTGCGCAAGTTCCTGAAGAAGAAGTTCAAGGGCCAGTACCAGCACGACCCCATCCACTCGCAGCAGTTCTATCTCGACTCGAGCCTCCGCCAGGAGCTCTACAAGGAGCACGGCGTGCTCAGCCACCGCGTGTACCAGCGTCCCGGCGACGCGGTCTTCATCCCTGCGGGGTGCGCGCATCAGGTGCGTCTCCTCCCTGCGCGTCCCTCCGCGCGCCATCGTTTTCTGACGATGTCATTCATCTCTGTGCGTCCGCGCGCGGGACAGGTATGCAACCTCGCGGACTGCATCAAGGTCGCGTGCGACTTTGTCAGCCCTGAGAACATCGAGCGGTGCGAGAACCTGACGCGCGAGTTCCGCGAGCAGAACCAGTCGATGGCGTGGAAGGAGGACGTGCTCCAGCTGCGCACGATGATGTGGTTCGCGTGGCTCTCGTGCGTCCGGCAGGAGAAGGAGCTCCTGGAAGGGTAAGCGCAGGGCCTCTCCCCTCTCCGCTCCAGGGACCAGCCGCCCGCTGCTGCCCGCGCGCGCATCCTTCCCAGGGGCTCTTTCCGCCCCTGCTCTTCACGCACGCGCCGCGTCCCCTTTCACGCACCCCTTCTCCCGCACCATGCTTCTCCTCTCTCCCTCTCTCGCCTCGCCTCGTCCCCGTCCTCGGACTGAGTACTGAGTATCGGTCAGTCCACCGTGTGCTCCCATGCTTCCACCTTGCTGTGTACTGTCCAGTGTTCTTGTCTGCGTCATCATGTGCCCGCACCCCCGGATTTCCGCTTCACGTTCACGTTCGCGTTCACGGTCCCGCCCGCTGCCCCGCCGCTACGATACACCTTCGCACCGATGCCCCTTCCTGTACAACACACATTACCCGCCCGCTTGCTTGCCTGCTTGCTTGTTTGTTTCCCCGCTCCGGTCGTTGGCCCGTCCTGTACATCACACGGTACTTTGTCGCTAGCCACCCAGCCGTTCGTCCTTGTCCATCCGCACGCGGCGCCGCGCTCGTCCGTCCACACCCGCCCGTCCTGCATCCTGACCCACCCCGCGTCCGATTCCGCGCCTGCGTCCGTGTGCGAGCGGACCGCCAGAGTAGTTACTGTATTAGCCTAATTGTACGTGTAACACTGTAATTCACGTGTCGCCCCGGCCCCCGACGCGGCGGCGCGCACTGCAGCACAGAACTCGATACTCGCTACTCATTGGCAGGACATGACATGCATATGGACACACGCGTAGCAGCTGGACGCGTCCGGCCGAGGCGGGTTGCCGTAACCTGCACCACGACCACGGCCGACGCCATATGGCATATGGCATATGGCAGAGCGCGCTGCTACATATCACTATTGGTATTTGGATTCCGCGCACACGGGGCACGCACACGCTCGCACACGCTCGCCATAATGCATGAGTATTATTGTTATGCGCACGGCCACGGCCACGGGCGAGTGACAGGCGCAGGCACCTCGCGACCGTTTGTTCCTTGTTCCTCGGCGCCGTCGTCCTGGCGGCCCCTGTCCTGTCCGCGGGCCCGCTTCAGCCTTCCTGGACGTGGACCACGTTCCTGCCCCAGGCGGCACACCCCACGCCCCACGCCCGTGTCCGATAGCATTTGAAGCGCAGCGAGCGGCCGCGGCCGCGCACGGTACCATTGCCACACCCACACCCCACATCGGTCCATCTGCCAGTCACGGTGGCAGGGCAGCACCAGGGCACGCAGGCAGGCAGGGGCCCACGTCAGACACGCTCGCGATGTTCGCATCGACATCGACATCGGCGGCGCCGCGCTCAGGCTCGCGGCACAGCGGTGCTTCGCGCGCACGCTGAGACTGGGCCGCTTGCGGACTGAATGGGGGCGGTCAGGCCCATCGGCGGTCGGAGGAGCGAGCTCGGGTGCGCGTTGGGTGGCAGGCGTGGCCCGGGAGCGTGGATGGACCCCGGAGGCACTGTAACTGGCGAGCTGACGGGCTGGCTTCGGGCGCTGCCGGCGTGGGCTCGTGCTTCGGGTGGAATGTATCATGGCTGTAGCTGGATACTGCCAACTTAAGCACTGGCGTGCAGGCCGCCGGTGCGCGCGTCCGATGGCGATGGCGATGGCGCGCGCATCGGCGGGTCCTGCATAGGCTCAAATTACGCGTGCGGCGCTCTGGGGGGACGGTCATTATGACGAGATGACTGACGACAGGACAGACTGGGAGATGGGCGCGTGTCCCAGAGGCACGGACGGCCACGACAGGGGCGGGCAGGCAGGCAGCCGACAGACGGGTAGCTCAGGCTGGGTGGGGGCAGCGGGTGGTTCGGGAAGCGCGCTCGCGTTCGGGAGATTCGCGCTGGAGCCTAATCGTCCGCTGCCTGTGGCCCGCCGCGCGCGGCACACGCGAAGACGGCAGCGGCAGCCTGAGCACCGACGGTCGTCCATACCCAGCGATTTCGCCGCACCGGTTGGCCGGGGGACCGCGGCGTGGTGGACTGGGACTGGGGCGTGCGTCGCGGGTTCGCAGGCGGACGCTTGGGTGGCCAGGACCGGCCTCGAGGCGGGGTTCAGTTCAGACTCCGTCCGTCTGCGGGGGAACAGCCTCCCCAGCCTCCAGGCAGCAGCCGGCAGCGCCGTCGGCCTGGCGCGGGTATTTGACGTATGAAAGATCATCACTCGCTCGGCACGGACTAGAAGCTCGTTTCCGGGGGGGAGTGCGGCCTTTGGGCGTCGTGCAGCAGCAGCGGGGCGCACGCGCCCGTGCAACGGCGGACGGCGCACGCACCTCTGCCGCGCCGCTTATAGCCTCGGGACGCGTCTGCGGGGGCTCCTGGCTCCCCAGCAGGCTTCGCACGACTCGGAAGGGTTTAATGAACGCGTCACATGGGCAGCGGAAATTGTCCCGCGAGAGTACCGTAGGCACAGGGTCGGCGAGCCCCTTCTGGAAGCTCGCGGCCGCCGTCGCGCATCTCTGGCAGCATGATGGACTCGCCTGCGTTGGGAGACCTTGCGGGACGTGCGCGGCTGGATGTGCGGATGCTGGACCGCAGGCAGGAGTGTCTGATGCACGGACGGCGCTGGACACGCCCATCTGATTCGGACGGCGGCCGCGTGCGTCGTACCGCTCTTCCTGCGTTCTCCGGCTGAATCTTTGCGAGCGTCGCGGGGACGGGAGGGGAGGAGGACAGGCGCGATGTGCGGCTCAGCCGAGCGCGGGCGCGCTTGCTCGTCCGCGGCTTGCGCCGCGACCGTGCGCGTCCTGGCGGTCGTCACTGGCATCGTGTCAGCGAGAAGTACGCCGACGATCGTCCGTTTTGGGAGCCGTGTGTACCGAGACGGTGCGCGCGAGCCCCCCCAGCTCGGGACCTCGGGGTGCCGCTGCGCCATCATTACGAGACATCCAGCGGCTAGATATCGGCGCGAAACACGGGGACGGTGCTGGGGTTAGATGAATGGCGAGAGAAGGGGTTGGAGCTCCTACTATATGCGTCTGTTTGACTGCCGTGTTTGACAAGGGATATGTTCAGTGAATTAGAAGAAGACTGTGGCGGGCTTCTGGGAGTAAATGCTCCACGGTGAGAAGATACTCAGTAGACCGCGAGTGTTTGACAGACAAAGGACTGGGGGGCAAAGTGCCTTGCGCAGAATTCGAGAACTTGACAAGCGAATAACCGCCCATGGCCGCTGGACCGCGAGAACGCGTTGGGTTAAGGCGCATCTAACCAACTTCCACATCGTCACAGGTTCAGCTGCTTCGCGGAGACAACATCCGTTGCAACCAAGACGTCACCTCCTATCGTTTCACAATGTCGGAAGGCCGCAAAGTCGAATACGAATGGTGCGGGGAATGCCGGAAGCTCAAGCTCGAACGGTATGTTTCTTTAGGACAGAAACCGCGTCTAATGGGAAAATTGAGTACTGTGAGCACATGCAACCCCTAGCAGCACGTCAATAGTTTGATGCAAACCCTACAAAAAACTTACGTGCCTGTCTCTGTCGCCCGCCGTGCATACAAGGGAGGTGCCAGTGGTGCGAACCAGCTGCTGCCCGACGTAGCGGATAATACTGGCAGTCCGCGGGGATTGCTGACAATCGGCTCGGACATTGCTCGTAAGTTCATCCACGGCACAAATAACGCTCACCTCAGCATGAACGCACGAGTCTCCGCCGTAGAATGACAGCGCGCGCCGACGTATCGTTCAGCGCGAGCAGCTCCGTTGGGGCCGACTCCTCAAGTTGGCCACCGGGTTCGAGCAACAGTAAGTCGGTTTAAGTGGAGACGACGCATGAGCCATACGCTATATACGCCTTGCGTCGACGTCGCTCCACACAAAGTCTGAAATACTGGGGTGCGAGCTGGAGTCGGATGTGTTCCTCTCCAACCAGTGCAGGTTCCAGCTCTCAGTTAGAGTCGTAGACGCCCTATAGGCGCACGCCGCTGAGTGCGAAAGCTGCACCGCTTACCATAAGTGGCTGACTGGGCGCCCAAACGCTACAAATCGTCCCTCGAGCTCGATGATCTTGCCTCCTGTGATCCATGTCCCTCTGTCACTTTACCTTACTAGTACTGCGCCCGACGGCCGCCCCCTGTCTCCGCCCAGGCTCCATCCGAATGACAGCATTCACGTATGCAGAGAGATGTGGCTTAGTAGCCAATCTGACAGGCACCCTCGGAAACCACTCCATGGAATTCGGTGAGGCTTCAGTCAAACACGATTACGGAGGCAGAGGACCGTATGACAAGACGTGACATATACAAGGACACTATTTATCGGGATACATGCAAGACAGATAGTTCAAAACGTGGGAGCGGTGGGGAACGCCGTGCATTCAAATGTCTACGACCATCCTCGATGCACCACCGTCTCTCGTGACACGCCTGCGGGTCCGCGCAAGCAGATAGCGGCGGCCGAAGCTGGCCAGCTGGGTGTGCTTGTCCGCATTCTTGAGCGACGAGGGGAACTTCCCCAACCCAGCTGGTGCCAGTATCACGGCCTCTCCAGTCTGTGGAATGTGGTCAGCTACTACAGCACCGGGGCGGTAACCCATGGCGCTCACCCGCAAGCGTACGACATGATCAAATGCGTCATCGTCGCTGAAGTCCGCCGACACATGCTTCACGATGGCTTCCCACCACGCTGGTGAGGAGAACCGATGCAATATCGCGACACTGCACAAATCGATCAATACGGGAGGTAGTGCGGTGGGTTCTGCAACCACGCGTCAGTGTCCGCAATCATATGGGCAAGCTCCGACGGAGGTATTCACCCTGAGTACTGATGATGACTCTCATAGCGAGGTGGCGCTGCTGTCGTGTCAGCGATGTCAGAGCCTTGGTCAGACCGGACATCCCCCTATTCACAGAGAGGTACTGCGGGGCGGGGCGATTAGTTGGCCCACACTCGTTTCAGTTACGTGGATTGATCTGTACCTTGTGGGCCTCATCTACGACGAGAACCTTGCCCGTGTTGACCTCAGCTCTGACAAATAGGCGCGAGACGATTTCGAACAGAGCACATGCGCTGCCTGCGTCCATGAATGGATCTGAAAGGTCGATGATCGTGAGTTGTCCAGCTTTGAACCGTGTCTTGGATTGGTCCTTCGCAGTATCGACGAAGGTCTGCAAGAGCAGCATGCGCTGCTCCAGAAAGCTCACTTGCGGAGGACTGAGATCGTTTTTGGCTTTTTCGACCCTGCTCAAGAAGGTTGAGTACGTGAACTTCTCGCCCAGATCCCGCAGGATGGTCTAATGATGTCATAGGTGCAGTCAGAATGCCGCTTTATTCCGCAGAAACGCTGTGACAATAGGCGTACCAAGATTCGCTGTATGTACAGCGGCGCGTTGTCCGACGAGCCCACAGCCATCATGGAGAGAACCGCCTCCGCGTCGAGCTCTCTCTCGGAGAACAGCAGCGGGAGTATGGTGACCGCACTCCCGAGCGGAGCATACACTTTGCGCATTGTCGCCAGGGAGGATCGCGAGACGTATACCTTGATCTGCGGAGGGGTGATGCCTGGGACATCGGATCGTCCGATATACGCCGCCTCGCAAGGGCGTGTACCGGACCCTCCTTCACCAAAGTGTAGGACGAGGCCGGTAAGTGGTTTATGCGAGACACCGATAGCGTTGCACCCAGAGATGAGCATGTTCTCGAGGAGAACAGATACCGTGTGCGATTTTCCTGAGCCTTGTACGCCGCACACGATGGCAGAAAATGGTGCATTCTGTCAAAAGCCGGGTCGATTTAAGCATGAACCGGTAGTGGACAGTGACACATACCGTGTTGACGTATAGACGGGGATCTTGAGGTGAGTATGTTGCTCCCTTTTCTCTGCAATTCGTATGTCAACAGACGACCGACTCCGATATTGCGGCACGCACCGAATGGCGGTCAAGCTACCAAATACACCATACTGCGACTGCTTCTGCAACATCCCGGCGGCGACATAGGCCTCGCGACTCAACAGGGGGGCCGTCATCATCTCGTGTTCACCTGCGGTGTCTTCTGGCGACGCGTCGAGATTGAGAAGACTGAGCTCCTGTAATCACAGGATGTCAACTGAGGAAAATGTAGATGTGAAACATGATAACGAACCTCGAAAGAGGAGTCGGACTGTATCCGTATCGCGGAAGTGATGAATAGATGTCTCGGCGTCTGGGAGAGGTGAGGTACACACCGAGGCACATGTCTCCGACGTTGCCGTTCCCGAGGACGGGGTCGAGGGGCAATCGTCGTCCAACATGGTGTCTAAGTCCTGAGACTTGACAAGGAAACGTTAAGATTACCTGCATTCAATGAGTTCTAGGATATATAGTAGTACTCCACCTTCAACAGTGGATCGACTGCGACACCGCCGTCGATTGTATGGGGAGCGAACTCTTCCGGTATGGATTCCATCGTGGTTGCAGGTGGTGCGGGTGGACTAGGAGGAGGAGCGATGAGAAGATATTGACGATAGCCGACAGCTTGCCTCTTTATGAGCTGCACAGGGAAGGCGCACGGACTGCGAGGGGGTGTGCTGCGGTGTCCTCTGCGATCGCCTGCAGCACAACGATATGCTCTGAGTTGCACGCCATCCCTATCTCGCTGCAGCGATTGCGCGTCATCGAACGCCCACACCCGAACGTGTTCGTCGCGCCACGGACAGGCAACGGAACAGGGTCGACGCGCGGCGTGGTGAGCAGGGGGCGGGCGAAGCGGATCGAGAGGCGCGAGTGCTTGTACGGTCGTGCGCCATATACCACGAGCGTTTCTCAGAATTCCTGATCTCGGACAAGGGGGGCGACTCCCAAACACGTATGATTTCGAAGCTATGGATGGGGCTCGTGAGAAGATGTTCGGGCATGAGGTAGGAGCTACTTACCGCAGCAACGTACACAACAAGCCAGCAGCCCTGAATGAGAAGACGCATTAGTAGCTACGGCGCAAGCATCGCGTCACGGTCCGATGTCTCGCGAACGAAAGGGGATCGCGGATAGAAACGACGATATGCATTATACGGGTCATATGAGATAGAGCAACACAAGCAAGACATGTACCGCATTCCTCTAGGAGTATGCTGTAGGGTAAATTGGGACGCGCGTCCCCGGGTTCCGTGATATAGGCGTAGCTTGTTCAAACGAGGGGGACGTGCGATGTTGACGTGAAAAATTGGAAGTATTGGGAAATCGAAACTTCAGTTGCTGACGACCAGGCGAGATTCGCCGCCATCGAGCGTGACGCGTTTGCGCGTCTTGATCAAGAGATGCCGCCTTCCAAAATGAGCGACTGTCGGTTTTCCCTGAACGACACCACCTGTGGCTGTCTTCCGCGGGGTCGAAAACAGACCAAGCCCGCTGGGACATAGCACCAGAGCTTGGCCAGTCTATGCAGAAAACAAGGTTTTGGTCAGCCGCCCGCAGGGAGCATTGACCCAAAGCGACGACATCACCTTCAGCTTAACAACTTGATTGAAACCTTGGTCATTCGAGAGGTCGGCGCACACGCGCTTCGCGACAGCGTCCCACCAGGCCGGCGAAGAGAAGCGATGGAAGACAGCAATGCTGCACAGGTCTATAAGGACCGATGGAACTGCGGTAGGTTCTAGGATCTGCAATGAGCAACACAACCAGATACGAAGGGGCTCGAGCTGACCTTGTGTACTAATGACCACGCGCATAGCGAGATGGCGCTGCTGACGGATCAGCGACGTCAGGGCCTTCGTCAAACCAGTTTCATTACGATGTGCAGAGAGGTACTGAGTATGAGAGTTAGCCAAGAAGTTGCCCCAGTCAGCGCCTGAAGAAACTACTCACCTTGTGCGCTTCATCGACGACGAGAACCTTTCCGGTGCCCGTTGAAGCGCGAACGAAGAGTCGCGTCACTATCTCGAACAATGAACACGCGCCCGCAGGGTCGATGAAAGGATCAGACAAGTCGATGATTGTCAGTCTCCCTGGCTTGAAGAGGGATTCCTGTCGACTCCTCACGGGGTCGACGAAGGATGCCAGGAGAGACAGACGCTGTTCAAGACTGTTTTTCTGTGCTGGGTTCATGTCTCTCTGTGCCTCCTTGATGTCGTTCAGAAAGGCGCGGTAAGTGAAGTTCTCCCCGAGTTCACGTAGAATAGACTGTCGCCGCGACTGAGTATTCTGCTATACGCACTGGCATAAATCCGAAAATGACACGTACCAAGACAGACTGCATGTAAAGAGGAGCAGAGTCAGAGGACCCTACTGCCATCATCGAAAGGATAGCTTGAGCGTCCAACTCGGAATGGGAAAAGGTTAAGGGGAGGACCTCGATGTCCGCGTTGCTCAGAGAAGCGTATGCTTTCTTCATGGTGGAGAAAGAGGACTTGGACACATAAACGCGGACCGACGGCGGTTTGAAGTCGTCGTCGGTCTTAGCACAGACTAGCCATGCTGCTTCACATGGAAGTGCACCTTCACCTCCCTCGCCGAAATGTAGGACGAGGCCAGAGAGCGGCTGTTCGCACAGGCCGATTGCCGAGTATCCTGAGATCATCATGGACTCTAGCATCACGGAGACTGTGTGAGATTTCCCTGAGCCTTGTACACCGCAGACAAGTGCGGAGAACGGTGCATTCTGTACAGTATGTCGTCAGAAGACAGACTTCGATAGATTGCAACGCACTCACCGTGTTTAGATAGAGGCGAGGATCTTGAGCAGCCTGGCTTTTGGATACGGGGCTATTTATCTTGTATTAGTACGCGCCATATAACTATATGGAGAGATCTTACTTGACTGAGAGCACGCGTCCCAAGACGCCGTATTGGGATCCTTCCTCAACCACCCCGCTGGCAAGATACGCCTCGCGGGTGAACAAGGGCGCCGTTCTGACTTCATGACCCTCTATCGTGTCGTCCAAAGTGCATTCGTCAAAGAGTAGAGCTATTTCCTACAAAAACAGTCGCATCAGTAAGATTGTGATTTTCCGAGCTGCAGGCGAAGTCTGCGACGCGATTTGGACGTGGCTTACTTCATCGCGGGATTCAGAACTAGTAAGGCTGGGCTAGAACAACAAAGTGCTTGAACATCTCCATCTACCATTAGTCTACAGAGACGCTTACAGTGACACTTGGTGGTCTCGCCACTTCAGTCTTTGTAGTACGAGTAGGCTTGGGAGCCAGCGGCACGGCCTTCATAGCACTAGAAGTTGTAGAACGCAAAATCCGAGTCGACTGGCTAGACGTTGAGGTCGTGTTGATGATACGTGCGTCAAGTGACTTGTTCTTCATAACTTGTACCAGCGTGAAGTGAAAAATAAGGAGGAGGAGGGGAGGGGTGAAGATATAGCGTATCGCCGTTCGCTTGATGCTTCAAAGCCTTTTCGACGCGCAAGTGGGGGGCGCTCCGGACGCTTGTCGCGTCGCGTCTCGAGTCACATGACCGTTAATTCATTGCGGGCCGGACTCCGGAGAAATATTGACTTGAGCGCTCGAGCGTTAACGGCGTCTGCTATTCCCTGCCGTTACCCGCTCGCAGCCTACGCTTTGACTTTCTTGCCATGTCTCTCTTTGAAGTTCCAGGGTGGAGCCTACCGACTGCACCGGTAGCTCAGCAGAGCAAAAAACGCAAGCGAGCACCCGTCAAAGAAAAGGACGCGGACGACGTCGACCAAGCGCAAATGATCAAGGCTGCCCAGAAAAACATAGAGAAGTTGATGCAGTCACTTGGTACGAGCACCGATGCTCTGGAAGAAGGAGACTCTGGACGCTCGACCAAGAAGCAGCGGCCTAGTAAAGATAGGAAGGCAAAGGGGGTCGCCGTGGAGCCGGAGGAGGCGGTGGTACGGGAGGTCAAGAAGTCTACCAAGCAGGAGAAGGGCAAGGGCAAGGGCCGAGATAAATCGGCTGGGAAGGATACATCCGCGGTTGATTCGGTAAAAATCCTCCAGTCGAATGAGGAACCGCTTCAGAAGAAGCAAAAACATAAGCAGCCGCAGAAGCCAAAACCGAAACATAAGGCCCACGACGCAGAACCCACCACTGCTCATTCGGACGCGGAACCGTCTAAAGAAGCTATCATTGAATCCCCCCCTCACCCGCGAGATGCGGACCCCCTAGCCCCGAAGAAATCTAGAAAAAGATCTAGTGCCGATACGCAGCAGGGACTCACTACCCTCCAAACGAACATGAAGAAGAGTTTAGATGGAGCACGTTTCCGGTACGTGCATAGTACTTATCACAAGATATCTTTCACGAGCCGTCACAGATGGATCAACGAGATGCTGTACAAATCTGAGAGTGCGAAAGCCCGCGAGCTCATGAGTTCAGACCCTGCTGTTTTTGCCGATGTAGGTCCACCCGCTTGTCAGCTGCGTTTTTTCCGTCGTTAATCGGGTGTCTTTAGTACCATACTGGATTCCGCCATCAAGTGGAGTCCTGGCCTACAAACCCTGTGTCTCACTATATCTCCACCCTCTCATCCTATCCCGCGAAGACGGTCGTCGCTGACCTGGGCTGTGGTGATGCGGCCTTGGCACGGTCCTTGGTCCCTAAAGGGATCGTAGTTCTCTCCTTCGATCTTGTCTCGGACGATGCGTATGTCATCGCGGCCGATACTTGCGATCGGGTTCCTCTTCCTGGGTCCGAACGATCCTTGAGCGCCTCCTCAGACCACACCAGCGAGGAAGATGGCGAGGGGCAGGTAGTTGACGTCGTGGTATGCGCCTTGAGCCTGATGGGTACGAACTGGCCCGGTTGCATCCGTGAAGCATGGCGGATATTGAAGGCCGGGTTCGTCTCTCATATTTAGCCTCTTGTGATCACACCCTGACTTTCGATCAGTGGCGAGCTCAAGATTGCTGAAGTGGCCAGCCGATTTGCTAGCGTGGACGATTTCACGACCTTCGTTTGCTCATTTGGATTCAAACTCGCGTCAAAGGTCCGTGGTCTCCTCCAATGAAAAGCAGGTTGCCGCTCATAACCGCACAGGATGAACGCAACAGTCATTTTGCGCTTTTCGAGTTCAAGAAAGTGCTTCGTAAGCCGAAGGGCGAGAAGGAGTGGACAAAACTGATGGGACGTGGGAGTATACTCAAACCTTGCGAGTACAAGCGACGGTAGCGCACACCGCATTGATGTTGGTACGTACTGAACATGTTTACGCTTACGGGCTTGTTATTCATTGTTCATTACCATCGTGGCTGTAATAGCACCGGTCCAAACATTGATTGGCGAGGCGGTCTTGCCACACTGGCATGCTATCATTCGGTGTATATGTATCATGTACACTGCGAATCTCCGCTAGGTCCCTGCATCCCACTACGGATGACAACGTAAAGGATAATGCCCTTACTGATCATGAACTGAGCATAAGAGACATGCAGTCAAGCTTTCGGCTTGCAGCGCTCTCTGTCATGGAATTACTCGAATGCTCAAGCACTGAGTACTGACAGACACAGCTGAGACTTGGAGAGCGCGGTTTGTAAAACTTGAACTGAGCGGTGTAGATGGTATTACAATACATCACCTGACTGTACCTTGAACGAGAGCCTAGACGTGGCAGCAGACTCCAACGCCTCAGGCCTCAATTGCAACCGGTCTGTGTGGGATCCCCATCATCCAGTACGTCCACCCCATGCGATAGCTGGCACGTAAATCAGCGCGCATTGGATCAACTCAAGGGCCACCGAAGCTAGCGTCCTAGTCTCAAGATTGACAATGTCGATGTCCAACATACACGAATCGACGTTGGTCTTCGCTTCGTTTGTTTGGTTACATTCACTAACACGTGTGGTAGACCCATACAGGACATTGAGGAGCAGCTTGCCTTCCATACGAAGGAGTCCACACGCCTCAAAAACCTCCTCAATGCCCGCGCGCCCATCAACAGACTTCCACCAGAGATACTCTCGCTCATCTTCGTCTTCCAAGCTGAAATCTTTCACGACCTAAGGCTCAGGGGACCGTCACCACTATGGTACCACAACGGCACGGACGAAGCTGCACACAGTCCGATATACACGTGGTTAAACGTCACAAGCGTGTGCAAGCACTGGCGGGAGGTGGCCCTGCAATGCGCTTCCTTTTGGACTTACCTCGTCATTGACCAGCGCATCCCGGAGGAGTCCTTGTCTACCTTCATTGCGCGCTCGAAGGGCCTCCCTCTGACCGTGGTGGCCCATGCGTTCGACTTGGAGAACCATTGTCCCAACTGCATAGCCCCCAGTCGGCTTGCAGACAGCTTCTGCACGGGCTTTGACGAGCTGGAGCGCGTATTCCCGAGGGTCGCCGAGCTCACACTGTATATTCTGGAGGCCGAAGATGAGCACGAGCAGATCTGGTGTATGATATCGTCGAGCAGCAACTCGCTCACATCACTCCGCGTCGAGGGAGTTGGGGACGTTGCAGACCGATGCTCAACACGACAGCATATGGTCGAGTGTCCCGTGCACGTACCCGACTCCTGGGTCATGGATCCCATGCCGGCACCGCTGCTATCTCTCGTATTTGCGGGGGTGCGCGTGGCATGGGACAACAACGCATTCTTCTGTCCCACTTTGCGACATCTCGAGATCACCGAGTGCTACATGCTCGGCAAGGGAGTGCCTGAGCCACCACCGGACCTCGGCGAGCTGCTGGACGCCCTCCGCGGGATGCCGGCCCTTGAGTCGTTCCGCATCGACTCGTTGTCCTTCCCCGCTATCGCCGCCGCACATCCGTACGACACGGTCGACCTCCCTCGCCTTCGCCGGTTGGAAGTGCCGTTGACTCATGGCTTAGCTCCGCATCTCGCGGCATACCTCCGCTTGCCGCACGACGCGTCCATCCACTTCACGGATCAAACAAACACCGCCCACTGGAGCAGCTCCGCTATCCTCACCGAGTACATGTACACCCGGGCTCTTCCACGCCTCCTCGAGAACATGCATGTCTACGCGATATCGCAGCATTTCGGTCACATCGAGCTGTAGACCAAATCTGCGCGCCCCCAGGAGAGTTCTCCCCCGCCTCAGTCAGACGCCGCCTCCGCAGAGGAGGTACCTACCTGGGAAGAGATTTCCTCCACCGAACCCCGTATCCGCGCCGACTTCACGGTGAGCAGTGGCTTCTTTCTCGCGTCTATAGCAGGGCTCGACCTGGAATATCTCCGTGTCCTCTCCATCGCCACCTTTCATCGCGGTTGGTTGAGCGCATGTGAACCGGCGTTGAACATGTCCACGCTCCGTCTGTGCGGAGGCGCCGCGCATGGAATCGGGGCGATCCTCGCGGGATGGCAGCGGCCGGCGAGCATGGGCAAACGCGGCCGCGACGACTGCGAAGGGTGCGGCGAGCTGCCGGACGACGACCCGCGTAACGAGGAGGGCTACGCGGGCGGACCCGTGCCCTACCCCCGCTTGCGCACGATACAATTCTTCGACACTCACGTCCTGCCCGATCTTCCGCCAGAAAAGCTCGTCGGTACCGACCTAAGGGAGACGTTCAACGCGCCCGAGCTGGCGAAGGCGCTGCGCTCACGCAGGCAACGGGGCGCGGATGAGGTCGTGCGACTCGACTTCTGCGAGTGCACTCGCTGGGACAATGCGAGTCTGAATTATCTTCTGGAGGAGGTGCAGGAGGTGTATTGGGACGGGGAGGACATGTCTGTGAAGTATCACGCTCACACTGAGTCGGAGACAGCCACATTGGATTGATCCTCTCCCCAACCCGCCCGCGCTGCTTGGCCATTACCGACGCTAGATGCTGTCATGCAACTATATGAAACGTAATCATGCATAAAGGCGACGGAGTCGAACCTTCAATATACCAAATACACGCCGTACCATGAGTACAATGCTATATTACTTTCCCCCGGCTCGTCTTGAATCCACCAAACGGACCGATCAAGCCCGTACCGGAACCGCCAGCGTGCGCTCTTCGCGCGCACTCTGGTACGCGAGCTCAATGAGCTCGATGACCTCCGCCGACTGCTCCCACTTGACCGCCTGCTCCGCGCCGTCGCGGATGACCGCCGCGACGTTTTCGTACAGGCCGACGTACGCGCCGGGCTCCGTAGAAGGCCACACAGATGACACAACCGTGCTCCCGTCCGGGCCGAGGTTGTCGAGCGTGCCCCAGATCTCCTTGGGCTCGACGCCGTACTCGGGCGTGGCGCTGACCGCAGCGGGACTGGCGATCACCTTCAGCTGGTCCTCTTGCACGTCGACGCCGGACTTGAGGAACGTGCCGCGGGTGCCACGGACGATGTAGCGGACCTGTGACGAGCGCACGGAGAGGATGTGGGCGCGCAGGATGACCTTTAGTGACTGCGGCTGCACGCCGGAGGCGGCTTTGGGTGCGGGGTAATGCAAAAAGATCGTGAACTGGGGGGAATCGGTCAGTTAGAATGGAATACGGTGGAGGCTAGCAAGATATGACTAACGCAATCGTCAACTTCCTTGCTGCCCAGGCCGCGGATGTTCTCCACGAAGGCGGTGATTTTCGTGGGGCGGCCGAAGAGGACGAGCGCTTGGTCGATCGTGTGCGCGGCAAGATCGTATGTCAGGCCGTTCGCCTCGAGCGCGAGGTCCTTCCAGGTTCCCTTCAGCTCGGCACGGTAGCGGTCGAACCGAGATTCGAACTCAAAGAGCGTCCCCAGGGACTGGGGGTGATCCGCCGGCAGATCGAGGAGCTTCCGGAGGGCGAGGAAATCTGAGTCCCAACGGCGGTTCTGGAAAGGGTAAAGAACGACGTTCTTGGATTTTGCCAACGCCCCGAGCTCCTGCGCCTGCGAAAAGTGCGCGGTTACGGGCTTATCGACCAGTACTGCGAATCGAGCACGATCAGCCAGGTGTAGCAAATGTATATATGTCCTGAACATACCATGCTTTCCAGCCTGGAGCGCCTTCTTCGCAAGCTCATAGTGGGTCTCGCTCGGTGTGGTGATGATCACGAGCTCCACCTCGGGATCGGCGAGGACATCCTCGACGGTGCGGTGGATTATTACACCTTTGGCAGCCTCTTCGCCGAAGCGGGCCTGTAGCTTGCCTCCGGGGGCCTTAGGGTTGCGCTCCATGACGGCACGAAGCTTGAAGAGATTAGGCCGGGCGAGGACAAAGGGGATGTGGAAGGTGAGGCCGCCGAGGCCAACACCGAGTACGCAAGTTTTGATGGGTGCCATAGGATGAGGAGGAGATGCAAGAGCGATACCAGAGAGGAAAACTGCAGGGGGCCTGATATAAGGCGGGCGGATGGGGGCGGGAGGTCGGACCGGGTGGGCTTGGGCTTGTCGTCATTGAGTTCCGTTGGGTAGGTGTCTTGCTCAGCATAGTCGAGGAGAACGACAACGGGAGCCGTGCGGCGTGCGCCATGATATGTTTTCGGATTCCTTGATCATGAACTTCAGAACATTTAACCGCGGACATAGCGCAAGAACCAAGACATAGCGCATAGATCATAATGACTGGTCTCGACTTATCTGGCCCGTTCAGGCAGGTGACCTGCCGCATCTGGTAACCCGGGGACCCTTCGCCGCACGACTTATGCCAAGACTTCGCGCTCTTCCAACATTCCCGCGTTTTCTTCTGCTCGACCACGACGATGCGCACCGGTGGCCTGCTACCCCTGTCCCTGTTAGCCTTGCAGCCAGTTTATGCACAGCTGTCTCTACCCGACACGCCCTACACACCACCGGACGCGTCTGCCGGCACGGACACCGCAAACGGAACGACTCCAAACTCCCAATGGTCTGATCTCCTCGGGAACCTTTTGTATTTCTATGACGAGCAAAGAAGCGGCAAGTTTCCTCCGAACAAACGCGTCTCCTGGCGCAACGACAGCGCGCTCGACGACGGCTCGGATGTAGGCCTCGACCTTACGGGAGGATTCTATGATGCAGGCGGTACGTCCACCCACCGCTCGCGACATCTAAACTCCACGCTGACTTCCACAGACTACGTCAAGTACACCTTCCCCCTGTCATTCACGCTCATGTCCATATGCTGGGGTGCTCTTGATGCCGGCCAAGGTCCGTCCGCAATTCGCGTGCAAACGTTCCCCGCTAAACAGTGGCGCACAGGTTATGAACTTGCAAAACAGGCCGCCTATCTCGACGATACCATCCGTTGGGGACTCGACTGGTTAATCAAGGTACTTCGTTTTGCATTCGCTTCAATATGCAACCTATGACGTCATGTTCGCTTAGGCTCATCCCTCCCCGAACGTACTGTATGTCCAAGTCGGCGACGGCAACCTTGACAATGCCTACTGGGGAGGCGACAGGAATATCCCATCGCCCAGGCCCTCTTACCAGATCAATGACACCAGGTAAGATCCACTTCCGAGCTGAAGCCACACTGCTCACGCCACTTTTACAGCCCAGGCACTGACGCAGCCGCTCAGGCATCCGCCGCCTTCGCAGCATGCTCGGCTCTCTACTCCAATCGGACGCTTTCTACTTCAACATCCACCACCGCGCTTGCTAACAGCAGTTATGCGTCGACGCTCCAGAACCATGCCCGCGAGCTCTACACCTTCGCCACGGGCGCGCAAGGTGGCATGCAGACTTACCAGACTGCCGTCCCGCAATCCGGAGAAGCCTATGCGTCCTCCAGCTACATCGACGAGCTCGCGATTGCGGCGCTGTTCCTTGCACTCACAGAGTCGACGAACGCTACTGCATATTACGCGGACGCCGTGAAGTGGTATTACTCCGGGAGCCTAGGTCAGCAGTTCCAGGCAGGGGATGAAACCGTGTTCAACTGGGACTCGAAGACGCCTGGAGTAGCTGTGCTCGCAGCACAGCTTGCTTCTGCGTATCCGGATATCGTCTCCGGCAGTAATGCAACCCTGGGAGTCTGGCAAAGCGTCGTCGAAGGCTACTTCGATATCATCGTGAACGCCAATGGAAGGTCACACCTCACCGATGGTCAGTCTTGCATGTCCAGCCGTACCGCCCTCGTTATTAACTCTTGCTACAGGCGGCCTCCTGCTGTTCCCCGGCGACTCGGACGAGGCCTCCCTCAACCCCGCGCTCAACATCGCAATGCTCATGACGCGCTACGCGCTCGCTAACGTCACCAGTACTACTACTATGCGCGACCGCTACCTGGCCTTCGCCCAAGGCCAGCTCAACTACGCGCTCGGCAAAAACCCGATGTCCGTCCCATACGTCGTCGGCACGCACCCGAACTCGCCCGCGAACCCGCACTCCGCGATCTCAACCGGCTACGCGCCTGTGAACGGCTCCGCGCTCTCCGCGCCCGCGGACCTCGACACCGACCCCGCGCAGGAAGCGTATGTGCTCTACGGCGGCGTGGTCGGTGGGCCGGACGCCTCGGACCGTTTCTGGGACCTGCGCGGGGACTGGGTGCAGAGCGAGGTCGCGCTCGACTATACCGCGCCGCTGCTCACGCTCGCGGCGCAGGCGCTTGTGCGCGGTGCGGGGGATCCGTACTACACGACAGTGAAGGCGGGCGCGTACGACGAGGTGAGGCCTTCGGGCGCGCCGTGCGACGCGGCGGTGCAGGACGGTTGCAGCAAGAGCGGTGGGCTGGGCAAGGGTGGGAAGATTGCTATTGGGGTCGTGGTGAGTGTGGTGGGAGTACTCATCATCTCGCTCGGTACGTACTGGGTATGGCGGACGCGGAGAAACGGGAGGTATTGAGGACAAAATTCGAACTATTCCACGTTATGGGGTTGCGCATTCATTATCTTCCATTGGGGACGCTTCATAGGAGCGCGACACTAATCCGCTCGTTCTTTGTAATTCGTGACTGTGATCTCGTGTTGTGCGGTTGATACATTGACTTTCAGATACTGCTACCATCACAACTATAGTACCATACCTATCTAGCGATGTAGTAATAATGTGTATTCGTGCAGAGACGAACGTATGCAATGCGATGCGACAAGCTGGCAAACCAAATGATAAAAACCTAGTACACCTCCAGCACATACCGCTCCTCCTCCTTCAGCCCCTCCAAGAACGCGCCCGCCTCCTCGCGCGAGACCCCCGCGTGCGGCACCAACGCGCCCACCAGTGCCTCATACACGTCCGGCACAGGCCACGTCGGCCCGCACAGGTAGAACACCGCGCGCTCGTCCCAGAGCATGCGCGCCAGCTCCGCGGCGTGCTCGCGCATGCGATGCTGGATGTACACCTTGCGCGGGCCGTCGCGCGAGAACGCGAGCCCCGCGCGCGTGATCGTGCCGTCGAGCATGAACGCCTCGATCTCCTCGCCGTACAGGTACTCCTGCGACTGGTGCCGCGCGCCGAAGTAGTAGTACGTCGGCCCGACGGGCACGCCCTGCGCGGCGAGGTGCGCGCGGTGCTGCAGGAAGGCGCGGAAGGGCGCGGCGCCTGTGCCGAGCCCGGCCATGATGATCGGCTGGGTGTTGTCGGGGGGCAGCTGGAGGGGAGAAATGTTAGAAAGTGTGAGAGTGTGGGGGAGGGGGAGACGTACCTTCATCACGCTGGGTTTGATGGAGACGGTGACCTTCTGGCCGACCTTCAAGCCAGCCAGGTAGCGCGTGCACTGACCATAGCGGGGGGTGCCTGGGTACACATGAGCATGTGCGTATACAACAGGGAGATAGAATGAACTCACCGCTCGGCGTGACCCAGTCGACACTGACGACAAGAAGGTCGACGCGGTCACCGACAACAGCCTGCGCACTCGCGATACTGTAGTGGCGAGGCTTGATGTCCCCAATGAGCTCGCAGAGGACCTCAATGCCCGGGCGCGCGCTGCCGTAGCGGCGGAGGACGTCCGCGAACGTGACCGTGTCCTTCTCAGACAGCTTCTTAAACGTCGCGACGCCCTCGGGGCTCCCAATGAAGCGCAGCGCGTACTGGTCCGCGACGTTCTCCGCGTACTCCGCAACCTCCGTGTAGAACGTCTTCGTCGGCTTCCCGAAGAGGTCCACCTGCTGCTGCAGCGCCTGGAATGCCGTGCGCGTGTGCACGCGCGCGCCGTCCGTGCCCGGCACGGGCAGCGTGACGAGCCGGTCGGGATCCACGCCGTACCAGCGGCAGAACTCGAGCACCTCCTCCGCGTCGTTCCAGCCGTGCACGCCGAGCGCCTCGCCGATCTCGTACTTCAGACCCGTCCCGCGCGTGTCGAACTCGAGGTGGAACACGTTGCGGTCGTACTCGAGCGGCGTCAGGCGGCGATTTACCGTGCAGGTGATGAGGAAGGTGCGCTCGGGCAGCTCGGGGCGCAGCGCGGGGTTCTGCTCCTCGGGCGCGGTGTGCGCGAACCCGGCGGGCGTGAAGGCGGAGGGGAAGAGGATGTGCTTCGCGGCGTCGTGCCAGGAGCCGAGGCGGGCGCCGTTCAGGACGGTGTCGCCCTCGGCGGTCTCGACGGCGATCGCGTTGAACTCGAAGCGTTTCAGGGGTGTGGCTGCTGGCTGGTCTGCGATGACCTCCACGGTAGGAAGCTCGACCTCTACGAGGCCTTTCCATGAGAGGCGGACAAGCTCCGCGAGGTCGATGCCCTGTATGCTGTCGCCGAGATCGGCGCGCGCGACCTTACGTACGAGGTCATCGGTCGCACCTTGGCCCAGGTAAAGTCTGAGGAAAGCAAGCAGCACAGTGATGTTCTCCAGTCCCTTCAACACGTGCGCATCACCCTTCGCGAGGTCGGAAACGAGGCTTCTCGGGTCCAGGATGCAGAGGCGAAGGCCGCGCTCGCGGACTAGCTCCACGACGTCTGGTGGCAGGTTCGCGACCAGTTCAGTGGCGGTAGCGTCAGTCACGACCAGGACGGGCCGTCCAGGCGCGGCATGGCTGAGAACGTCGTGAGTTTTGAGCAGGGCACGGTCGAGCACCGCGACGAAGTCTGCGACACCAGCACTACGAGGTGAGATGGGCAAGAGAGTGGAGAGTGGCACGAATGGCTCGTCTGTCTGCTGAGGCGAGAGGACGATACGGTCTGCCGTGACGCCGCCCGGTTTCGACAGTACGTCGTACTCTGTGAGTAAACGGGAAGAGAGAGACTTGTGGGGGAGGAAGACGGTCTCCACCATGCGCGGGAGCGCAGCAAGCGAGCTCTCTGGAGTGCTGAAGAAGAGGAGTTTCCTGAGAGTAGGTCCCGCCAGAGAAGGTATGGGGACCGGTGAGGGCAGCAAGTCCACGACGTATGTAAGGAAGGACGTCGGGTCACTAAGAAACTCCTGTGTGCGCGCAGGAATGATACGATGGGTCTTGACAAGGGGGCTGCGCTGGAGCGGGTTGAGCAGGGTCGCGAAGACGTCAAGGTACAGTGCGCCCTGAGTCGTCTCAGTCGGCACTTCGTCAAAGACGTGCACCTTCTGCACAGAGGCAGGGAGGACACTCCGGAGTGCCTCCTCGCTCCATGGGCGCAAGACGCGGACGATCACAACACCTAGGCCAGAGATACGGTGCGCGAGTGCCTTGGCGGTGAGCGCGAGGGGACCGTTGGGCAGAACGACAACCGTCTGCGCATTCTGGTCGCCGGCGTACTCGAACGCGCCGTATCCCGCCTTCTTCAGGCCGGCCTCTAACGTCAGACCGGGGACAGGAGCAATGACCGGGGGGACCGCGACATGGCCGGTCTCGCGCGCGGAGCTGTGGTGGTCGAAAATGTGGATAACATGGGAGTTTGTCAGCTGGTATGACAACACCGCGAACTCGACCGCCTCTTGGGGGGTCGCGGAGAGCAGCACGGTGAACCCTTCCGGGAGGAGGGCCAACGCAGGAGTGAAAGGCGCAAGCGTGGGAGAGAGCGCGAACTGCTCGCCTACGGGTGTAACCGTAGGCACCTGAATGACCAGACGGCTGGTGGGCGTAGCAGGGGGCAGGTATGTGAGGGACTGGACCATGGCAGCCAATCCGGACGGGGTGGTATAGGCCGAGAGGACGGCAGATTTGCCAGCATCCTTACTGGTTCCTTGGGAGAGACGGCCAGCCAAGCTCAGGCCCGCGCCCGCCCTTGTCTGGAGACTGACCACGGGGGCCGTTTCGTTGCCGGCATGCGCCCAAGATTTGGTGAGGGATCCAAAACCTGCCTGCTCGGCTAGATCGTAGACAAAGACAGAAGAGGAGGAAGCTGTGCGAGAAGCGATATACTCGACAAGCGTGGACGCGGTGACTGCACCAGACTCAGCAATCCTCTGAAGATCATTGGCCGCCGCGGCCTCGAGTTTTGGTGTGGGCGGTGCCGAGAGCGTGGTGGTGGTCGAGAAGGGCGTAGAAGCCCCAGATTGGGCGGCAGTGGCCATCGCTCGCTACGCTAGCCGTCGTGGACGTCGTGGACGAGAGGGAGTGAGGGAGGGGGAGAGAGCGGTGTCCCGTCCCGCGCATACTTTCGGTTTTATTCGCAGCTCGGTCAGCCCGGGAAAGCGTTCGCGCACAAAAATGTCGCTCATCCGTTCTCACAAAATGGCGCACTCTGTGCAAACGATGGCGTTATATCCGCGCACGTGACCGCGCTACCCTCGCGCAACGCGTAGGCGCCCACTCATCGCAGAGTCGTGTCCACAGAACGTTTATTCCAAAAGTACAGTACACGAGTGCAGCGATCTTGGTGAGAATCAGATCTTCTCGGAACCCTTGACGGTATTGTACAAGCGGTCTCCCTACATGAACAATCAGTGGAATGTTCCTTCGTAGCAAGTCCAGGACATACCGTGTCCCCAAGCCCTGGAGAGATCAGCCCATTCGGTGTCAAATCGGGGTCAACAGCCGCAACCCAGATCTAGAACGGGTCAGCATACGAGGAGTACCGTTGTACGAGAGAACACACCTCAACACCTGGGAATTCCGCTTGCACCCTGTTCAGTCCGTCTTGCGACGCGAGTACACAAAGCAACTTGATATGCCCCACTTCATGACATGCGTCAGTTACGTATATTATATCCACGCGCAATTGACAAAAATGGATACTGACATGGAATGCCCCATTCAATGATCATATTCATGGCTGCACACGCTGTGCCACCGGTGGCAATGAGCGGGTCGAGCAGGAAGATCTGGTCCACCGTCGGGTTCGGGGGAAGCTTCGAGTAGTCTATACCAGTGTCAAACTCGGCATAGACGATGTAATGATCACTGAGCTTACATTCTACGGGCTGCAGAGATATCTTCTCCCTGTAGATGCCTAGATGATAGACGCTCGCCGCCCTTTGGACGAACGTTAGCTCACAGGTGAGTCTATCAAGGTCAGGATCGAACGTACGGGAAGAGATCGAGCAGCGCGTTCGTCATTCCCATGCCCGCACGCAAGATAGGCGTGAGCCCGATGTGAGGCTTGATCACAGAGCCGGTGAACGGTCCGACTGGCGTCGTCTATCGGGAATCCGTTAGACCACTCGGAATGAATCTGGCTGGCATTGCTAAGGGCAGCTTACCCCTGTAAACGTCTGCTCTTCCAGATCACGGCTTGCCTCGATACCCAAGATTAGACTGATGTCATGGATGCCCTACAATCCATTCATCCAAAGCATGAGCCACAACACACCAGCAGCACATGCTGTGCTACGCACCTCGCGGAACTCCTTCGAGTTCGTGCTCGTCTGGCGCAATTGTGAAAGCCGCGCGTTCACGACCGGGTGCGCGAGCACATGGAGCTTCGGCGACGACATATCGGCTTAGTAGGGGCGATCGGTGCAAAGTTCAGATGAGCGCGAGTCCAAAGTCGACGGAGATGAAGCAAGAGAAAGGGGTGGTCGTGGTTGAAGGGGAAGGTGCGTCTGCAACGCGGCCACGGGCGCGAAGAGCAGTCGCTCGTGGCTCAGGTGGCCACATAGGCGGGGACGCGAGCCAGGCATGATACGGCAGGCCGGGCAGCGTCCCGATCAGGATGCATGCCCTGTATTTATCGCATGGCCTAGTGGGATTGACCCGGCAGTACGATACTAGATAGGCGTCCACCTAGGGTAGCTTTCGCTCGCCCAGCAAAATGTGGGATCATCGCGGCCTCCATTGGCTGATAGTGCAGAGTTAGGAGGTGATAGCGAGTGAGATGCCTGCTCTAATATCTAGCCGAAGCGTTGCCGGGAGATGCCGAGCTGTACTACCTCGGCAAGCTGCAGAGGTTTGATGGTACTTTTGTAACTCGACCGTCATGTTCAACATGTCATGATAAAACTCATATTCGCTATGCACAGGTAGTTATAATCTCTCTACATGCTTCCAACGTTTCTGCTTCAGGTTCCCCTCATGTCTGCGCAGCTTGTATAGCAGCGACGAACGTCTCCAAGTCGGTCGGCAGGTTGTCATACGGGTTTGCCCCGTTTGCCTGCGAGTCTGTCGTCACGTAAAACGCCTTGACGTGATCCTGTGTTATGAGAGTCGAGATGAGGGACGCTGGAGGAGTTGCCGGCCCGCCAGTCAATACCACAGCCTGTTTGGAGGCGGGTGTTGCAGAACCGAGAGACAGATCGCTAGTTCTGACATTGCATGTAAGTCTTGAAGCTTGAGGTTTGGTATCAAGTACGTGGAATGCTCACTTGAACGTGCTGTAGAAGTTCTCTGCCGTGAGCAGAATGTCCGTAATGCCGTAGTATTGGGTCGAACTCAGTGCGGTACCGGGGTTCATCGCGATCTGTTCAAGCGTAAGAAAGTTAGAATAACCAAGTTCGTCAGGCCGCTCTGTTATGCCATCGACCCCTCCTCTCGCAATGTGGCGTCATCCGCCTCCCCGATACCGGCAATGACCAAGATTTACCTGGAAGCTGATAAGGTCAAGTTCTCGCTAGTATGACTTTATCAAGTACGACTGTTGCGGATACCGGTAAGTAGGTAGCATACTTTGCCAGCAGGCGCAGGCGCCTCGCGAACATCTTCAACTTATGTATACCGATTTGGATCCGGGTCCCGTCGGCCGCCTGTCAAAGATCACAACGCAGACAGATAGCCAGATAATCAAGGACAAGCTTGCTACAGATGCTATTAAGACAAGTATCGTACCAACGGGTGTAACAGCACAAACGTAAAGGGGTCGTGATAATGCAGGCCGCGCGAGCGCGCCTAGACTACGGTATTCGTGGCCGGACAGACATTGCCCGCAAGAGAATTGATGTGGGCGTGTGTCAAGGGGCGGTGAAGGGGAGGGGGGGAGCTCGGGGTACAGCTTACATGGTAGAATGCTGATGGGAGCTTCGTAAGGCGGTGGGATGTGATAGGATGTATGACCTCCCTGCTGCATCGCGCTACGCGCAGAGTGGGGGGAAGGCCTGTGCTAGGCGGGCAAGATCTCCTAGTACGCTGAGGTGTCTCAATGCGGGTAGGAAAGAGGGCGGTTGCGGATGATGATCATGAGGCGGGCTGGCGAGGGCGCGGCGTCATTAGGGTATCCATGTAGCCGTGGGGCGATAGAGCGGTCGTTGTCGGTAGTGTCCAAGGAAGGCGTGCAAGAGACGTCAGGGTAAGCCGGAAAGGGCGCCTTTATGCTGAGCTGTGGAAGCTCATATCCTTCTGCGAGTGGCTCTTCAGCCAGCCCTTGAGTCCAACGATGAACAGCGTCCAGCAGAACGCAAGGCAGGTGATCGCGACGCCGACGTTGAGGAACATCATCACGTCGTCGTGGCCCTGGCGCATCGCCGCGATCGTGAGTTCCTCCGTCGAGAACATGAACTCCAGCCCGCCACACGCGAGCAGGAACGCCGCGAGCGCCTCCGTCGGGGGGCGCGAGGGCAGGATCGAGCGCGGCGGGCCGAGCCAGAGGAAGAAGTACGTCAGGCAGCGCAGCACCGCGAAGCCCGCGAGCAGGTTGCCCCAGACCATGTGGATCTGCACCTGGAAGAGGTACGTCTGGAAGTGCGCGCTCATCGCGGCGCCGGTGAGCCCGATGCACAGCGCGGGGAACGGGTTGAAGCTCGCGATGTAGCTCGGGGGCTCCGCGACCGCCTCCTGCGAGCGGATGGAGGGGGGCACCGCGGCGGTCGCCCCTGCGGCGAGCCAGCGCCGGATGCGCTTCGACTCGATGCCCATGCCGACCAGGCCGGCGAACCAGAACATGACGGCGATGCTGATGTGCTGGAGCTGCTTGGTCGTGTACGGGTCCCCGGCCTGCGCGCCGAAGCGCTCCATCCAGGTGTTTGTGATTCCGTAGATGAAGATGACGAGAGACTCGACGAATTCTGCCGTGGGGTATTTCCCATGGTGCCGCGGGGCGCGGTTCCAAGCCCAGCCGAGCTCTGAGAAGGAGCCCAGGAAGCGGGCGAAGGTCACAAGACCGTAACTCCAGAAGATGCCGCCCTCTGAAAGTCCTTGGTTAGACAGACAACATGTCCTGAGCTGCACTACTTACTGATGAGGTGCGCGAGACATCCGTTGATGTAACTGCCGCGGCAGCCGCCCGTATAAACAACGATGCCGGTTGTGACTTGCATGAGGCCCGCGAACACCAGAGATCTTTCGCCGATTGCGAAGAGCGCGCGGCCTACGAAACGGAGAACTTCCCGTGAGCTCTTGCCTTGCCAGGGGTAGACGTGCCCCGCTTCGTGGAGGGAGTCGTCGGAACGATGGGGCGAGTGAGCACCGAAGAGGGTGCGTTCCGATGCGGCTGAGTGGGGGTAAGACGTTTGCCGGCGATGGCGACGGACGTCGTTCGCCCACTGCGCAGTCTCGTCGTGGTCGTCCTGTTGATGCATGTCGAGGTCGGTCCTGAGGGGTTCAACAACACGGGCATGTCTTACAGTGACTGATTCGTCCTCCACATCCTTGGCCTTGAGCTCAGCCTCCTCGAGCTCCTCTGGGTCGACGACGAGATTGGTGTACTCGGCCTCGACGCCGGAGACATGCTCGTCGCGGTCGAGGACAACGTAGTTCCAGAGCGTCTTGAACGCGAAGCGGTCCTCGCCCGAACGGATGGCGCGGACATACGTCACGAGGCGGAGGATCTGTGAGAAGACATCGAGCGCGGATAACGCGAGTGCACACGCGAGGAAGAAATAACCCTGCGGTCCGTGTTTGCTGCCTTCGTACCTGTGACGCCATCAAACGGTGAGCCAAAAGTCACAGCGACGGAGCGCCGAGAAACACGGACATGTCTGGCGTCAATTTCCGGTACAGGGCGCTTGTGGACACCCCGAGCACGACGAAGGTGTAGAAGAAGATGACGGTGACGCCGTGCCAGGCATGCTTGACGGACCGGAGCGCGATGCCTGAAACGCGCGCAGTGGTTAGGGCCGACTGCGCTTTGCAGAAGCCACGAGGCGGACACACCTATTGGCAGGGCTCCGAAGAAAGCCAAGGACATGAATAAGGCGTGCAGACCCATCAGGCCCGGATAGCGCTTCGCGTCCGCAGGCGGCTCCTTAATATCGAGCCAGAAGTATGAGGGTGGTGTGGGCTCGTGGTACATCGTGATCTCGGTCTCGTTGAGCTCAAGCAGGGGCTGCGCATGGTGGTTGTGGCTGCCATGTTCGTGGTCTCCGTCTCGGGGAGCAAGGATGCGTTCTGGGGGCTCCGGAAGGCAATCAAGCGATCGGGACTCAGCGCAAGAGGGGCCTGCGGCTACCGATATAGCGGCGGTGGCGGCAAGTGCAGGGAGGAGGAAGGCGGGAGAAGACGGGAGCAGGCGCATGGCGGCGAAGGAGGGGAGTGTAACGGAGGCATGTGCGGCTGCGAGGATGGAGATTATAAGGGGCAAGGGGGTATGGAAGGGCGCGTTGTGGGGTACCGGAGGGGCGAGGGGCGAGCGGCAGAAGTCGGACGGTGGAAGGCTCGAGAATGCGAGTTGAGTAAGGCAGCGAAGGGGTGAGCCCGACTGTCCGACTCGACCGCGTCCCTTTCCCTCGGACTGGGCGGCACCTCCAACCGTTCCGTACGATGCCCAACTGATCCATGACTAACCCCATCTGTATAAGCCACTGACCGCCCGACTTCCCACTTCCCGTCCGGTCTGCTGCATTCCGAGCAGAATGTCCCGCCGTCTCGCCCTCGCCGTCGTCCTCCTGTCCCACTCCAACGTTGTGGGCGTCGAGGAGGAACCGGGCTGGAAACGGACGGACACTGCTCGGCAGTGCGATCGCGTCCGCCGCACAACTCCGACATCGAGATCGCTTGTTCAAAATGGCAAACAACTATTCACCACAACGCTTGCCGCCCGGCACCGGGCGGCATGCAGTGTCCGAATATTCCTTCTCCCGCTCTTGTTCCCCGGCTGCCGGCCGAGCCCCCGCCCTAGAGAGTCCCGCCCGCCCGCTGCACATCGTTCTCGCCGTTTGCATCCCGACTACCGACCTCCCACCACCATCCCGGAACTGGCCGCGGTCAAATGCGAGTGCCCACACTGGCTCGGGTGCACTTGGAAGTTGGCCCACATCATACGGCCTGAACGTTGCCTGTGCGAGCAATCCTGGTGGTCAGATATCCGGAGATGCTATACCCGAATTCGCGCGATGTCTCAACTAATGTCCGACGGTCCAGGTGGCTCTCCGCGGCCGGCTTCGATTTCATTCGGATTACAATGTTCTCGACGCCCTGGAAGCCACGCTCAGAGGAATAGACTATTCATATTTTTTTAAACTCTCATCTCGCACGCCTCCCTTCTCAGCTTCTCCAAGTCGGGCGCAGCGCTCACAGCCCTCAACAACCCTGAGAGCCTCCATCCGTGTTACTACGCACCATTCATCTTCCACCTGCGTTTGGCTGCGCATAAACAACCGGCCCCAGGCGCTCCTTGTCGTGTTTTTACCTAAGACTAACCCTCACCATTCTTCGAAATCGCTAACGCCCGTCAGGTGGCCGTACATGCGCTCGGCGCGTGCTATGCGTTATCACTTGCGCTCGGCAAGCACCTCACGATGCTGCTTCTCGTCCCTGCGCACACTCCAGCCGGATCTGGCTCGTCGTCTGCGGATGGATGATGCGCTGAACAATGGCGTCAGACCACCTCGACCACTCTCGACGCAGTTGCGCGGCGCTGCTGTCCAGGTACGCACCTTCAGTCATCTCTTCCTTGCCGTCCGCGCAGGCATCTTCAGTCGCTGCGTCGCAGCACGGCCTGCCTTTCGCGCTGTACAGGCACCGGAGAGCTACATCGCGCCGTCCGGCCGCACTGCGCTGACTGTAGATCTGCGTCCGAGTCACCTTCAGGCGGACTAGTGCGCGTCTTTAGACTTTTGCTCCATGCAGCACCCCTATGTTTCGTCCCCGATCGAGCGGGATTTGTTAGCAACGGTCCAAGGCTCCTCCTCCTCCTCTTGGGTAGAGTCACAATGCAGGGCACCGGACCCGAAAGCCGTAGGTTTCGGCCGCCGCCATCGGAGCTAAGAGCGTAAGCGTGCTTTGCGACCGTGCAGCGCGTCTGTGGAATGGATCCGACCATAGGCAGACGCCCTGCGGCGGGCTGGAATCGAGCTCTATGGCCGGAGGTGGCGGCGGAGGTTAGGAGAGAAATGGCGTTTGACTCCAGCTGTCGGACGCCGAACTCCGGGGACACGGACGATTATACACTTCTTAGTCCCAGCTGCCTGGCAACAACACCGTTCGTTTCCGTCCATAAAGCGGTGCTGTCTACCAAGTATGAGCTCACCGCTCCACACGGACCGAATCCAAGGAAGCACGGGGGCGTGAGTACGTACGTACTGGACACCTATGTCACAGAATAACTTCATAATTTGTGCTTGCAGGCGGCAGAAGGCCGGTGTATGTGGGTGGTAAAGCCTCACTATGCCCCTCCCCGACCGCATCGGCGCGACCTGTGATACCACAATAGAGTAATTCGACGAACCGCGCGTTTCGTGCTCGGTCTCTTCTCCGGCTATATCGACACGCGCTTTTTGGAGCGTAGGATGGCAGTACTGTGATCGCAGCGATAGCTTCGTAAACTCGTCGGCGATTGACGTGGATGCAAATGGAGGCGCGTGGATCGCTGCGCTTTCAATACTCTGACGGCGTGTTCATCCGAGACGACCTGAAAGGGTGAGACATTGTGAGCTTGTTGCACAGCGTGCTTCGCATTGTCCCGCAGCTCATGTATGCGACGCGCCGCGAACCGCGGACTGCGCGACAACGAGGCCGTTCGAATCCACAGTTTCAACATGAGATGGGGGCGGATGTTCAGGAACTACGCTGTCACATTGGACACTTCCATTCTGAAATCAGCGCGCGCTCTTCACCAGTAATATAGAGCTCACTACAGTTCGGTCAGTACATCGTGGTCCAGATGACATAGATGGTGCAGCTGTGATAAAATGCGGAGGCCGGAGCTCCTCTCGTCGGACATCCGTCAAGGGAGGAAGCCGCTTCGGGTGCTGTTGCTTATGTGTATCAATACAAGTCTTGACTGCGAAGTTCGAGGTAGTGGCCTCAAGGGTGGAGAGTTCAACTGCCGGTGAGCAGAGTTCAGAACCGGTTGTCTGCAAAGCCCACGTAACATCCGATACGACCGCGCGAATGTGGACGACAATACGCCCATGGGTCGGTGGCAGAAAGATCGTCGGTGTCAAGCTTGATATCTTCAGCCGTACATCGAGCCCCACGGATACCCGTCGACTCGTTAACGTTGCGGATGAGAGCAAGACGCGAGGCCCTCTGGCGCCGGCTTGTGATATTGTCCTCACGTGACCGTGGCGCCGGAGGAGCACGACTCCGAGAAAGTCGGGGAGCGGGGAAATGCTCTCCACCGGCGACTGCTTGCAAAGTCCGCGTAGGACCGCCGCCCTCGCGCCTCTCTACTCGTCGTACGACCCCTTTCACGACTATTCTCATGCGCCGTCTTGCATAGAACGATCTTTCTTAACTTGGTCATCCAACAGGCACCATCTGGGCGATATCGTACGACCGTTTTGCGTGCCAAAACGCTGATCTCCTCGGTCGCCGTCTCACGCGCCTTCTCGCGTTCTCAGCGTTCGCAGCGTTTTCGTCGTCTCTCTCGGGTTTACTTCCTTTTGGGGCTCTTTGGTGCACACCACTATGTCGCTGATGCGTAGAGTCCGACACTTCGTGTGGGGCGAGGTGCCCGCGACGAAGACGGAGCAGAAGCTGCTCCTCAAGATAGATTGGTTCATCTTGTCGTATTGTTGTCTCATGGTGAGCATTTATGCATGAAGCGCTCTGCTAAATTAGATGCTAACATGATACCTGGATTGGACCAGTATTTTTCCAACTGTGCGTTCACTTGGTGCGGCTGTAGTACCCGCGAAGTTGCTGAACAAGAGCCGTGTTCCCACTTGGTCTCGGGCTTAATGCGGCGCAGATCTTGATCGAAGCAATGTGTCCAACGCATACGTCTCCGGCATGCGCGAAGAGCTCAACATGCACGGAACGCAGTTCAATGTGAGCAGACCATGTCCATCTTGAATGTTGACATCTCGCCGTAAGATCGTACATTGACTGGTGAATGCAGCAAATCAACACTATTTTTACGTGTGGATATATCGTTGGCATGATCCCAAGTAAAGACACGTACAGTGTGATGGTTTGTCCGGAAGCTGACAAGTCGGCCGTGTCCAGACAATTTAATGCTGCAAGTCGTGCCGCCCCGGATATGGTTCCCATCCATGCAAATCGTTTGGGGAGTCTTGACGTTCTGGTAAGCGTTCGTGAAGTTGACAAGCCGTTCCCGTCGGGTCCTCACGCGGCCGTTTGCTTTTCTTAGCACAAGTGCAGTGACGAACGTTCAGCAGGTGAGTCTGGGTCGCCTAGAATAGAATAGTCTTGGACGTAGGCATCGAATACTAAATGATGGTCGTGATGTGCAGATTTACGCTATCCGCTTCTTCCAAGGCATCGCCGAGTCGTCAACGTTTGTCGGCACTCATTATATACTAGGATCGTACGTCATTTTCGAGTACCCGGAGTGCAGGCGGTGTTGACCGTCGGACTGACCATTGTCTGTTAGCTGGTATAAACCAGGCGAATTGGGCAAACGTTCAGGCATCTTCACGTCGTCTGGCCTGATAGGCACCTTGTCAGTACACCTTGATGCCACCGTCTGTCACCGCGTTACTCAACGTTCTTGACAGATTCTCCGGGGTTTTACAGGCTGCTGTCTACACGTATGACAACACACCTGGTCAATCAGATTTCACTGGTACTGACTTGTGGACATTGCTCAGACACCTCAATGGCACGGCCGGCCGCAGCGGATGGCGATGGTTGTATGTCCCCAAAAATATGTAGTCAGTCTAGATGAGCGGCTCACCTCCCTTGATACAGGTTCATTATAGACGGCATCATTACGATGCCCATCGCGCTCTACGGGTTCTTTATGTTCCCTGATGTCCCCACGACCACCAAGGCGTTCTACCTATCTGAAGAGGTATTAGTGGGATGCATTGTATGATCTCCCGCACTAACCTATTGATGTGTAGGAACGCCTGCTGTCATGCGAGCGACTCGAGTCAGTTAAAGATAGAGACATCCAGCACGGAAAGCTTTCCTGGGGCCTATTCCGCCGCATCCTTGGCCGATGGCGGTGGTATGCCTGTAGTCTGCTGGTAAGCCCATTCTGCATGAAACCAAGCGGGGGAGACGGCTGACATCAGGATACAGTTCGCAATATCAGGAGAGACAGAGAGCTTTGGCTCGAATAATCTCATGGGCCAATGGTTGAAGGCCATCGGCGGTTTCACCGTCCCACAAATAGGTCAGTCGCTGATCTTTCCGTCTCATCCTATGCCGTCGTCGCACCCAATCGTATCTAGGCATATACTGATTCCGGCTTCTGCAGACTATTATCCCTCGGGGATGACAGCATTCGCGATTGCGTCAACACTCGTCTGTGCGACGTGGACCGACGCGACCAAATCTCGCGCACGGTGGCCTGTACTGGTGTACATGGCCATCGCAGGCATTGTCGCGAGTATATGCATTCTCGTCTGGAGCAGTCCAATAGGGCTCAAGTTCTTCGCCTACTACATTGCGGGAGCAACGTACGCCGGTCAGGCGACCACATTTGCGTAGGTCTTCTATGTATACTTCCAGCATTCGGGTATTTTGAGACGACCTATGACGCAGATGGGCAAACCAAATTTGCGCCGACGACCACCAAGAACGCGCGGTGGTTCTCGCATCGATGAACATGTGGAATAATGTGGTCAACGCGTGGTGGCCGCTCGTGTTCTACCCTGCGACGGACGCGCCGCGGTTTACGAAGGGCATGTGGGCTATGATCGGCACGTGCATCGCGACGCTATTCGTGACGTGGCTCGTATGGCACCTCGAGCGGCGGGAGAAGAGCCAGAAAGCGCAGCAAAGGACGGCAGAGGAGGATGACGGCACTGAGAAGAGGCGGGGGGCAGACGAGAAAAGCGTGAGGAGCCATGCGGGCTCGAGTCGGCGTAGCCAGGAGAGCGCGTGATTCGGATGCTGCAGGTACGAAGTTGTGTATATTGTATTGCTATTGACATGCTGCTTTGCAACCGGACATCGAACGGCCCTCAAAATTTCTAATTCCTCAATGGGCCCTTCAATGCCACTGTATGACGGTAGGGACGGCGTGCCAGAAAGCCGCGTTTCGACATGTCGCCTGCTGCTGATCTGCATATGAGAGTGGCGCCTTTCGTCTTCCTGCATATTCGTCGGACGTGTGTCGTCGCGACATATCACCTATCTTCCAGCTGCGCTCCCACAAGACATCGCCATGTTGCCGCTCCTGGACGACGCCTATACATAGCCCCCACTAAGCCTCACTCAGAGGTGCGTTCCCTTCTTCGCTCTATCATCCCCGCACCCTTCCCCAATACCCCCGCCGATGACGAACACGCAGGATCAAGCACGTTGGCACGCATTCGCCCGCGCCTCCCCGGACGCCTCCCCTTCCCCAATTCACCGCGCGCGGACCGGGCGTGCGGGGCAGCACAGCGTCCGGGGCGCGGGGAGGACGTCTTCGGTGCACGTTCGGATAAAAAGGGAATACGTCGGACTCGCATCCATTGCACGCCACCTGCGAAGCTCGTCTCGAGGACGCTTCGCCGTGTCACCTGCCTATCTCGGCGTCCGCTCTGCGCTGCTGGACGCGGGGGCGGGCGTGCGCCCATTGGTCCGTGCGGGGCACACAGCGATCGCCCGAGAAGCTTCTTCGGAGAAAGCTGCTCGGACGACGCAGTGGGATGCCGCCAGCCCGCGCACGATGAGCGGACGGCAACTGCACAGAGCGCGCAATAATCTCCGGGTGCTCCACCTTCTCGTACCGCGGGGGCCACGGCTGCTGAATATGCTCGCGACATACGGGACGCATATGCGACAGAGGCGTGGTCTCGGCCGCGTATAAAAGCAGGACGACGGTTCGTTGGAACAGCAGCTCGTCAAGTGCCCAAATCCTCCAAGATGCTCAAGTCCTTCGTCGCCCTCGCCGCTCTCCTCGCCTCGGCTTCGGCCCACTGTAAGCAGCCCACCACCTGCTTCCTCAGCCCGAGCACGCCTGACCGACCACCCTTCACACAGACACCTTCCCCTCGCTCGTCGTCGACGGCACGACGACGCCCGCGTGGGTGAACGTCCGCAAGACGAACAACTTCAACTCGCAGGCGCCCGTCACGGACGTGACGAGCCCCGACTTCCGCTGCTACGACTCGCAGACGGACCCGACCGCGCAGACGGTCACCGTCTCCGCGGGCAGCCCGCTCGGCATCATGTCCGACGGCACGATCTACCACCCGGGCGTCGTGAACGTGTACATGGCGAAGGCGCCGGGCGATGTCGGCAGCTTCGCGGGCGACGGCGACGTGTGGTTCAAGGTGTACCAGATCACGGCGGAGACGAACGGCGGGCAGTCGATCACGTTCCCCGCGGAGGGCGTGCCCGGCGTGACGTTCACGCTCCCGAAGGACCTCCCGACGGGCCAGTACCTCGTCCGTATGGAGGCGATCGCGCTCCACGTCGCGCAGAGCTACGGCGGCGCGCAGTTCTACGTGAGTACAGCTGTGGACGGTGTTGGGCGCAGAGCTGACGGGGACGATGTGCATAGATCTCCTGCGGACAGGTCAACGTCGTCAACGGAGGCAGCGGCACGCCCGGCCCTCTCGTCGCCATCCCCGGAGTGTACACCGGCTACGAGCCCGGCATCCTCATCAACATCAACGTGAGCCCATACCTTCTTTCATTGTGTCGGAACTCCGAAGCTGACTGGGCCCTGGACCCATACAGTACCCCATCCCGAAGAACTACACTCAGCCCGGCCCGGTAAGTGCCCCCTACAATTACTATTGTCGCCGTCGGTACAGGATGCTTACGCGGATCCCCCGCTATAGGCTGTCTGGTCTGGGTGAAAACTTTCGGTGCTACTGTAGCGAGCGTCCATGTATCGAGTACCGATATAGCATCTACTTTCACCTGTCTGTTGACCGGATGTGTGAGCCGTGTGCATCATGGAATCGAAGGATACGCGGCTGCGTCTGGCTGCGTGAGTGAGCTGACTGTCTACGCAATGCTCCGGCAGTCCAGGAACGCGTCAATACTTCCATCGTACTCTCAGATACTGCACACTCAACAGCATACACGCAGAATTAACGCCACTGGCATTAAGGTCGTCTCACTATATGTAAGTTCTAGCCTCCATATGTGTAAGCAACAAAACACTAAACAAGCGAAACCCGGCGTGCACAGCAGAGCGAACCGCCCGAACATAACCAGCTACCCGAATAGTCGGGGGCCGGAGGGAGGCGGACGGGCGTGAAGGGTAACGGGAGAGCTGTAGATCCTACTGATACATGGGGTGCGCGCGGACGATCAATCCTAAGATGCGACGGTAAAGCAAGGGTAAAGAGGATAAGGAAGGGGAACATGCCAAATGAACTGAAGGATAAGCATATCCGGGGCGTGCGGGGGATGCGGGGAATGCGGAGAAGCGGGGGGATCGGCTATGCTATGCTATGTGACACAACAATGGGTACTGACTGGTATAGTGCGGTACGAGAACGAGAACGGGAACGAGCAGCAGCGAGCAGCGAGAAGCGGGGGGCGGAAGCGGCGGCGGCGATAGTGGGGCGGCCCTCGGAGTGCGTCGGATCTACCGTAGCGCCTGAGTGTCCGGCAAATCAGGCCAGAGGGGCGGCACGGCGCCGTGCGGTGCGGTGGGGAGGGGCGAACCAAGCTCCGAGCGGGATGAGGGGACGAGCAGGGCGCAGAGGTGGTCGTGAGCGGACCGGGGCCGGAACGCGTGACTGTCATGAAGGGGGATACGGGCGCATGGGCAAAACGCGCGAATGGGCTTGTACATGAAGACGAAGTGCGGAGGGAGGGAGGGTTGGGCGGGGGCGCGCGACGACGCGGTTGGGGATACAGGGTATGTGTTTGCACATGGTATAACCGGTCAGTTCCCCGGTCGTGGGCACTTAATGCGTGGGTTGTTTACTCGTTGCGCACCTAAAGCATACTTGGTCAGCACTGCGCACTTTATTGTGACCATTCAGCGAGATACTCACAACAAGGCGGCGGACGGGTTGCTCCACCGGGGCGTCCTTAGACACCGGCGGCGGGCCCGCGCCAAACTCGTCCGGAAGACGCGGCGACAACGCAGGCATCTTCGGCGCGCTCGGGTCCAGGAGCTCGACATGCGTCAGCGTGTCCTTGCGCTCACGCGGCATACCGTTCTCCATGCTCCCAGCCACCACCGGCGAGTTCAGCAACGACGTGCGCCGCGCGGGCTGCGCAGCCCCCATACCACCCGCAGCTTGCAGCGGGGGCTTCGTGATCGACACGCTCGAGATCGGGCTATGGCCGTTCGTCGCTACAGTCTCCGCGACGGGGTTCGCAGGCGGGATGTACAGCTGCGGCGGGGGCTTGCGGTGTGCGGACGGGCGCCGCTGGGGGCCCGGGCCCTGCGCACCGGCTCCTACGCCGGCCATGGCGCCAAGTTGATGGGGGTCGTTGTACGCAAGGCCGCCGTACGCGTCTTCTGAGCCCGCGTACGTCTGGTCGAACTGGTTCTGCTGCTGCTGCTGGTTTCCGTACCCGTATCCCCAGTTCGCGTAGGTGTTGTTCTGCTCCTGGCTCGGGAACGCGTATCCACGGTCATTGTACGCGGGTTGAGCGTAGGGGTTCGGTGTGCGCGCCGCTGGGTTGGCAGCGTACGCGGGCATCGAGGGGTATCCCGAGTTCTCGTACATCCCCCGAGGCTGCATTTGCGGCGCCGAGAGCGTACCGTGGCTGGACGAGCTGCCGTGATCGGCGCTCGACGCGCCCCCGATGCTGCCGGTACCTCGTACACCTATGCCTCCGGAACCCTCGCCCTTCTCCGCGTGGTCGACGAGATCCGCGCTGGAGAAGTCGAGGATGTCTTGGTGCAGACGCTCCCGCTTGCGCTTGCGAATCGCCCATGTCGCGACCGCGATGATAATCACGAGGCCAACGAGCGAGGCGGCGGTGATCACGCCGACTGAGAGCGCTGTGTTCTGCAGGAACGACTTGGGGGTGTTCACGGCATCGGAGGATGCAGAGGCAGATGCAGACGCTGCTACCGTCGAGGTGTTTGTGACGGTGCTTGCCGGTAATGATGCGGAAGTGTCGGTCGGCGTCGGCGTTGGCGTCGGGGTAGCAGCAGCGACAGACGTAGCATCTGTCACCGACGACTGCTGGGTGTTGGTCGCAGAGGTCTGGGTGTCCGACGCCGACGCACTGGTATCGGACGTCGCACTGGTGCTGGCGGCCGAGGCAGTGTTACTAGTCGCAGACACCGAGGTCGCACTTGCGCTTGTCTCGCTGCAGAAAGCACGTCAACATTTTTGAAATCGTGTCGACGGAGACATGTACGTACGACGCCGCCGTGAGGGAGATGGTGGACGTAGCAGACGCGGTCGCCGTCGCGCTTGACTTGCTAGGTACGGGCAGGCCGATGGGGGTGAGGACCGGCGAAAGAGCCGACGAAAGCCCGCCCAGGACAGGGATGATTGAGAACGGATTGTCTCTACGGCAGACATGTCCGTCAGCAAGCGCGTTCAACCACACGACGCGGAGGTGAACGTAAACTCACAGGAGACCGTCTCCGCCCAGCACTGCATGTATGCACGCGCTTTATCATGGGTACTTTATGTGAGACGACGCGAAGCACTTACGTCCACCGGCGCGGGGAACCACATCTGGGCTGTATGCCCTGTAGACGGGGAAGTTGCTCATGGTGCGACGCGATTCCAAACGGTTTGATTTTGGTTGGTTAAGGAGCGTGTAGCGTCGACCAAAAGGGATGGACCTCTGTGGCCTACCAGCGACCACGGGAGGGAGAGATGATGAGGGAAAGACGAGGGCGAGAGTGGGCCAGGCTGGGAGGGTGTATGCGCCGGAGACAAAGGGAGGGGGAGATGAAAGGGGGAGGGAAGCAGGGAGCTGGAGGGAGTGATAGACCGGCTACAAAGAGAAGTGGAGCACGGGCGGGACATTAAACTATTGTCCGTCGCAACTCTCTCCGGTGGCCCGCACCCGTTGGCATCCCAACCCCCCCCATGTGTCTGCCATCCCATCTCCCCAGCGTGGCCTACGCCTGTCTAATCTCTCCCTTGCGCCCCGTAGGACAGCGATCTGCGCAAATGATGTGCGATGGCCGACATGCGACGTTACCAAGTGGACCGCAGCGGTGCGATATCAAGCAGCAGTGGCACGGGCGCTCGGTCTGCCACCGCGTCATTGTCTCGTGCGCAAACACGCTGGGCGCCCACGCGTCTGTGGCAAATACACTTCCAAGATCGTTACATAAGCTACACACTAGCGAGACTCGACAAACATCCGCCGCACGCAGGCCGACGGCACAGACAGGGATCTACAAATAACAGGATGCGGTTCCGACAACACGGCCCGGCCCAGCGAGCCTCTTCAACGGGGTATCTGGTATCCTTTTGCTCACCGCGGCATTCGCGGGTTGATTCCGTAGCTTTGTCCTGCGTTTCGTTCCATGATCTCACGCAGAGGCCCAAGCAGACGCGTGAACGCGTGCGCGTCCAACGCCGCCACCTTCAGTCGCGGTGCGGCCGGCGTGTTTCGCATGACTGCGCTCACGGTAGCCGCGCGCGGCTCTAGTCGTAACAACGACAACTCTGTAAAGTGCGGTGCCAAGTGAGCGACGCCTGTAAGCGGTGAGAAGAAGGCAGTTAAGACGTACCGCCGAAATAGTCGCCCTTCTTCAGATGCCCGACCACCTCGCCTCCGGTGCCATCCGCGGCGGTCTTCGTGACCACCGCGTTCCCTTCCTCCACAAAGAAGAACGTGTCGCCCATCTCGCCTTGCCGCACCACCGCTTCGCCGTCTTCGTAGACGCGGCTGACGAGCGCGTCCGCCACCTTGCTCCGCTCCTCCGGCTCGAGAGACGCGAGAAGGTCCACCGACGACAGGAACTGCTCGTACATCGTCCGCCGACGGTGCGCCGCCTGCAAGATAATGGTCCGGAAAGTGATTCGGTCAAGCGACCAGAGTGTCGACGGCTCCATCGCAAGCACCGTCGCCGCGCGGGGGTGCCCGTACATGAGCGCAAGCTCCCCGAACGAGCTTCCCTCCGCGCACTCCGCGACCTTCTTCCCGAACTGCGGATGATATCCCGTCTGTGTGAACTGGTCCGCGGCCGCCAACTTCCCGTCGAACCACCCCGACGGCAGCGGATCTGGGCGGATGTAGCAATGCAAGAGGCCGCTCTCGACGACGTAGAAGTAGTCGCCGACGGCGCCCTGGAGGATGACGACCTCCTTGTCGACGACGCGGCACTCGCGCATCGCGTTCAGCACCCCCTCCTCCTGCTCCTCGTCGAGGTCGCGGAAGATGAAGTTGTTCGCGATGGAGGCGCGGATGCGGCGCAGCTGGTCGTCCGACTTCGGGAATACCGGGAGCGGCTCGCTCGACTCGCTGTCGACCGGGATAGACTCTGCGCTCACCGACGTGCGCCGGGCGAGGATCGTGGAAGTCGGCGGGTGCAGGAAATCTCCGGGGCTCGGGTCGAAGGAGCCGTTGGAGAACGATGCGAACGGGTTGGGCGCGGAGATGGGCGTCGTCGGGGCGATGTCTTCCCCCTCGAATTGAAAGCTGGGTGGACTCACGGGGGTCAACGTGCCTGTATTATTGTCCGGGAGGAGGGCGTTCCCCGGCACATTCAGTGTCCCGAACGGACTCGGCGTCGTCCTGCCGCCATTGTAGATCGACTGGCGGGGCTTGCTGAGGGCTTCTGTGTGCAGATGCGAGAACTGGGAGACACTAGTGGGCCCGCCGAGAGGGCCTGAGGTGGGGCTGAGCGGAGTGTCCATGTAGTGGTCTTCCGGGAGAGCGGCGGCGAGAGTGGAATTCCTTGATAGGACGTCGCGAGAACGGGCGCGTTGCTCTTGAAGACGGGTTTGGAACCAGTTAGCGCACCACTGCAGGGTGTCTTTCGGCTGGACGCGTTGGACGTCGCGCGAGAGGTCCGCAATGAGAGCGTCGAAGGTGGAGGAGTCCGCCATGCCTCGGGCGGCCTTTAATTCGTGATGGGAAACAAAGGAGGCGTGGGTATGGGGCTCGTTGTATGCGTGGCACTGGCAAAGGTGGGAGAGGCAGGAGTTCCGAATGGAGGGGACAAGGGAGTGGCTTAGACGAGTTAAGTTAAGTATCAAACGCTTTGAACGATGGACATTGGCTGTTCGGCGGCACGTGGCGGGGATGTACTGCAGTGAATGACCCTTGTGCCGCGTTAGTCGGTCGAGTGCAGAGAGGCGTCCTTATGCTCAGTGCCACCTGCGACTCTTTCAAGCCCAAGGAAAACAGATTAGGGGATGTGTGAGGGACTGTGCGACGTAGAGGTGACCGAGTGAATGAAATGAATCGACATAAGCACAAGTTATCCTGAATCTCTGCTCAAGACCGTCCGGGAAAAGCCGCGTGACTACAGTCACAATAGTGTCACAGACCACGTGGTGTGCGTCACTGTCGTGCCTCCACGTTGCTGCGACTCACGCCGACGGCGATAACTCAGCCAAGTCCTCTCCCACCCCTCCCTCTTCTCTTCTCGTCTCAAACTCAGTGCCCGTTTCACTCACTGTACTGCGCCAGGACAGCTTAGCTGCTGTTTCTTGCTTTCTGTCTGTCTCTGTCTCCATGTCTTCTGTCGCCCTGCGAGTTGAGCTCCCGTCCTATGCGCACTCCTTTGAAGTCAATGTCCCGCCGGAGGCCACTATCCTCGACGTCAAACAGGAGATAGAAAGGGTCTGTCCTGGTTCGCCTGCAACAGATTGCCAGCGTCTTGTCTCCAAGGGCCGCTTTCTGAACGACGAGGAGAAGGTGGATGATGTGTGGAAGGTGCGCAGCACGCGGAAGCATCCGGGGAACTGACGGCCTGACGCTCTCGCCAGTCCCCCGACGATTCGCGGGTCGTCCACCTCGCAGTTAACCCTAGCGGATGGGCATCTGCACCGCCAAACTTCTCGCACATTGTCCAGGCTGCTCAGGCTCGGTCCAGCACGATACCACGGGCGACGCAGTCTCGGCTATCGTCGCACGGACCTCGCGCCACCCACCCAGGTCCTGCACCCTCGCCCGTGCCTTCCTACTACTCCGTTGCGTACATCCAGTACTTGCACAATATAGCTCTGGGGACCCTTTCCGGCGGCGCAATCACTACGCCACAGCAGCCCGCTGCACACGAACTAGAGACATGGCGCGCCGCAGCGAGGGAAGTCTACCGCCATCGTGGGTGGGTGTGGCCCGCCGTTTATGATGAGCCATTCCCATCTGGCAGCACTGAAGAGGGGGCGAAATACGAGCCGGTGACTCTCGAGTACGTGTTCGTCGGTTATCCCGATGCCTCGTTGCTCACACAGCGCTTTCAGGGGTCTCCCGTATCTGTCGCTCACGACACCGAATGCTACCCCCACTCCCGCACAGGCGCATGCATTGAAGGTCTTCTCTCACACGTTCTCCCTCCTGTCGATGGCCAACGATCCGATGCTATACGTTCCCTCCGCACCGCACCCCGCCTACCCGAACACACCCACTACTAACCTCAACCAACGCCTGCAAGATCTCGGCCTCCCGCCTCTTTACCTAATTCCCGACCAGAATGTGCCACGCAACGGAAACGACGTGGCCGGCGCAGAGATCCGGGCTATTCCTATACGCGCACTCCTTGTGCCTCTCCTGATGCTCGCCTTCCGCACGCTACTGCTGATCTACTTCTTCTCGCCGTCGAAACGCCCGCTGTTTGGAATCATGCTGAGTGCGTGGATCATGTACGAGGCATGGAACGCCATGCGCCTGGTCTTGAACGACGGCAACGAGCGGCGCGGGGATGCCGCAGGCGACCCTGCAAGGCCCGACGCAGCTGGCGGACCGGGCGCCATCCGCGGCCGCGGCCGCGGTGGACAGGCCGCTGCCAGGGGAAACCCGAGTGCAGACAGGTCACTCCCCGAGGCCCTGTTCGACCGGCTCACCATGCTCAACCTCTCCGCCGAAGACGCGCTCCTCGACACCGACGCGCAGGCGCCCCCGCCGGGCCTCCTGCACAAGGCGAAGGCGTTCGTCGCGCTGTTCTGCATGACGCTGCACCCCGCGACGTGGGACCGCCGCCGGGCCGCGCTGCGGCGCCGCGAGGGGCGCATCCGGACGGAGGCGAATGCACGGGAGGCGGCGATGAACGCACGGGCGGAACGCGAGTCGGCGGGGGCGGACGCGCCTGCGCGGACCGCGGAGGAGGAGGCGCGGGCGGCGGCGCAGGCTCAGGTCGTTGCGCGCCATGAGCGGCGGCCGGAGTGGGTGAAGGCATACGTGCAGCGGGTGCAGTTCTCGGAGTGGGTAGACGATCCGTAGATGCCTCCAGTACGGTGCGGGGTGGGGCATGGGAGACGATCTGGAAGGCTTGTAAAGTATGTTCGGGGACGCTGGCTGGAGTTGTACATTGGATGCAGGATATAATGCTATGCGATATATCATACTCGGCATGGTCGTGTGGATGATTCAATTGAGTGGAAGGTGTATGTACATTTATGGGCGCCTAGATCGCCATGCATGCTGTGATCGGCGCGGAGTCGCAGTCCGGATATGCTACTCCCAGGTTGTACTGTAACCATACTTACCTCGACGCCTTCCCGTTGCTAGCTCTTGTGCTACTGCATAAACCTCACCTGCGTTTGGATACACTTGGACTGGGCCTGGCCGTGATTTGAGGCTTGTTGACTGCTAGTAATAACGCGATGTCACTACCTCCCCGAGCACTGGAGCCGTCCGTGCAGGAGCACCTCCGTTTGGAGGCCTTTGAGGTACCTCCCTGACGCACGGTCTCAATCGGAACTCTCTAACTCTTTCGTGTGTCTAGGGCAAATTCGACGTGAAAGACTTCGTCGGTGCGATATCCGAGAAGCTCATCGCGCAGTCCAAAGCGGACCCCGGACGTGAGTGCACCCTACCACCTGCACGTCCCGCTTGCCTTCCGGTAGTGACCAAGATCCGTGCATTCCGCAGCGTTTGACCCGAAGCCGTTCATCCGCACGTTTGAGGCGGCGGTGGACAAACTCATCGCGGTGCGCAAGGATGTGCAGGCGCAGACGGAGCAGATGGAGAAGAGCGTGCGCGTTGCGGAGCGCGACTACTCCAAGAAGATGTCGGACCTGAATCGAGGATTTGAGGTGTGTCTCTCTTGGTCCTGGTATCAAGGTCGGAGAGACTGAAGGAAGGGCTGGGATGCAAGGCGGTCGGACAGTCTTTCTCGGGCATGGAGACGAAGATGAACGAGGTTGGACGGACGGCTATCCGGATAGGTGCGCGCTGATGGTTACAGTCCTATGTATGCAGTTGACCTTGACGCCCCTCTCTAACAGGCGAGCAAATGGAGTCCGTTCACCAGCAACGACAACGTGCGCAGGCCGCGTATGACCTCATTGACTTCTATGGACAATTTGCCAAGGATGATACTACACGCGTGGACGCGCTCAAGAAGGAGGGCAAGGAGGGCAGGCGAAAGGTCGCAGTTCTGTTGCGCCGACTAGCAACGGTCGCGAAAGAGGTCGACCTGCCTCTTTCTGACAAGGTATGAATATTATCATATGCAGAGACTATGATCCAAATAATGCTAATGCTACACCAGACACGAGAGAACATCGACAGGTATTGTGAAAAGTTCGAAAAGGACATGCTTCACCTGTTTGATCGTGCATACCGGAGAGGAGACCCGAAGATGATGCACGTAAGATGATTCCTTACCGTCAGCAAGCTCTTCGGTGCTCACAAGACATTACAGCATTGCGCACAAACACTACTCGACTTCAACGGCGGCGCATCATGTGTACAAGTATATGTCAACCAGCACGACTTCTTCATCAACCGGGTGGCAGAGTCAACAGAGATTGACGACAATCTGTATGTTCCTTAGCCTCTTCTGCTCTGTCTGTTCTCACATAACATCATAGTTGGGGGGCGCTGCCCGACCCGGATGCGCCACCACCAGAGACAGAATCCGGTCTACAAGCTTTGTTTGCCGAGATCCGCACGACTGTTGGTCAGGAAGCACAGATCGTGCAAGCCGTCTTCCCGAATCCAGCATACGTTATGCAAGTATTCCTCCAACGAGTGTTTGCCCAATCAGTGCGTCTCTATTCCTCGTCCGCAGAGTTTATATCTCAACAGACAACAGATACAACACCACCTAGAACAACTCGTCGGTAAAACGATAACGATGCCAGAGCTCGCGTTCCTCCGAATATTGCAGCTCGTCCACCAACAGACCTCCATCCTGGTTGAGGACCTGAAGGCGTACGAATTGCCCTCCGTCGTGCCCCGCTCACCAGCAGACGCAAGCGAATTCGACCGAGCGATCAAGGGTGCGCCCGCCTCGGCTGCATCCAACACGGCTACGGCCGCAACTATCAGCACGATGCTCGAAACCGCCATGGAAGAGCTCTTTGTCCCGTATACAGAAGGGCAGAGGTACCTCGAGAAGGAGAGTCGGAGTCTAGGCGAGCTGTACGCGGGCTACCTTGCCAAATACTCTCGCTATCATGTGCGTATCTACCGTGTCCACCGAAGGGTCTTTATTGACGGGCATCTAGGAGAGGACAGGCGCCAAGGGCAAGTCGTCGATGTTCGGACGTATGGTCGACCAGCTCAGCGCAGCTGCCTCGACAACCTCGACTTCCGGGACTTCGACGACCTCTGCGCAGGCAGCCGCGGCCCTCATGCGTTTCGGCGGTCTCGGCTCGTCGACGGATCGCGCGCCCGAGAAGACGGGCGAGGATCCTGTCCGCGAAGAGGACGGCGTGCTGAGCGTCGAAATCGCTGAGAAGATGCTGAGGTGGCACGCAGAGACTATCGGCCGCTGTGTGGAACTGAGCCCCTCCAGCGACGTGTGAGCAGCACCCCTTCGTTCGACGACGCCCTTCTTACAGACCGATTGTCCAGACCAAAGCATACGTTCGCCTTGATGAGAGTACTGTCCGCTGCGATCGCCAACTCCTACATCGAACCCGCCATCGAAACGTGAGTACTCTCGTCTACTTAACTGTCGATCATCCTGACACTGACCCTTCTTCAGCGCCCAAGCTCGGTTAGAAGCAGCGGACACGAAGTCAGAGCCCGGCATGCAAGCGCTGACTGTATTGCGCGAAGTCGACCTCATCTGCCATCTCTGGCAACGCTACGTGACCATGGCGCTCCTGCCGCTCTCGAGCAGCTCCGTGACGGTCCGCCGCGAGATGGTCATCTTCAACAACCAGGCCGTGTCGCGGATAGAAGGTGGTGCGAACCAGGTGACACAAAGGCTGACAGACAGTGAGTGAACGTGGTGCATGTAGGCAGATCAAGGAGTGCTCATATGTGTGCGACAGCCATCATCGCTTGGCTATCTACGCAGCTCGCCAAGCAGAAGCGCACAGACTTCAAGCCCAGGAATGACGACCTCTCGTTCGCGCGGGTGAACACCGAGCCCTGCCTTGCGTGCTGCGAGACACTGGAGAAAGTGCGGGACGCGGCCAAGGCGAACCTGAGCGGTAAGAACCTGGAGGTGTTCCTCACCGAAGTCGGTGTAGCGTTCCACGGGTACGCACACATCCTATCCGCCCATCCGCACGCATGCTAATCGCGCGCGACAGACTGCTGCTCGACCACCTCAAGAAGTTCCCGGTCAGCGCCACGGGCGGGCTCATGCTCGCCAAAGACCTCAAATCATACCAAGACACGATCGACACCTTCTCGCTCCCGCCCCTACACGAGCGCTTCGAGTTCATCCGGCAGCTGGGCAACGTCTTCCTCGTGAAGCCCGACATCCTCAAGTCGTACATCACCGAGGGCTACCTCGGCCGCATCGACAGCGCGCTCCTCCGCCCGTACCTCGCGCAGCGCTCCGACTGGGGCCAGGCCGAGAAGGGCTTCAACGACGCCGCGGAGGGCAGCCCCGGCGGGGGCGCGGGCGGCGCGGACGGCAAGGGCGTGCGCGACCGCTTTGGCATGGGCCGGCTGAGCATGATCATGAAGGACCTCGAGCCGCTGCGCGAGCAGATCAGCATGCCGAGCATGCCGACGGGCATGCAGAACATGAGCCACATCGCGGGCAACATCGCGTCGTCGTTCGCGAGCGCGCGACCGTCGCGCTTCAGCAACGTCGGCGCGTGAGGACCGGGCTCACCGGGCGAGGGGGATGTGGATGCGGATGGGCTGTGCCGTAATTTATACCGATCTCATTTCCGTTCCGTGTTGATGATACCTCCGTGTAGATGTAATTGTAGCAGTAGTGTTGGATGCAGATGGACAACCTCATTCGCCACGGAATAGAGGTGCCCGCTTCTCCCGGAATGCTTGCAATGCCTCCAGGCGGTCCTTTGTGTGCAGCAGCGGCTCATACGATGCCCGCTCGAAGTCGAGCCCTGTGCGGACTGTCAAAATCGTGGCCTGCTCCAAGAGTCACTCGACCCACCTGTTTCGAGACCGAGTTCGGGTACGCGAGATATCGCCTGCTTAGCTGCTTTCAGCGCGAGAGGTGCTGTGGACGCAGCGTAAGTAGGGCTCAAGTAGCAGCATACTTTGGAAACAAACCATTCGCGCTGATCTGCAGGGCGAGCTGCAGCGCTCTATCATACCCAGTCGTCTCGGGCTCCGACACATAGTCAACAACGCCTGTAAAACACCTCAATGAGTACGTTTGCTCCTTCCACAACACCGACACCTACCCATCTGATGCGCCTCCACCGCTGTGAGGATGCGCGCAGTGAATATCAGGTCTTTCGCCTTCGCGACCCCCACCAAGCGCGTAAGCCGCTGTGTCCCCCCCGCACCCGGTATAATACCCAGCCGAACCTCCGGCAGCCCAATCTTCGTCACCGCATGTCCTGCAGTATACCCCCGCCTTTAGCATCAGCGTCCCCGACCCTGCTCCCCCACCACACACCCAAAACTAAGACTCACCAGCGACCCGCAAATCACACGCCAGCGCAAGCTCGAGCCCGCCCCCGAGCGCGGGCCCGTCGACCGCCGCGACGGTCGGCACGGGCAGGCCCTCGAGCGCGCCGAGCGCGCGGCGCAGGTCCGCGAGGAACGTGTCGACCTGCGCCTTCGACATGCCTGCGCGCTCGACGAGGTCTGCCCCCGCGCAGAAGGCGCCGATGGTGGAGGAGCGCACTATCAGGACACGGGTTCTGTGTGGGGTGCGGGGTGTGTAGGTTAGTGGGGAGGGGGAGGGAGGGAAGGAGGGAGGGAGGAAAGGAGGGGCGTACGTTTTGCTGGACTGGACGGTGTCTAGGCATGTTTGGAATTCCTGCGGCGTTCGTTACTCAGAGTCCGACGCTGAGCAGCACATAATGAGTATACGCTTACCTCCAGCAGCCTCAGTGAGATCGCGTTCTTCGCCTTCGGCCTGTTCAGCATGAGAGACACGATCCCGGGGTGCTCAACGCAGGGCTCGAGGTACGCCTCCGCCCCGCCTGCCCGGCCCGTCTGGATGGATCTCCGCATCGTGAGCTGTGCTGTTGGGGTGCATGTTGTCAGGCTTAGGCGCAACGAACGGGACGCGGTGAGGATCATGGTGAGAGGCGCATGTAAACGCGACCGGCGGGCAGTTTCTCAGCCACCCCCGCATTCCGAATCCGCGTGACGTCCGAGCCGGGGCGGGCGCTTCCAACTCAGGATATCCAAACGTATTCTTGAGTTCCGACTGCGTGTCACGCGTTGTTGTGCAGGGCTGCGGCCTCTCGACTTCCCCTGGAACCCATTCACGACCAAACCAGTTCGGGATGCTTCATCTCCATGTTCCCTATGCTTATGCTGCTAAAGTAGCTCAAGGGCTTTACAGCGGTTGGCGAAATCTTTGGACAAGCGCCCCGCGAGACGCGCCTGCGCGACTTAATTCAAAGAATTCGAGAAACTCGAGAAATTCGAAGATGCATGCTCACGGGCTCCAGCACACATGTCAAACATTCTGAACGATGTGGAACACATGGAAGGGCTCCTATGAGCAATCTGGAAGTCTTTGGATGAGAGGAGATTCCACGCCATCATCAACCCATTGCCAGGCGGTGACACTGACAGTGGCAGCAGTGTAGCGTCGGCAGTCTAAGCGTCTTGACTCTGGACTCTCGCGTTCGCTCTTAAGCCTTGACGACCACAACCATCCCTTTGTGCGTTATCTCCTCCCGCGACGATGGCTCTCGCCACCCCCGATGTGGCCGCTGAAACAGGGATGCCGGATCTGGAGTCGATCCAGCTCGAGGTGCGGGCCCAATTTGCGCGTCTTGCGCTATCCAGGCAGACGGCTTGACGAATACGGGCCTTGCATCAGCTCGTGAACGTCATCGCGGGCGCACAGCGGGCGCAGGAGGCTCTCGCGCGCGCGGCGGAGACGTACGCGAACAGCGAACGCCTCATCGAGCTGCTGGACAAGATCGAGGAGCTCGAGGGGCAGAACCTTGAGCGCCTCGTCAAGATCCGCGGGCTGCAGAAGGAGAACGCGAAGCTGCGCGAGCAGCTGGCCGACGCGGAGAACGCGCCGAATGCGGGCGCGGACGAGGACGTTATTGAGGAGAGAGATCGGGCGCTGCGAAAACTCGACAAGGCGCGGGCGGCGATGAAGGGCTTCGTCCGCGCACAAAGGGTGAGCGATCCTTGTCCAAATGTTGTACTCGGCGTAATTGTTGAGCACACTCAGAATTGTACTTGCGGGGCGATGAATGACATCCCTAGTTTGACCACTCGGTCCCAGCCCAACCCGGTCCGACGAGAAGACTCAGACGGCGAGTCTACTGTGCGCCCACTACGATCTGTGAGCGCACGAGGCAGGGAAACACCCGTGCCAGCACCCGCGAGGCCGTCTCCGACTCCGACTCGAAGCGTGCCCTCGGTGTCCGCTGTGTCCGCCGGATCATCGTCATCCTCGCAGGAGACGATCTCCAGCGTATCTTCAGCGGAGGTGTTCTCCGATGCGCCGTCATCGGCGTCGAGGGCGGGGATGAAGGCCAAGGCTAGCCCGTGGTACATCCAGTTCGACGATGCCCCCGCAACGGTCGTCGTGAACCACGGTGCGATCCCGTTCGACATCTTGTCTCGCCAACTGGAGTTAGACGATGAGAATGTAAGTGGCCCTTTTTGTGTATACCGAGAGCCTTTCGCTGAATAGAATATGTTCAGGAAATTGATATTGCTAGGTGTGGCTTGTGTTCAAGCGTTGTGTTTGTACGCTAAGAGACCTCTCGTAGCTTGGAGTCGACTGCTGGATACGATACACGTATCTGGTCACGCAACGACGCTGCTTTCATTTTCCGGCCGATCGTCCTGGAGGGTCCCAGCGGCACGTTCCTGATAGGGTGGGGCAAGCCCGGCCTTGCGAAGCAAATAAAGCAACTAATGCAGCACCTGGGGGATCTTAATCTGTTCATCTGGCCCACGAAGGAGGTTCGCGGCATGCCCGCTGTACGGGCCGATGTCATTGCTGAATATCGTGCACAGAATGCGGGGTGGTTCTATGTGGGCAAGCATTCGCTCACGGTCACCGAGGTGGACCCTATGTGGCCAAGGCTGGATAAGACGGTGAGTGATGTTTGCACCGAGAGCGACAACGAGTGCTTACCCTTTCGTAATAGGATAAACGGCGCATCTTGGCGGAACTCGGCGATAGAAACGGGGGCGGCTTCAACTCTTCGCAGTTCCGCGAAGACGTCAAGAGAGGCCAGCTTGAGCAGTGTTGTATCCGCATGGAGAGCAAAGGGCGCGAGGAGTCGCACGACTTCCTGAGGGACTACGGTCTTCTAGGAGACTAGAAGAGACGGAGGTTGGTTTATCGTCTGCTCAAAAACCCGATCCATCTTACGGTACGTTTTTGATTCTCGGATATGTATACCCTTAGTGCGCGCGCGCTCGAGCAGTATGTATGCTGTATGAACACAGTCACGAATATGGTATACGAGTAGCAAACCTGGGTCCTGCGAGGAGTGCTCGCGGCACTTGAGATTGAGGGAGCCATGGCAGCCAGGCACTGGGGAGGGGGTGCGATCGGATCGGGGGCTGGGCCGGGCGGCGGGGCTGGCAGACCGCGCGCATGAGTTCGCAAACTCCGTCTCTCTCCCGCCAGCCCTGCACCTTGTCGACCTCCCCTCATCGCGTACGAGCTCCCGCCGACGCCGACGCCGCCCTCCCTCCCCTCCCCCCTCACCGTCCTTCACAATGCGTGTCTGCTTGGCGTCTGCAGCGCGCATCTTCACACTCTTTTCCCTTGCACTCCTTTCATCACAGTCATTCATTCTAGCCAACGCGCAAGACACTCCCGGCAGCACCGATGTTGGCAGTGCGGACGTACCTGATCCCTCTTTGCCCCTCTCGCCCTCCGTGACCTCGCCCGCGGCTACCCCCACGTCGGTGTCTACCCCGTCGTCCTCGCCCCCGCCCTCGAGCAGCCAGAAGCCAACTTCCTCGGCTCAGCCTGCGGCCCCAACCTCTACCTCAACTAAGTCGTCCTCGAGCACCGCTGTAGCTAGCCCAACCTCAGCGGACACAGAGGCGGCCTCGTCGACCTCAGCAGCATCCACCTCTGCTGCTGCTCAGTCCTCGTCCTCGTCCGCGTCCACCGCGTCCTCCTCTTCCTCTGACTCTGCCTCGTCCTCGTCCTCTTCCTCCAGTTCCGCTTCGTCCACCTCTTCGTGAGTACACTCTTCATCAAATTCGCTTGATCGTGCATTGCCTCATGCATCAGTCATGCAGCTCCAGTTCCTCCCTGTCCCCGACAGGCATCACCCTAAAGCCCGCGACAGTCGCCTCCTCCGCCACGACGCGCCATTCGTCCTCTGGCACCGATACCACAACCTATGGCTGGCTCTCACCTTCCGCTTCAGCTACGGGCGCAGTGGCGGACAACGTATCAGCATCACACAATGGGTGCGTGCATCTGTTCGACCCTATCAGTGCTTCCCAGGCTCAACTGACGTCTGCTTCGTATCATCGTACAGCTTCTTCGACAACACAGGTGCCGTCGCAGGCACCTTCTCCGTCGTAGGTGTCGTCGTCCTCGGCGGTATCATCGTCGCCGTCCTGTACGCCAAGCGCCGTGCCGCGCGCCTGCAGGACGAGGAGGACATGACCTACTTTGAGAAGTACAACACCGGCAACGGCGACAGCCACGACATCCCCGGCGACCTCAGCTTCGGCAACGATAACCCGAGCGACGCCGAGATGATGACCCACGCCGCGCCTGACGCATACCCCGACCGTTCGATGCACTATGGCCTTCCCTCCATGGCTGAGTACGCCCAGCCGCAGCCCCCCGTCATGTCCGCGTACGCCCAACCCCCCGTCATGGCCGATTACGCCCAGCCCCAGCAGCCCCCCGCCGCAGCCTACGGCGCCGCCGCGACCGGCGCGGGCCTCGACTACCCTGCCGGCACCGCGTACGCCCGCGCCCAGGCGCAGCAAGGCCAGCAGTACCAGTACGAAGGGTACGGCGCCACGGCCTACGGCGCGGAGTACAACAACAACAGCCAGTACCAGGACGCATACTACGAGGCGCGCCGCTCGCCGAGCTCGCCCACGCACCCGTACGCCGACCCGCGCAACTCGCCACGGCAGGAGGGCGCGCCGCCCGTCGGGTCGAACATCGACCTTGTTCAGGGCGAGGCGCGCTGAAGCACGTCCGAAAAGCCAGCACGCTTGCAACCTGCCCGGAACCGTCCTGCTCCCCCCGGACGTATCCCTAGCAGCGCGCAGGCGACGATATACCCTTCACGAGACACTTGCCCTTGACTTGTTCCAGTATATATCAGGCGGGCGCTTCTCTCTGTCTGTCTCCCGGTCCCCGTTCCCCCTTCGCCCGCCCGCCTGTCTGTCCGTGTTGGCCACGGCGCGGGGTGCTCCTTCTTGTTCGCACCGTCCGCGCGCGCCGGGCGCCATCTGTCCCTGTGTACATCTTACTATACGGGTTCGAGATGCATGGCCCCCCTCTTGTGTGTGTTTGTACACCTACTCCCTTGCACGTTCGCGGTTACACGGTTCTGCGTTGACGGCTCCGCGCCACCCACCCTTTTTTGACCTGTTTCGCATGGAATTGAAATCAGAGAACGGGAAGTGCATGTACGTTCTAGGTCTAGTTCTGTCAATGACAAGGCTCTGCGGCCTCTTCTCCGTTCATGGCGCCACGCAGCTCCTACCCACCGCAGCTTTGACTCGAAGTTGTAAGGCGATTTCAAGTGGTCTTGATCGAAGGGGTAGAGCGCGAAGCCTTATAGTAATCGAGTAGATTAGTATATACTGATTAGATGCAGGTTACATCCGAGCGATCAAGCACGTGGTAGTAAAGTACTTGTTCCCTTCGTCTCCTCGATTAAACCCATCCTCTCCCCCTTGAAATCGCCCTCCAACACCGTGTCGAAGCAGCGGTGGTTAGGGGCCTTGCCGTAAAGACCTACAATCGTTACCGGTAGCGAGAATCGCGCCTCCCTTTGCGGGTTGTACGTAGACGATCGGTCAAATAAACTACTCACTCGCCTACTCACTCGCCCCCGCCTTATCTTCCCCGACGGCCGACGCCCTATAAGTAGCTTGCAAACCTGCCTAGGCATTGTACCCAACACCCCCCTCCGCCTCTCCCCAAAGGTTTGCAAAAATGGCCGCACAGCGCCTTCTCGTCGACATCCACACCCATGTCTACCTCCCGCGCTACGCCGCGTTCCTCCGGAGTCGCACGTCCGTGCCGCGCATCTTTTCGCGGACCACAGCGGAGGGCAAGCAAGAAGAGCGCCTGCTCATCCTGGACGACGAGCCCAGCGAGGGACGGCCGATCGGCGCACAGGTACTTGCGCGCCCACGGACCTCAACTCGTCTAGTATGCTGAACCGTGACCCCACCAAGTACTGGGACAGAGATGAGAAGCTCAAGTTCATGGACCGCCATGCAATCGACATCTCAGTCGTGAGGTGCGCAATCATTATGTCGTACCAGCGAACGCAGAACTAAGACGCGCGCGAACCAGTTCCGCCAACCCATGGCTCGACTTCCTCCCCGCGCCCGCCGCGCACAAGCTCGCGGGCGAGCTCAACGCCGACATGGAAGCCTACTGCTCCGCCGGGCCCTCGCTCGCCACACTCCCCAGCACGAAGCGGCTGTACGGCTTCGGCCTGCTCCCGCTCGTCCCCGAGGCGACGACCGCGTCGCTCGTGTCCACCGTCGCCGCGATCGCGCAGCTCCCGCACCTCAAGGGCGTCATCATGGGCACGCGCGGGCTCGGGAAGGGCCTCGACGACGCCGCGCTCGAGCCCGTGTGGGCCGCGATCGAGAGGGCGGGGCTCGTCGTGTTCCTCCACCCGCACTACGGCGTGGACAAGGACGCGTGGGGCGAGCGCGAGAACGGGCACGTCCTCCCCCTCGCGCTCGGTTTCCCCTTCGAGACCACCGTCGTGCGTCTTTTTCCTCCCCTCCCCGCACTCTCCCCGCATCGCCGATCTGTGCACTAACCCCGCCCCTGCTCCCGCAGGCAACGACGCGCCTCATCCTCGCGGGCGTGCTCGACCGGTACCCCGCGCTCCGGCTGCTGCTCGCGCACTCGGGCGGCGCGCTCCCGCAGCTCTCCTCGCGCCTCGCGTCCTGCATCGAGCACGACCCGCTCGTCGCCGCGCGCCTCGCGCACGACGCGCGCTACTACCTCGGGCGGCTCTACTTCGACGCGGTCGCGTACGGGGCGGAGGAGCTGGGCTTCGTCGGCGACGCGATCGGGCGTTCAGCGCGCTACGCTGCGGCGGGGACGTCTGCGGCGGCGTCGGGCGCGGGTGTCGTGGACAGCGTCGCGCAGCGCCGGGCGGGCGCCGGGAGGATGATGTTTGGGACGGACCACCCGTTCTTCCCGCCGTTGGTCGAGACGGAGAAGTGGAAGAGCGTGGTGGAGAATCTGGAGGCGATCGATGGCGTGTGGGGGTGGACGGAGACGGAGAAGGACGCGGTGCGTGGGGGGAACGCGATCTCGCTGTTTGGCTTGGGTCCGTGAGTGGCGGTTGTGGGTATTGGTGCGGGCGGGACTTTCGGTAGGGCTACATAGGTGTATTGTGATATCTACGATGATCTACAGGAATATATCCTTCACTTCTCATTTCTGCTTGCTGATATTCTCTCAATTCTTCGGCTTCTGGATCTTCAAGCTAAAGTCGATGTGCTGCACCGACTGGTGCACCGCACTCGTGCTCAAGATATCGATCTCTGCCCGGCCCGTCAGCCTCTTCCCCCTCCACTCGAAACAATCAAAGCCACGCACCATTAATCGCCCGCTCATGCAAGTTCGCCTCCGTGATATTCCCGCTGCTCTCAAACAGGAACTTACGCGTGCCCGCCCACTTGTCCTTCAGGCGGCGTGCGACGCCCGCGAGCTCCGCGCCCTCGATGTTGTCAAGCATCACGATGTCCGCGCCCGCCGCGATCGCCTCGTCCGCCTCCGCCTCCGAACCGACCTCGACCTCGAGCAGGAGGCTGAACCCGCCGACCTTGCGCGCCTGCGCGATGGCGTTCGTGATCGACCCTGTGGGCACGCAGCGGACGGGAGGCACCGTGTGTGAGCGGCGGCGGAGAGAAGGTGGAGGATGCAATTGCGGTTGGGGTTGTGTTCAGGGTCGACGGAAGGTTGACAGAAGTTCATTTGACGGAGAGCGCGGGGAGAAACCATGACATCAGCGTAAGCAGACGCAACCGAGCTCAAAACAAACAACAGCGAACAAGAACGCACCAGAGGACCAGATGTGGTTGTCCTTGAGCATGATCATGCTCGAGAGGTCGTGCCGGTGGGGGTCAATCCCCCCGACGAGCATGCCGTACTTCTCCACCAGGCGGAAGCCCGGCGTCGTCTTGCGTGTGCCCGCGACGACGCCCTGGTACCCACACCCGCGCGCGAGGTCCTTGATCTTCTTGGACCTACAACGGGCGCACGCCTGGGAATCAGCATACATGCATACACAGCAGGCGGGCAGTAGACGGGATGGGCGCGGTCGCAAGACCGGGGTGCCTGGCAAATCCGGCGGTGCAGAAGGAGAGAGAGACGTACTGTGTCGCGATGCCGCTGCAGCGCGCGAGCATGTTGAGCGCAACGCGCTCGCCGAGGAGGATATGCCGCGCCTTCCCTCTGACGGTCGCGACGTGCTTCACGGGCTCGAACGTCTCGCCCTCCCTCAGGTGCCATTCGACCCTGTCCCGCGCGCGCATCAGTCAGTCAATCGTCAATCGCCAATCGCCCGCCTCCCATGCGCCTCCACGGTCGCGCGGACGACGGCAGACAAGGCACTCACTCGCAGCCCACTTGCGTGAAGACCTCCGTGAAGAACGGCGCGCCCGCGAGCACCGCCGTCTGCTTGCCCTTGCCGAGCAGGAACGCCTCGCGCGGGGCTTCGCCCACAACGAACCCGCCGTAGTCGAAGGACGGCGTGTCCTCTTGCAGCCAGGCAGTGACCTGCGTCTTCCAGCTCGGTGGCAGCAGATGCGCGAAGTTGTCGAGCTCTTCCTGTGAGGACGCCATGGCCGTTCGGGTCAAGTGTACTTAGCAAGCGGCGCGCGGGATGCTGAGCGATCGCACATACTTAGCCAGGGACCCGGCCCGTTTGAAGCGGGGCCGCCCCCCCAAACTCTAAACAGGAATAACATATCGTTGAGAAGGATCCGCAGGGTCGGCGTTCCAACATGCGAATATCCGGCTCGGTGCGAGGATAGAGAATGAAATTGAGGCATATTGAGATACACAGCTAGCGAGACTACTAATACTGTGGATCGACAACCCAAACCGCAAAGCCGGCGGGCGTAGTTTGTCTATCGCTGGAAGATAGTCCAATCGTACGGTATGCCATCGTCCACTTCAGAGTAAACGAGAATAACCTAGAACCCAAAGCCCCGATCGAAAAAGAGAATGGTTCTGGATCCAGGCACCGTTCATCTTTAGGCGAGGAAGGCGCCGAGGAGGGCAAGACCAGCGAAGAGGCCAGCTTGCATGCCCATCGAGGTGGCGGCGCCGTTGGTACCGGGGCTCGTGGAGGTGTCCGAGCCAGAGGGGTCGGCAGCACCACTGCTGTCAGTAGCGGTGATACCGCTGCTGGACCCCGCGCCCGCGGTGGCGGTAGCAGGGACGGTCCTGCAGGGGTACATGGTCGGTCATGATGCAGAAGTTGGGCGAGCAAATACACTTACAGGGTTGCGCTGGAACCGGTTGCGACTGTACCAGAGGAGGCCGTAGAGAAGGTGCTAGAGGTGGAGGTGGAGATAGTGAACTGGTCGGACTGAGCGAGAATAGTGTTGGTGTTCTCGGCATCCTTGACAAGGTTGACCTGGAAGCCGGTACCGGTCTTCCAGCCACCGCTCGGGGGGTTCACGGTGATCTTGCCAAGGCTGGCGTCGACGAGCGCGTCGAGGATCTGGCTGGTGGGGGGGAAGCTGGCCTAAAACACGAACCTGTTAGACAAGCATGGACGTGGCTCTGAGCAGAGGACAGACCTGGTTGACAAGGACGATGGTGAAGTTGGCGGCGTCGGTGTCGACCTTGGTCCAGGAGACCTCGTTGGGGCCGCTAGTGGTCCAGCCGGTGCTGTTGGTGGGCTCCGTGACGGAGTAGGCGAAGGCAGAGGCCGCGAGGGCGAAGAGGACGGCGATGGAGCGCATTGCGGAGGATTAGGTGTGGAGGAGGGTAGGTTTTGGACGTCGGGAGCAAGGAGAGGAGGCTGAAGGAACGTGGGGGTGCGCGAGGAAGCTGCAGGGAAAAGAAACGCGATGTGACGGTTCAAGACAAGTCGAGAGCTGCCCGCCGCCGCCCACGGCCGGACAAGTCTCGCCGCGCCGGCCGTCGCGCCCTGCAGTTGGCGGCGAACCCGGACCGTGCTGCATCTTCCCATATCTGGACCCGATCCACAGCCACCGACGCCTCGGCCGGTCTCCGGTCCCCTCGCCTCGCCTCCTTCACCGGGTTGGCATGCCCTTCATGTCCTCCGCAACGTTGCCGTATGCATGCATGCAGCACCAGTCGACGCCCGACGTCAGTCCTCCGTTGCACGACAGCTGGCAGTCGCCCACAATATTTGATGAGCAAACTGACAATTGCACGCAATACTGGCGCAAGCCGTACAAGTTACACAACGCTTACTATCTCCGCGTCTGCTTCTACCTTCGAGAGCGCATCCTCCGCGTCCGTCCACAGGTCCTTCTGCCCCCACATGCCTGTTACCGCGCTGATCACCATCCAGCACGACGCGTCGTTAATCATGTTCGCCTCTTCGGGTGCTTCGCCGGCCTTGGCGCCGGTTTGTGCGGCACGCCTTCGCCGGCATTCCACCATGAAGGAGATGCATGCCCGCACCAGGTTCCGCAGGAGGCTCGTTTCGTCGCTTGTAATCCAGTCATCGACACGAGACAGCAACGCGAACATCCATCGTGCGTGGGATTGTGTGATATCCGTCAGCGGCACGGATGATTGTTCAACACGCAGGTTGATCCAGTGCGTGAAATACATCAACAGATGGATGGCATAACCCTGGTGGGTACAATGAGCGACCAGAAAGCATCTCAGTAGGATAGCAGAAGGACGTACGTGGTCGATGTGTTCTAGCAGAGCTGGTCTCGGTTCCCGAGGAACATACTCCAGAGGCACATCCAGTCGCACCTCATCCCTGATCGCGGTGGACGATTCTGCGGAGAGATCTGGCGGCGCGGGAGTCCCCGATGGCGTCGGTAGCGACTCTACTCCAGACATGGACGGGTCGGCGTCCATCTCTACGCTCACATTGCTCGGCCCAGCATCGAAGCTCCCATTATCGGGCGCGTCGTAGGAGAGCGACGCGTCCTCCCGCACATCGTCCGCGAACGGCTGCGTGCTTCTCCCTTTCTTCTGCCAACGGGAGACCTTGGGCGGTTTCGGCTTTTTGGGCGGATTCCACTCACTCTCGGGACGGCCTTCGAGGAAGGCCCACCACAGGTCGCGCGCCTTTTTGTCAGGTAGGAGCTTCGTGCTAGAGTCAGGGATGTGAACGTGGATAGTTGGTTGGACGGAATTCTGCACCGGCCGGTCAGCTAGAGCAATTGGGGAGACAGAAATGCGCTCACCTTACGGAAGTTCTTGAACCGCTTCAAGAAAGTCTCTCGCCACTCTTCGGAAGGCAAGACGTTACGACGTGGTGTCGACTGGCTAGGTCCTGCGGCGGATACGGCGAGGGGAGCCTCCGGGAATTCGTAGGGGTTCGCTACACGCGTTACGTGCGGAAGCGTGCGTGCGTCCCGGCTGTACAATGTACAGTTAAGCCATGCCATACGTTGAAGGTGGAGGGAGGTACCCACCGCACCGTGAACAGGTACTGCAACCCATCCACAGGCACTCCGTCAAATGTCTCCGGGAGGTTTGCTACCGGAAGGACCTGACGCCCCAAAGTCGGTTCCTCATCGTCTGAATCCTCTAGCTCCTCAATTTTCCTCTTCGTGGAAAGAGACATCTCTGTGTGCTAGTAGCTTCGCGATGCCGACGAAAGTGTGCGACTTAGAATGTAGTAGTGTTTGAAAGTCTCTAGCAGCGAGACGAGGGACGCGGAGAAGAATGAATATGGGCGTCTATAGACGCACACCCCGCGAGACGCGCTACCGCAGCCTGTCTGCCCTCCATAACCTTGTTGCAATTCCTCTATGCACGTCGTCTACTAATCGCCAATTAAGGGAGGCTATACCCCATTGACTAAGAATCCAGTATGGCAGAAGAAGAAGAGCTAGAGGGTCCCGACCTCGAAACCCTGCGAGCGCAGATCGACATGTCCATGGCCTTCACGCACAACATCGTCTCAAGTTGGATGAAGTCCTCCAAAGCCAAGCTCCCGTCCTCGTCCGCCCGTAACGACGACCGCGACCTCGAAGAATACATGCGCAAGCCCGCGCGGTACGTCTCATTCCCCCGCGCATCCCACCGCACCGCCCTCGCCGCTCACGCCTCCTCCCCCTCCCCCGCACTGTCTCTGTCTCGCTCTCCGCACAGTCTCGGCGTCGGTGCGGCGGTCCCCGAGGCGACCGGCGTGCTCGGGCGCGAGAGCGTGAAGCTGCGCAACAAGCTCACTGGCATGGGCAAGAAACGCGAGCGCGAAGACGAGGCGGGCCCCTCCGCGACCGGGGCCGCCGCGCGCACAGGCGCCGGCGGTGCGGCGGCCCAGTCCGACGACGAGGACAGGGACAGCAAGGCTCGCGTGGTTACGAAGAAGGCGCGGGTGGACCCCTTTGCGGTCAAGGGCGACGGCAAGAAGAAGAAAAAGAAGGGGGACCCGACGGTGCCCTCTGCAGGAAAGGCCAAAAATACGTCCCGCAGCGAGCTCGCCGCGCCTGGGACGGAGATGGTAGATGACGTCGAAATGGGGGAGGCGCATGAGGCCGTGGGCAGGGCGAAAACTCCGGCGAATGAACCTGCGACGACCGCGCCGTCGAAACAAAAGAAAAAGAAGCACAAGGCTGGAAGCCACGATGCGGCAGCGGGTCCCAGTCATGCCGCAGCACAACACGATGTGGCGGCATCCTCGAATCCTGAGAAGAAGCGGGTCGCGAGCATCTCAGGCCCGACAGGGTCCTCTGGAGCGTCGGTTCCCCCGACACATCCTGGGAAGAAAGCGTCGATGGACGGTACGTGCTGGCTTGATGTACCAGCCTCGTGTTGAGGTTAATCCGATCTCGCTAGGGCCTACGTCCGGTACTGTGTTCGCGCCGCCAGAGAACGCGACTGTGCCGAGCGATGTCTCTGCGGGTGCGCGGAAAGGGCCCTCGACCACGGATCAAGTCCCACTAGGACTTCCGTTGTTGAACCTCTCAGGGCCACCCGCCACCGATGGACAGCCATCTGGTTCGCCGAAGAAGAAACGCAAGCGAAAGAAGAAAAAGAAGAAGACCGCAGCGCAGGCGCAGCCGGATGCAATGCATGAAGAAGGCGAGGATGAGGAGAGTGATGATGACTAGACATATCTTGCTGACGCTTCGGGCTCCGGTGTGTACTTTCATGGCCGATATCGTATCTGTTGTACTTCGTGTGTGCGGCAAACTATCGCCATACTATCTGTCTTGCAGTGCTTGATATCAATGAACAGGAACGGCCCATAGGCAATACCTCGCCATAAATCGGTACAGTACACCGTCGGGATACATACATCCAAGATAACTTAGGAATCATAATGACCCTCCAATCCAAATATCCGCAAAACCAGCAATTGCTTCACCGATGCCACCAAGTGCTCCCGTGCGCCGCGCGATCCAACTTCATAGCATGAGCCTCGTCCCTCCTCTGTCTGTCGCGCTTGTGTCGCTCCCTTCGCCGCTCCTTGTGTGCAGTCCTCATCATGTATCTCCCCTTCTCCCGCAAGTCTCGGTTCCCCCGCAGTATGCCCGCGATATACGTGCCAAGGCCGTGGTGATGCGACCGCACACGGTGGTGGAAGTGCAGCCACGGATGACGCCGTGAATGCCGCTCGCGATAGCGGTCGTCGTAGTCGTCGTGACGACGGCGGCGCGAATGCGAACGGGAGTGCGAGTGCGCCGAGTGCGAATGCCCATGCGAGTGTGCGTGCCCGTGCCCGTGCGAGTGCGATCGGTGGTGGTGGTCCCCGTGCGCGTGCCCGCGACTGCGTCGGGGGAAGATCCAGAGCACGGTGCCGCCGCCGCCGCTGCGGCTGCGATTGCGGAACGCCTCCGGGTGCTCCTTCCTGTATCTGCGCATCGCGCGCGCGTCCTTCATCTCGCGCAGGCCCTGCCGGCGGATGCTCTCGCTGCCCAAGAACGTCCCGCGCATCTTGGTCACCCAGCCGTGGACTGTCGAGGCCTTGCGGCGGTGGTGCCGGCCCCGTGCCCGGTCCTCTTCCTGGTCATATCCGCCGGTTGCATGAGCAGGGCCGTTGGACGTGAGATCGCGGGTGACGCACCGAGTCCCACTCTATCATCGTTGGTATGTCTATCGGGTGTTTGTGTATGTCGTAACGATGGGGGATGTGCAATGCGGTTGAGACAGATGAGAGCCTCCGAGGCCGAGGAGATCTTGTATTTGTACAGCCGTCCCACGACCCAACGAGTCGATGAATCGCCGAAGTTTGGGCCGACGCCCATTGTTTGTACACGCGCGCGTCACGATGCACGTGAGCTTGTGTTACACGCGTCAAACGCAAGTTCCGCGCCTCGACGCGTGTCGCGCGTCCACATCGCACGAGCCGGGGTTGTAACCTTCTCCGCAGACCGCCATGTCTGCACCGCTGCGATATGATAATTCGACAACGGGGGTGTTCTATGCATGCTCTGATTACACGAGGATGTGAGGCTGGTTGTGTAATGGATCGTTATGACGATTGATACAGGTATTTTCAGCAAGTCTCTCACAGGCCGCCGGGAAGTTGAGATAGATGACATCGTTGGCATCCTGTTCTAGTTCTGTTCCGCCTCGGAGTACGTCAAGGGGGGGGTGGACAAGGCTCACAAGGGCTCACAGCATTTGCAGCACACTCGGTCTATCCCCGCTATCCTCCGTCCTCCGTATACTGTCTGTCCAATTAGGAGTCTCAGAATGGCCGATGGATCCAAGTGGATCCACTCTCCGAGATGCATGCCGCGGCGCCGTACACTGATCGGATGGCCCGGCCACTCAAGGCGGCAGTTTGGCGGGGCAGGCACACCCGACGCGCCCCATAGAGGGTAATTATGCCACGTGAAAGCGACAGATGGCGCTGGGACGGGGAGCCTGGACTGCTCTCGCGCGCTCCTCCGCAGGCCAGGTCGACCGATCCGCTTACCATCTCCGCGTTCTCGACTCGCTCGCGGTCCTCCCACTGCGCGTTGCCAGACTGCCGTACTCTCTGACCCTGCCCGTCCCGAGCCATGGCCCTGCTCGAGGCCCCTCATAAAGCCATCGCAGCCATGCACACTCGCCGTATCGCTTCTCGTGTCTCTTCCAGCTCCGTGCCATCACTTCCTGCACACCCGCATACCCCCTGATTGCTCGACCCGCACAGGCTTCCATCATGGAAAGCCAGTTCTCCGCACTCTCCCTCGACATCTCCGAACCCCTCGTCTGCCCCTTCCCGGGGCATTCAGCGGCGGGAAAGTCGTCCAAGTCTTCCAGCCCAGCTCCGAGCACGTCCCATTCGCCCACCGCGACGGAATCGTCGCAAACACCGCTGCATTCCGCGTCCTCGCACACGGACTACGCACCGAGCAGCTGCCCGATGTTCACGCAAGAGGTCGACCCGCTTCTTATCAAGACGTCGCTCGAGGACCGCATTGCCTACCTGACCGACTTCCTGAACTTCACCTCCCGCGACGCGGAGATCATCAGCAAGATCGCGCCGTCGGTGCACGATGTCATTCCCCCGATGGTCGACGGGATGTATGCGAAGCTCTTTGAGTTCGATATCACGAAGAAGGTCTTCATGAACCGGAATCAGGTACGGCCCCGTGCATTCAATGTGCCCCTGTTTGCAGGAGTTCTCACCGCTCGACATGTCAGGGATTCGACGGGCCCCTCCCACAGACGCTCGAGGACCTAACTTTGGACAATGCCCAGATTGTGTTCCGGAAGGTATAGCGCGCAGCGTTTATATCCCCGGATACATTGTTCATGCTCGTTTCAGGTGTTCATGAAAGCATGGGCGCGTCGTGTCCTGACGGCGGATTACTCCAACGGCAAGACGTGGGCGTACATGGATAAGGTTGGCATCATGCACACCGGTGCTTCGCCGTTCAAACATCAGCGGACGATGGGCATTGCACCGTTGAACGTCCCATGTGAGCTTATTCGTACAGCGTCCGGACGTCAGTCCCTGACTTCCACATGCGACAGATCGCGACATCGCGTTGATGCTGGGGTGGATACAAACCGTGCTGCACTCCGCCATCCTGCAACTCCCGGAGAGCCAGTGCCCCGCGTCAGAAAAGATCGAGGCCGTTGCCGCGATCAACAAGGTGCGAACAGCTGTACCACTCTGCGGGAACCGTCTTGCTGAAGGGCACGCTGGTGTGGCGTTGGCAGGTGCTCTGGATTCAGAACGACCTCTTCTCTCGCCACTACATCGGTGATTAAGGGGGCTTCGCGCCGAATAGACCCCACCTGTCATGAAACTTGCATGGAATCAAGCTCTCGGACTACGCCCATTCGAACCCTGCCGCTGTCGCCCTACGTACGATGCACGCTTAACTTATTCTGGGGATGTAATGAACTGTGGACGGAGAAACTGTATCTGGCGGATGCCATGTCGTGTACTGGCCTTACTTGATGAATCGACCCTGACACCACGCACTAATTATGCGTCTGCATAACGCCGGACTCGCCCGAGTGTCTTATTCCGAAGTGTCAAACCGACAGACTTAGTGAGTATGTATCGTGCCCTGAACGGAAGCCCTGCCCGATGCATCCGGGGGATGTGCCACCGGAATGTGTCGGCGTCTACTTCCGTAAAAGGTAACTAGGTTCGAGAAGTCACTGCCCCGCTACAGCCTCGCACTCTTGGTGTACTTCCAGCTCTAGCGTCTCCCGCTAAGTGGTCGGAATGCACCGCACCTATGTGGTACGAGACAATCAACTCGACGGAGGTGTTTCTCTTCCGCGCGTGCGAGGGCACAGTCTGGTGCGGCGTTGCGGAGCAGCGAGCGGTAGGTTGGAACATGAGGCAGCTAGTAGATACGGAGGAGCATCAGCGCAAGCGAGCACCGGTAGAGGAGCCGTGGCGACCTCCGTTGTCAGTTGCGCAGAGCACAAGAGGTTTGAGTACGCGTATCTCCGAGACCATGGGGAAATCGGGGACCGAGCAGGTGAAGCCTGGGACTCGATGATCTACCGGCAGCGGCCCTGGGGTAGTCATGACGAGCCGGGTCTCTCATCGACATCGCTCGCACCGGAGCAGAGGAAGTAGAACCAGCGTGCAGGCGCGGGACAGTACCTGAGATGGATCTCGAGATCGATGTTGCACGGAGCGCGTTGGCAGATTATGACAAGGGGGGACGGGCGTTCCTGCACGCGTGCGACGTAAGTGCCATGCGCGAGGTACACTAATTGTGATCGGAGTCAGAGCTGCTAAAGCCGGCGGATGGCCGTAGGCGAATTCGCCGGAGCTGCATGTGGTGGTGTACCGCCAGCACGAAACGTGTTGGTGAAATGCGACGAGTGGGCGAGCCTGCGGCGACAGTCGAGACAACACGCGAGGGCCCGGAGGGCGTCGAGAGACAGAGTATGTGCCAGTGGTGGTGGCAGACGCGACACTGCATGCTACAGCTTCAGCGCAAGCCGCCCTTGCGAACGGCGGCGGACTGGCGGGGGCGCTGGCAGCAACTGGCAGCGCAATGACGTTGTCCCTCATTAGGCGACACGTGGGGCGCTTGGGTCGCGTCGCGCTCACGTGCGCGTCAGTCGGCCGCAGATATGCGTCTGATGCTGTGCGCGCTTCATCGCCCTGCTCTCAGCAACTGCCATTACGCCCATCGAGTATCCGGCCATGAGCTTCACCGCGGACGCGCCTCCAGTGCAGCGACCGGCGGTCCCGCTCGCGCCCCTCCGGGTCGCGGCTCATACAAAACCCAGCATGCTCCGACCGTCCCAGCTCGTCGACCTCGGCTTCGGCGACAGAAGCCCTCCTCGAAGTCCACGCAGTCCACGGCACGGCTCAAGCAAAACACAAACATGGTCTGGAGGAACGTCAACGCCGTCATAGACGGGAAGCTCTACCTCGGCACGTAAGTCGGTGGCACTGCTCCCCATGACAGCTCCCTTCTCTAATAGAACCTCCCCGCGCTCGCGTTCGCAGGATCGACGCTGCCATCTCGCCCAGGACACTCGCCGACAGGCGCATCACCCACATCGTCTCTGTGGGCTCCGAGCCCATTCCCGCCGACAATCCCGCCTCGGGCATCCGTCACCTGAGGATCCGCGTCGAGGACGTCGACTACGCCGACCTGCTCATCCACCTCCCCGCCGCCTGCCGCTTCATCCACGAGGCCCTTGCCTCCGGCGGCATCGTGCTTGTGCACTGCGTCCAGGGCCTCTCGCGCAGCGCCACCGTTGTGTCAGCATACTGTGAGGCTCTGCGGCACCGGAGTTTATGTTCCCTTTCGAGGCTAACTGCGCATTCTTGACGCAGTGATGTATTCCCGACACATCGAAGCTAGTGAGGCCATGGAGATCGTCCGGCGAGGTACATCATTCATCTTCCGGCCGTTGTATGTCCGTGCCGATCTAATCTGTGTTCTTAGCCCGCGAGCAGGTGTGGATCATCCCCGGGTTCCAGGTATGTGCTAGAGCGTGTAACAGGATACAGATTTGTCTGACCGCATTCTCAGGAACAACTTGTATTGTTCGGCCTTTGCCGGTACAATCCTTCCCCCAGCGAAGGAATTTACGTGCGCTGGCGCCAGAAGATCGATCGCTTCCTCCAGAGCCAGCAAGCCCAGGGCTCGCGGCGTTGAACGTTGACGGTCAGACGCCAGTCGAATGGGTCACACGCAGGGTCGCATACACGGTCGCGCGGTTTCATATCCCCAGGATCTCATCCCCGAAGTATTTATACCACCTAGATATTGGAACGGTCCTCTTGCTTTCCTGCGCTCCTTGCTACTAGCCCTCGAGTCTCTCGTTTTGTTGTCTGTTGTATGTAGCATCAGCACCGTACCAGTCGCCTCCCTAAAGTATATCTATAGTCTTGTAGTCTCCGACCCCCACTCGTTTCCCTTTCAATAATCCGACCTCTGTCGAGTCTTCTTCGATGGAATCATATACTCGTTCCTCCAATCTCGCCAGCGTGAACTTGACATTACTTACTCATGAGTCAATCAATGCTAGAGTGAGCACTACTCCGAGAATCACGGCGCGCGGACATCGTGGTTGCCCTACTTGGACATGCGCTCCACGATCGTTTAATTACGCGTGGGTGGCTGAAGGCGACCAGGTTGCAGTCAACCACAACACCCGGCTTCGTGCAGTACTACCGCTCGTTTCTTGACTGGTGTTCAACACCACATCTATTCCTACGCTCGTTCAGATAACTATTGGAAGTCATGCCGGTGACTACAACCTCGGCCGCCATTCACATCACGCCAGGTCTGTTCACAGAGAGCCGCACAACGTCGAGAGCGCCTTTTGACTCCCGCGCATACAGTGGTAATCAAGACATTCATCAAACACGCGAAACGGAAGGGCATCAAACTCAAGGACGGCGACAGTAGCGTCAATGGCTGGGATGACATTCTTTACGACGAGTGCGACTTCAATATCCAGGGGCGAAACGCGGAGATATTGATTGATATTTCAGGGCATTTCATATTGTCAAAGCATTCATAGAGCTGGGCACGAGGAATACTATTGAGTCATTACAAGCATTGTAAGTACTCTATGGTCTCAGGAACAAACCATCTAATGGGGCCATAGCACAAACACTCATGTGCCGGCACCGTTCTGGTGTGCCGTGGTCCCTGCGAAGATCCCGCTGTCCTCCTGTAACAAGGCCGCAGACGCGCTCATCGAGTGGTTTGGTCCCGAAGAACTCAAGCATGTTGTCGGCGGCGAACGATGGTGGCAAATCAGAGGCATGGAATGGCTTGACGCCGAATGGATCACAGAGAAAGCCTACCTCAAGGATGACCTCCCGGAGCTTGACAAACAGCTAACCGAGGATGAGAAGACGACGTTACGTATGGAACACTTGGACAGAGTGATGGTCAGTCCTCATTCATGAATTCTCTCTATGTGCTCTGAGCGCTCTGTCCTCAGCTATACGTCCATGGTGGCGCATACTTTTGGGGATCCATCAGTGCGTAATGACGCGTATATCGGGTTGAGAGCGCGCTGTTGATCCAATTCTAGACACGCATCGCTATCAGGTGATTCGGTATGGTAAGTAATGCTCAAGAATATCTCCACAGGTATGTCTCAGCGCGCTCATTCCGCTTGACATAGCCAGGAAGATGCACGGCCGCGCATTCGCTGTGAACTATCGGTGAGCTCGGCGTCTCAACCGAGCTGTGGTAGATGCCAGTTCTCATGCAAAGCACTACAGGAAAGCACCGCAGTACCCTTGGCCGTGTCCCGTGCAAGACGTACTTGCAGCCTGTGAGCCTGACAACCACTGTGGTGCCGCTCAACAGCCCTGATATGATCTCAGATTTTTACCTCACGAGCCCGCCCCCGGGCGCTGTTCACCAGCCTGTCCATCCGTCAAAACTTGTGTTCGCAGGCGATTCCGCCGGCGCCGCACTCTGCTTGACTGTTTTGACAGTCCTCCGAGACATCGGGCTCCCTCAGCCCGCCGGCGCGGTGCTCATTAGCCCCTGGGTCGACCTCACGCACAGTTTCCCCAGTGTGATGAACAACACCGCCACCGTAAGGGTCTCCATTTGACATATTTGTTTATCTCTCTATTTATTCATCCTCCTGAAGGATATCATCCCCCCTCACGGCTTTATCCACAAACCGTCTCCGCTGTGGCCGGTGAACCCGACAGCTGAGGAAGGCTATACCCGCGCCATCCCGACGAGAACAAATCCCCCTCCTCAGCCTGGGCACGCTGACAAACTCAAGCCCGATGGTGACCGTGCTACGGACCAGACCGGTGAGCGGACGGAGAACAGCGCCGGGAAGGGCGGAGAACACGCTGCAGATTTGCAAGAGAGTCCGGAGAATGTCGCTTCGCAAAAAGAGATGCAGAAGGAGGACAGTATTGACAATCCGGGCTCTGATGCTGCGCCTGTCGGAGAGTCAGATGCACCGGAGAAAGACAATGACAGGGTAAACGGCAAAGATGATCTCGACTATGCAGCTGCCGAAGAATTCTGGGAGCCCAAACCGCCGAAGGTGTTGATGGAAGACCCGAACGCGACGCCGTTGGAGTTACGGGCGCAGATACAGATATATGCAACAACAGAGTATGTGATGGTCTTCGACGCACTACGCTAACATGTCGTGACGCATATATGCAGGCAGCTCTCACATCCTCTTGTCTCGCCTGTTTTGCAGTCCTCCCTGGGCAACCTTTGTCCTCTGTACATCCTTACTGGAGATGGCGAATGCCTACGAGACGAGATCATCTACGTCGCTCACAAGGCAGCCCACCCGAAGGACTACCCTTCGCGGCAGGGCGTTTACCGGGAAGGTCGTCGTCAGAAAGAGAATGCGGAGAAATTCCAAACGCCAACCAAGGTTACTTCGTCGTCGTACCTCATGCAGTTATATCGCTCACACTGTCTATCAGGTCCACTTGCAGATATTCGACGGTAGGGCTATCTTTTGAACCCTATAGTAGGTCAATCTGATGATGGTTACTCTGGGCAGACATGTGTCATGTACTGACCGTGTTCACTTTTACGGAGCCTGTAAGCCAACATTGACAGATGCCGTCCATGTTTGCTGATCATCCCGCAGGCAAAGTACGCATACCGGTCGATCGCCCAGTTCATCAAGCACGTCACCGACAACACCGAAGAGCATTTATCGAGCAACCCCTTCCCTGAGCTTCACAGGCCGCCGTCCGAGATATCCGACTCAGAGTCAGGACATGGTAATGTCGGGCCGCCTAAGCTGTCCACCCCATCGAAGGGGTCCTCGAGGTCGAGGTCAAAGTCTCCTCAGAGGCCACGCGGGCCTTTCGCAAAGACGGAAACCGAAAGTGGTCAATCCGATGTGGAGATGTACCGCTCGAATGAGGCTATCGCCAAGAAGGAAGTCAGACGCGGCAAGGCGGAAAGGCTCCATAGTCAGGGTTCGTCGTCTGTTACGGCGCACGAGGACAGCGACAAGGTCAGTTGCTAAACCATTGCGCTTTACCTTCGAAACTTATCTCCGCGCAGGATATTTCCGGCGTGTACATGATCCGAGAACGAGTGGATGTCCTCGGTCATGTCCGTCCCATGGAGCCTGCGGAAGAGATCGACGCGCTTCGTCTCAAGCCGTACGAGATCGGTCTCATCAAGGAGGCGCCGGTAATGCGGTGGCTGGCTGGTCAAGAGGCATGGGACAAGAAGTACAAGCGGGCGGCGGACCACGTCATACGGAAACGCCGACAGTACGAGGCGAAGGCGGATAGGCTGTTGGAACATGCTAAGGAGCAAGGCTTAATCCACGAGGAACTTCGACCACACCGGTCGAGGGCTTCGTCCGCAGCATCGGTATCGTCTCGATCTGTTGGCGAGGTGGAATCCGATCGACGTTGGGGTGAGTGGGGCCGAATCCCTTCGCCACATATGAACTGACACTCTGGGCAGGGCCACTGGACCTCAAGGATGAGAATCCTCCTCCGAGCGCGATTGCGGGACGGAAAGACACGGTACGCGAGCTCAAGCTCGGCATTTGGACATCGTCTGACACGAGAGTTTCAGAGCGAAGCCGTAGCGTTGTTGAGGAAGACGATATACCACAACGCCCCGGCTACTCACCGCACCGTGCCAAAGCTCAAGACGTCGGATGCAGTGCGCGCCGCGTTCGATCCGCATGACCATCCCTTCAAGCCCCCACAGCAATCTGTTTCGGAGCAGCAGGTCCACGCGCAATTGATGCCCATGCATGGGCTGCGAATCTGGCAGTCCATCGTCGAGTTCGTCTCATTCATACTAGTGTCACTATCTTGATATTGACAGCCTATCATCAGGTTATTCATGCGTAAGAGCACGAAGAAAGTCGAGCACGGCACGAAGCGCGCCTCTTCCGCGCTGCGCTCAACTGGCGACAAGCTCACCAGTGGCGCTAGTTCGAGTAGGTCGGACTCAGACCCTCTTCCCTCGGTTTTGTCTCAAGTCTCTTGACGAAGGTGTTCTTCCGACACTTTCGTACCTTTCTTCTTTCCTTGGTTCACCAGCAAACTCCCAGATACCACACACTAGAATATACACGTACATCGGTAATCCCTTAGAATAGTGTCATACACGTAAAGACCAGTACTGCCGCCAGGCTCCCGGGGCTGCGGTTGCTATAGATCTCGTATAGATCTGACGGAGCGCCCCTCATGCAGCCGTTCCGTTACTCCCCATCAATATCTCATTTGTACATCATCGATCCATCCTCGACGCGGATGCTTGCTTGGAACGCGTGTTCGCCACGATGCTCTGGGCTGCTGCAATGCGGTTTGTGCGTGGTAGTATTATGAAGTGAAGGGATGCGCACGGACCATAAACGTGTCCGGCGCGTGGGAAATGCTAAGTCAGCACCAATCTTGCCTTTCTTTAACCCTCCGCCCGCGCCGTTGGCGTGTCGTCTTCCCCGACCTCTTCCTTGTCCGCTCGAATACCCCGTGTAAGTGGCTCTGGGCATGTCGGATGGTGCAGAAATCATTAACTGAGTAACCCTGAAGTTCTCAGTTCTCTCGTCGAAAAGATGCGTGAAGTCATCTCCGTCCACGTTGGTCAGGCTGGTGTCCAGATCGGTAACGCCTGCTGTGAGTTGTCATTCATGTTCAAACGTTCAGGCCTCCTGCACATGCGGATTGCGTAGATCGATGCGATTGACGCGTCGTTTTGCCATTCCGTTGCGGCCGACACGCGCATATGCGGCGATACTGACCGATATTGGTGTGCGTTTGCAGGGGAGCTTTACACCGTCGAGCACGGTCTGGGCGTAAGTTTGGCTCATGAAATGTTATGGAAGATGTTGTTAACAGAGCGATCAGCCCGACGGTCGTCTCCTGGAGGCCTCCCCTTCGCACAACGATGATGGCTTCAGCACATTCTTCTCGGAGACCTCCTCTGGCAAGCATGTGCCTCGGTCGCTTTATGTCGACCTTGAGCCCAATGTCATCGACGAGGTTCGGAACGGTACCTACAGGAGTCTCTTCCACCCGGAGACTCTTATCACGGGCAAGGAAGATGCTGCCAGCAACTGTGCGTGCTACACGTTCCTCGGCTGAAATCACTTTGTCTAATGCGCAAGGTAGACGCTCGTGGTCACTACACTATTGGCAAGGAGCAGATCGACATTGTCATGGACAAGATTCGTCGCTTGGCCGACAACTGCGCGGGTCTCCAGGGCTTCTTCGTTTTCCACTCGTTCGGTGGTGGAACTGGCTCCGGTTTCGGTGCGCTCGTCCTCGACCGCCTCTCCACCGACTACGGCAAGAAGTCGAAGCTCGAGTTCAGCGTGTACCCTGCCCCCACGATGGCGAACTCGATCGTTGAGCCCTACAACTCCGTTCTGACCACCCACACTACGCTCGACCACTCTGACTGCTCTTTCATGGTACGCAGGTCGTATTGGTGCTACATTGCATGTTACTCATGTTGCCTACAGGTTGATAACGAGGCTATCTACGACATTTGCAAGAAGCGCCTCAACATTGCCTCGCCTGGCTTCGCCAACCTCAACAGGCTCATCGCGCAGGTCGTGTCTTCGATCACTGCGTCCCTCCGTTTCGATGGCTCCTTGAACGTCGATTTGAACGAGTTCCAGACCAACCTTGTCCCGTGCGTTGAACACATCTAGCGAGAAGCGTTAAACCCGCTCATGCCTCCCTACAGCTTCCCTCGTATCCACTTCCCCCTCGCCACCTTCGCCCCCATCATCTCCGCGGAGAAGGCTCACCACGAGCAGAACTCTGTCATTGACATGACGTTCTCTTGCTTCGAGTCTGGTAACCAGATGGTCAAGTGCGACCCCCGCGAGGGCAAGTACAGTGAGTAGTCATCTGCCGCCTCGGTTTCGTTCAGATGTTGATGCTAGAGGTTTAGTGGCCTGCGCTCTGCTTTACCGTGGTGACGTTGTCCCCAAGGACACCAACGCTGCTGTCAGTCTCATCAAGACGAAGCGCACCATCCAGTTCGTCGACTGGTGCCCAACTGGCTTCAAGCTTGGTATCTGCAACGAGCCTCCCGCACACATCCCCGGCGGTGACTTGGCGAAGGTCACCCGTAGCCTGTGCATGCTCTCCAACACCACTGCTATCTCTGCCGCATGGAGCCGTCTTGACCACAAGTTCGACCTTCTGTACTCGAAGCGCGCCTTCGTGCACTGGTACGTCGGTGAGGGTATGGAGGAGGGCGAGTTCTCGGAGGCCCGCGAGGATCTCGCGGCCCTCGAGAAGGATTACGAGGAGGTCGGCATCGACTCCGCAGACGCTGAGGAGGCGGGCGAGTACTAGATGTCAGGGGATCGCTGTCTCTTTCGCTCTTGTTTTGCTGTCCTTGGTCATTCGGTAGCTGGTCACCTTGATTCCCGTCACGATTTTTTACGCATCCATATCGATATCCCGCGCTTGTTCACCGATACGAGCGCTCGCAATCATACCATCCTTATATTCCCCTTGTAATTCGTGGACGCGGAAGGCCGGAATGGAACAGTTCTAGTGCGGTCTACGACGAGCGAGTCGAGAGAATGGAGCCGGGGGACAATCTCTGAATGTATCAGTTCCGAGACTGGCAGTTACGGCGTGACTGATGTTGGCTGGAGCCGGAAGCGCGCAAGAGAGAATTCCCGGCTCGCTGCACAATCACCAACGACGCGACTTGTCGCTGACCGCCCTCCTCTCACTCGATCTCCCATCTTCCCTCATCCGTCTCGACCATCATGCGTGAAGTTATCTCTCTACACGTCGGGCAGGCCGGTGTTCAAATCGGTAACGCATGCTGTAAGTCTCTCGCACGCGTCGTGGTCCGAGTTCAACTCTGATTTGGGCATAGGGGAGCTTTACACGCTCGAGCATGGTTTGAACGTACGCCGTTTTCTCCCTTTCTCGCACTAGGTGTACTCACAGTTTATGTTCATAGCCCGACGGTCGCCCCGCTGAGAACTCCAAGACGTACTCTGACAGCGGTTTCTCGACGTTCTTCTCTGAGACTGGCTCGGGCAAGTACGTCCCGCGCTCGCTTTACGTCGACCTCGAGCCTGGCGCCATCGACGATGTCAAGACTGGCCCGTACCGTTCGCTGTTCCACCCCGAGACGATGATTTCCGGAAAGGAAGATGCGGCCAACAACTGTGAGTGTTCGCTGGCAATATCGTCGCGTTTTCCGCCCTGACTTGTCGCGTCTTGAAGATGCTCGTGGTCACTACACCGTTGGCAAGGAGCTCATCGACCCCGTCATGGACAAAATCCGCCGCCTCGCGGACAACTGCAGCGGTCTGCAGGGCTTCTTCGTGTTCCACTCGTTCGGCGGTGGAACCGGCTCTGGGTTCGGTGCCCTCCTCATGGAGCGCCTTGCTAACGACTACGGCAAGAAGTCCAAGCTCGAGTTCTGTGTGTACCCCGCGCCGCAGCTGTCGAGCTCTATCGTCGAGCCCTACAACTCTGTCTTGACGACGCACACGACTCTCGAGCACTCGGATTGTTCATTCATGGTACGCGCCTGACTATTTCCGCCGCGACGCGTCTGACTCAGGCGCTTACAGGTCGACAACGAGGCAATCTTCGATATCTGCAAGAGCAGGCTCAACGTCTCGCAGCCCGGCTTCACGAACCTCAACCGCCTTATCGCGCAGGTCGTGTCGTCCGTCACCGCGTCCCTGCGGTTCGACGGCTCGCTCAACGTCGACTTGAACGAGTTCCAGACGAACTTGGTGCCGTTCCCGCGTATCCACTTCCCCGTCGCTTCGTACGCGCCGCTTCTCTCCGCGGACAAGGCCTTCCACGAGCAGAACTCCGTGTCCGAGATGACCTTCTCGTGCTTCGAGCCCGGCAACCAGATGGTCAAGTGCGACCCCCGTGAGGGCAAGTACATGGCGTGCTGCCTGCTCTACCGCGGCGACGTCGTCCCCAAGGACACCTCCGCCGCTGTCGCGAGCATCAAGACGAAGAAGACGATTCAGTTCGTCGACTGGTGTTTGACCGGCTTCAAGGTATGCTCTGTTTCACCCACTATATGCGCCGAACACTTTTCTTACCAAACATCAGCTCGGTATATGCAACGAGCCCGCTGCTTGTGTCCCTGGTGGCGACCTTGCCAAGACCACTCGCAGCCTGTGCATGCTCTCCAAGTGAGTCCATATATAGCAGACATGAGAAGCGACGTTACTAACTCCCCTCAGCACGACTTCCATCTCTGCCGCGTGGTCTCGTCTTGGTACGCCTTCTATGCCGTAATGTCTATGACGTATATTGACGCTTTCTGCAGACTACAAGTTCGACCTGCTCTACTCCAAGCGTGCCTTTGTCCACTGGTACGTCGGTGAGGGTATGGAGGAGGTACGTAATCCCTTTTTAGTTCCGTTTTTCCGCCACTCACGCATGCACACAGGGTGAGTTCTCCGAGGCCCGTGAGGATCTCGCCGCGCTTGAGCGTGACTACCAGGAAGTCGGCACCGACTCGGGCGATGCCGAGGAGGAGGCCGGCGAGTACTAGAGGATTCCCCAATCGCTGTAACGTGTTTTGCTCTGCTTCGCGCTTCATATCATAGCCTACCCACTCGGCGGTGAACGAACACCCCTAAGTTTGGCTACAATACCACGTTGATTACGGTGCTGTCCTCTGTATTCATGTTCAAATCCGATGTGTCACCTTAATTCCCAAAACCCTACGTCGAGCCCCGGTGCAGCGGCCTTATACCAAACAGCAGCGTTTTTTTATCCGGGTGTTCGGTAGTATATAGGCGCGATAGTGACTACAAAATTTGTACATACGCGGTTCGCAGTCGCCGTGATCAATTCATATGTCGTGGAGCATGATACCCTCGCGGACACGGCAGCTTGACACAGGTTGTACACAACGCGTCTGTGGCTGCACCGATCAAGACGTCACTACTTCGTGCGCACGGTCACCAGCGCGCGACTTGCGCTTCCTCTGGACCACGACAGCGTGGAATAATTCCAGCGTAAGATATCACAAATAGTGCTGTGAATGGCCAGTCAAAAGTCAAGCAACACTCCGGTGTACGGCAACTATCACGGGTAAGCACACTTGCATCTTCAGGACTTGTAAGAACGAGACCAACGGGCTTATGAATTGGTCACGGACGCAGGTACTACAATAAACGACCGTCTGCACAAGACCCTAGGTTAGCGCTACTTCCTAGACAGCTCTTTCGCGGACGACGCGTCCTAGACGTCGGCTGTAACGAAGGCTGGGTTACATGCGAAATTGGTAGGCTACGTCGTATTCTTCGAGTAAGTCTTCTTGCTAAACCGCTTCCCCTGCAAGCACAGCGACTAGGAGCTAAACGCGTCGTCGGCGTGGATATCGACGACAGCCTCGTTCGCGCGGCATGGAAACACCGGCGGTCGGTCTGGAGCCAGCAAGGTCCTGCGGGTGTCGTCCCAGAAGGACGCTCAGCAGATGACACACCGTCCAACGGCAGCAGCAGAAAGCGTCGCAGGCTCTCTCACTCCGACGATGACGACCACGAAGCTACTCTCGAAGTGGTCCCTGAGTACTTCCCAGCCTCATGCGAACATATGTTCGGCCCTTTACCCATCCCTGCTGCCGCATCCCAGGAGAAGGCTGGGGAGGCCTTCCCGCACAACGTCACGTTCAGGGCGGCGGACTGGGTCAACACCGATATCCCAGACGACAATGAGGGTTACGATGTTGTCTTCGCGTAAGACGTTTCGGATTTCTGCGAATGTATGCGTTCGCTGAATAGCGCCTTATTCCAGCTTCTCGATCTCGAAATGGATACACCTGAACTGCGGTGACGAAGGGATCGTCAAGTTCTTCGAGCGCGTACATGGTGTGCTTAGCCCGGGAGGCACATTCGTACTGGAACCCCAGGAATGGGAAACGTATGCTAAAGCCAAACGGACGGATCCTGTGAGTGTTTTGGTCCATATTACGCATAATTGACCTCACGCGCACGCCTCCTCAGAAATTGAAAGAACACGCGAAGAACTTGAAGCTACGTCCCGACGACTTCCCGCGAATTCTGAAGGACATAGGGTTTGGCCCAGCCCAGCATTTGGGAGCAGTCGGCGAGGGCGGTACGCTACGAAGCTTTATGGTTACAATCGTTGTATCTGACTCTATATTGCACACAGGGTTCCGACGACCAGTAGATCTATACACAAAGGTATCATGACGGATCACCTGCCCTCTATACCATACCCTCGAGGTGTTTCTAAACGACTTCATTCAATATCAGTCCGTGTTGATCGTCACCTCTACGCCGTTCTCGACAGCTTTCATGGTGACTCTGAGGAGACGATGTCAGTGCGTAAGGTCACGTAAGCGCCTTTGGTGCGTACTTGGACAGGTTGGACACAACGTAATCCGGCTTCGCTTCGTCAAGCTGCTCGCGTGTATGCGAAGTAACGAGGGCCAGGGTCTTGCTTCCTGCAGCCTTTCCACTGCGAACGCCGGCGGGTGCATCCTCGACGACCAAACAGCGCGCAGGGTCGACACCGCAACGCTTGGCACCGAGCAGGTAGGGATCGGGCCTGCATGTGCATTTAGTCACGGAGAAGCACAGTCCGTCAATGAACGCACTCAGGCTTGCCCTTCTCGACGTCTTCCGATACTACGAAGACGTCAGGAACAGCGATCCCAGTAGCCTTCAGCGCGGCGTTAGCGTAGCTCCTTGTTGCCGATGTACAGATGGCCCATCGCGGTTTGGGCAGCTTATGGTACGGCCCGAGCTACGAAAAGGCATATCAATATACTAGATCAATTGAAGTCAGAAGTGATTGACCTACCGACTCCATGATATCCTTGACACCGGGGAGTGCAACAATTCCCTGGCGTCCGTTCTTCTTGGATTCGGACACAATGGCGTCTTCGAAACGTGAAGCTTCCCTCTGCGTGGGCAAACGTGAGCGACGTACCTTGAAGGCGGTATATTAGTAGGGCTTACAGCCAGCTCGTCAGGATCAGTGACGCCGCAGTGTGTCTTGAGGTTCTCTACCGTCCGCACGCCATGAGACGCTGCGAGAAAGACGCGACGGTAAGCGCATACATTCTTGTGTCCTCATGTATTCATCTAGGCTCACAACTTAGGACAACAGTCACATCTAGACCGGGATACTTCTCCGCAAACAGCTCCCAAGCACCGACGACCCCATCGGTCGAATCGACCAGGGTGCCGTCCATGTCGAAGAGACTGGAGCAGAGATGGTCGCCGTTAGATGACTGGATACCGTATCGCTGCACATGCACTCACATGGCATCGAAATGGAGTGTCTCTGTTGGCATTGTGAGATGAAGGTCGGGGACAAGTATCGAGGCGTCTGCGATCCGCCACTTTGTAGACTCCGGACGATCACTTCCGACGGCATGTCCGCGCCGTCGGGCCCTGACTCAGGCTCAAGCCACTGACGGGACCTCGGTCCGCTCAGAGGTGCACTTGATGTACCCTCGCCTGGGTGTTGTCGCGGTCAGTTTCTGTGCCTTCCGAGCGGTAGGAGCAATAATCATTTATACGACATGGAATTTGGGAGTGTCAAGTACGTCGGCAGAACGGTGGACGCGCGGAAGGAGTTGTTTGGATCAGAGGCTGTTGCCAAACAACGCCTCCGTTTTGGGACAAATTCGAGCATGCATCTTAAGCTCATCCCAAACCGTCGCGCCACTCTAAAGCCTCTTTAAGTTCTACTACCGTCTACGCTTCCTAGGGCCTCTACGCCTAGCTGGTCACGCAACGCTCTTGCGCTCTATTCCAGGGATAGAGCCAGTCTCTTGACATGCCGCCCCGGAGACGACCGCAGTTCACGCAAGAGAGTATCGACCAGCAGCTTCAACAGATCCACCTGCTTGACCAGGCGTCTTCTTCTGAGAACCTAGAGCAACTTGGTCCTATCATCAAACAAATCCATGCAAACCGTCAACAGGATATGTACCTCCGCACGCTTCAGGCGTTGATTGAGTCCAAGGACACCGAAATTGAGTCTATATGCGGGGACAACTACCAGGAATTCATCAGCTCCGTCTCTACCCTCTTCTCTATCAAGTCCTATACCACCAACCTGCGTGAGAAGATCACAACACTTGACTCGAGTGTTTCGCAAGTCGGAAAGAGCCTCGTCGAGAAGAAGAAGGCGCTGCTCTCGACGAAGAAGACCGCAGCCAATTTGGACGAAGCCATCGACGGCCTCCAAGCATGCTTGCGTGTGCTGGACGTCGTGAACAGGGTGGGCGAGATGGTCAAGGAGGGGAAGTACTGGAGTGCACTGCGGGTCCGTACTTCACCCTATGTTGGTACCGTGCATTTCTGTAGCATTGAATGCATTTCGTTGCAGTCTCTTGAAGATATCGAGAGCATGCCCCCGACCTCGTTGTCCACAACACCGCTGTTTCAGCATTTACTTTCGTCATTACCTTCACTAAGAGGTCAAATCAAGGATGCCGTGACTGCTTCCATGAAGCAGTGGCTGCTAGACATCCGGAATGTCAGTGCCCAGATCGGTCAGCTAGCATTGGACGCAATGGACCTTCGTACGCGACGATGGCGGAGTCGTCGCGACAAGGACCCCATGCTCAAGACAAGTCGCGTGGGCAGCGCGGTCGAAGCCATCACGTACGAGAAGACCGAGTGTACGCTTGCGATTCATGTTCACCTTTATAGTTACTGATCATCTGCCGCTTCAGACAACGTCCTGGACAATGAGCAGCTGAAGGTCGACTTCAAGCCCTTGTATGAATGCATACATATATACACTGCCCTGGACTCCTTGGACGAAATTCGACGATCATACCAAGCCGACCGCAAGGTTTGCTATCGATCTCCTAGCCCTGTGCATGCACGCTGATCTTATGCGGCAGGCACAATCCGACCTTATTATACCCGAGCCCCTACCCTTAACCTCGCTGTCATCAATAACACAAGAGATTGTGGGGTACTTCATAATCGAAACGCACGTCCTGAACACCACCGGAAGCTTCCGGTCAGAACGGGAAGTGGAAGACCTCTGGGATGCCCTCATTAGCCGACTGAGCAACGCCGTTGCCGACGCTCTCAGAAATGAAAAGGATCCAGATACGTACCTGAAAGTCAAGGAATCGCTCCTTGGCTCCGTGATGACCTTGGAAGTAAGTCCTATGCAAACCGTACGTGTGAATGGATGCTGACAGCTTATTCCAGTCGTACTCCTACTCCACGGGTAGCATACAGTCACTCATTCTGCGTCTCTTCGAGAAGTACGTCAGTATCCTTGAGACCAAATTCGGCAAGCGTTTCGAAAGCGTGCGTAGCCGGTTCCAAGATTAATTTGCACCGCCTTCTGACTTCAAGTATAGATTGTGGCACAGGACGACTTCCAGCCCATGTATGTCGAGAAAGCAAGCGAGAAAGATGATGTACTGCAAACAGTTTGGCTCACACGCGAGCAACGGGAGCAACTAGAGCAGTGCGTATTGCAGTCTTTCCTCTTTTAGGAATTCTCATCGATAAATTCCGCAGGAGCACCGCACCGATGAACTTGCCTTGGTCCCAAGGGTTCTACCTGTCGTGTCAGGATGTAGGTGTTCAGTTCCGCCTTCTGGCGCTTCTAGTACTCACGGGCTCCCCTCAGATTCGCAGCTTCGTGCAGAACTTCTACCAGTTCATCGAGGGCGTTTCACAGCACCATCGTAACATTGACGACCTCCTCAGCAAGGTAAGTGTTGCACAGACATCCCGATGTTCGCAGCCTCTCACGTCGGGCTCCTTAGTCCTTGGACACCATACTTGCCGATTACATCAGCGAGGCTGTGGGGAAGCGCGCCCAGAGTACAAATAATCTCTCGCAGCTCGCGCAGATCGTAACGAACCTCGAGCATTTCGAGGTCGCGTGCTCTGAGCTCGAACGATCCCTCACTAACATCCGGTACGCGCTTCCCTGCCTGGTACACATGACGTACACCTGACACACGCCCAGCTCATCCCAGCGCGGCGGCACCATTCGCATCATGGCCGCGGGCTCGTTCAGTATGACGCGCACGAAGTCCCTCGCGCGCGTGACGGAGGCGATGAGCTCGAAGCTGGACGACTTCTTCGGGCTGTCCGAGTACGACTGGACGCCGAAGGCGCGCGAGGACGTGCCGAGCATGTACCTCTACGAGCTCGTGAACTGGCTTACCACCGTCGTCGACTCGCTCGCGCTCGGGGACGCGCAGAAGGAGGAGGCGTGCCGCGGCGCCGTCGACTACATCTCAAGCTGCTTCATGGTGAGCCCGCGCTGTCGGCTGCTGCGGGACGCGAGGCCGTGCTGACCACATGTGCGCGCATAGGACTTCCTGACGGGACGTGACATCCCGATGATGAACGAGAACGGGATTGCGAATCTGCTCATGGACATCGACTTCCTCGATGAGGAGCTCAAGCGCAGCGGCCACCCACACAGCGCCGCCTTCACCGAGTTGCGCTCGGTGCGTCTTCTCCCGCCGTTCTCACTCTGATTAGACTGATTGAGAGGATCGCCGCGCTCTGCCCAGACCATGTCTGTAGTCATGTCAGACGCAGTGAATGCGTACCTTGTCGCATCGATCCGGCAGACGTCATATCCGGCAGTGAGGCCCAAACGCCTGCAAGCGCTGCTCGAGAAGCTGGCTAGGTACGGCTTGGAATGCCGCGACGCACCATCCAGGGAGAGGGGGGAGAAGCGGAAGAAAGAGGCGGAGGCAGTCGGTAGGCTGTTCCCAGGCGAGAATCGCTGATGGTACTGTATGTGGAGCCTGGAGCTAAACGGACTGTCTTGTGGCGTAAAGAGGGTGTGCGCATACCACATCGGAATCGTAAATTATACCAGTGTATATGCTTTCTCTAACATGCGAGAGGATTTTGAAGGCCGCCCAGGGCGCATGCGTACAGAAAGCGTACGATAAGAAAAAGAGGAACTCCGAGTTATGTTATATGGCACAAGGAAAGTATCAAAACGAGGAGGGGAAATGGACTACTTGCGCGGACAGCTGAGCAGAGGAACGAGGTAACCAGAGAAACCCTCTTCGATATCGTAAGGATCATGAACCGTGAACGTTACGCGACGTTGAAGAAGGACCCATGAGCGATGTGAAGGGAATCATGTCTACACCCGCCGCTTGATGTTGGCGCTCAACCACTCAAGACCCTCGTAGAGACCATCTCCGCTCGTTGCACACGCCGCCTACAAGCAAGTTAGTACGAAGTCGCAAGATCACACGCACACGACAACACTAACCTGGATGAACCAAGTCCGCTGCCGGAGGCCGTGCAGGCCGAGCTTGTCGGTGATCTCCGCGGCGTTCATAGCGTTGGGAAGATCCTGCTTGTTGGCGAAGACAAGCAGGAGAGCATCACGGAGCTCATCCTCGTTGAGCATCCGCTGGAGCTCCTCACGGGCCTCCGAGATACGTTCCCTATCGTTGGAGTCGACGACGAAGATGATACCCTGGGTGTTTTGGAAGTCTGTGAGGCGGGAAGGTTAAGTCAGAGGCGGTACCGGAGGACACGTCAGACGCCGGACACGTACAATGCCTCCAGAGGGGACGGATCTTGTCCTGTCCTCCGACATCCCAGACGGTGAACGAGATGTTCTTGTATTCCACGGTCTCGACGTTGAAACCTGATAGGCTACAGCGTCAGGGTGGCGGGGGAATGCTTCACGGCGGGTCACTGACCAATGGTAGGGATAGTGGTGACAATCTCGCCCAACTTCAACTTGTACAGGATGGTGGTTTTACCAGCGGCATCGAGACCGACCTTTGTGAGACGTTAGTGGGTTGTCAACCTGGCCGGCGAGGTCTTGTACACACCATCAATATACCTGGATGTGCGCGGCAGAGTCAGCGGACCAATTAAGCTACAGTCGCGCTGTCATCGATAAAGAGCACTCACGCATCTCCTTCTTGCCGAAAAGGCCGGAGAGCAGGCGGGAGACAGAGAGACCCATGGCTGATGAACAAGAGGACGACGAGGGGAGGCGGGGAGCAGAGGCTACGGAGAGGGAGACGGGGGATGGTTAGGAAGAGGACGACGCCAAGTTTCGCGCTCGAGCCCACGCGCGAGTCCTAGCCATTTCAAGCTCCGCAACGTGGCGCTGCACCCCCCTTCGGGTAACTGCACCCGCCCCGCCCCGTCCTCCCGCCAGTGGTACTGGTACCGGGTCTCCGTCTCAGCTCCTCCAGCCTTTCTCCATATATTCACTAGAAACGTGCACTTGGACAATCATATGCAGATTTGTTCTCGCTCTTTTCTGCGGCGCTCCAGCGGAGTCGGAGCGTTTGGCACCTACTGATGCCCGATCTAGAACCTTTGACAACCAGACCATCGGTCTTACGGCATAGACCACAACCACGCCACGAGGTATTCGACGTCGGGGGATAGTTACACGTACGCTATTCTTACAACAACACATAAGTCAAATGAAATAGGTTTGTTTGGTGGAGTTGGGTTGGTGTTTTCTGTCATACGTCGTGCTCGGCCTCGGTCATCTTGACCCACAGCCCGCCCTTGGCAACCACGAGATTCGTCAAGGTTAAACTCAACACAGTAGCAATAGGGACACTTACATGCACGTAGAGCGTGAGATGGCACTTCGCTATAACCTTCTCTTGGCCCTTGTGACCCTCGGCGATGGCCCACTCCTTCGGCGGACGCGCGTCCGGGGGCTGCGCAGCGAGGTCGAGCTCAACATTCTTGAAGTTCTGCAGAAGGCGGATGAGGAAGAACGACATCTCATTGTATGCGAACTATCGGAGAAGCTATCATTAGACGAATCCCAAGTCAGCAGGGGGTGACGTACCTGCTGCCCGAGGCAGATGCGAGGCCCTGCGTTGAAGGGGAGGAAGATGAACGGGTTCGCGGTGAAATACTTGTTCAAACGCTCGTCCAACCATCTGTCCGGGTCAAAAAACTCGGCTGCACGGGTATAGGGGTTAGCTGTTTTCTCATATCTCCTTCATGAGATCGACTCACCGTCTGGGCCCCAGTAATCCTTACGCCGATGCAAGAAGAACACCGAATAAGCGATGCTTTTTAAAGTATTATGTTTAGTCTTGGTGGCAGACCATAGGAGCTAGAATTGACACTTACGGTGTACCTTCCGCAACAAATACACGAGGAGCACTGGGACTTGATGGGTTGGGCAAAGTCGTATCGTGAGTGGCCACACTACAATATGAATGATCAGCGATTGTCGTAGGATGATACCAGCATGCCGCTTACCGGACGTTGAATGGTCTATGTGGTCCGTTAGATTGTCAGCGTTTAAGGTAAGCATGCCGCAAGAAATAACGTACACGGTGGGGTACAACCGTAGGGTTTCTCACACATCCTCGAAGTCAGCCAAACCAGGAGATGATATGCAATGCGTGTACCTACCATTGATGACGGCCCTCAAATACTTCATGTTCCTGACATCGTCGAAGGTAGGCATGTGGGTCGGACCAACTTTCTCTAAGACTTCCGCTCGCAAACGCTGGAACACATGAGGATACAGCGCCATCAAGTAGACGGCAAAAGTCAATGTTGCGGCAGTCTAGAGTGATTGGTGTTAGTGCAGCACAATGGATCCAGTAAAGATGCGTACAGTGTCGCGACCGGCGATGAGGATGTTCAGAGTCTCATCATGAAGAACGACAGGATCTGACAGAGGCTGTCAGTACATGCCCCCACAAACGAAAATAGCCGAGAGACAGACCGTCAGTAAGCTTCACGAGGTGATCCAGCAAGGTCTCATCATCTTTCTGTTCATCTTCATCGCCAGCCTTGACCTGCGCCTTTGCCACTCGATTTTTCGCTACGACCTCCTCAAGGATAGGCTTCAAGTATGCATCGACGACCTCCATGTGTTCGGCCGACTTGTCGTGTAGCATCTCCTCGACATGCCAGATCCAGCCCACGCGAGAGCGCTGAGCAATGAGGGCCTGCGCTTCGGCGAAGGCGGAGGAGAACCGTTCAGCGACGTTGCGCTCTCTGTTGAACTTTGGGGTCATTTGGTCATTGTGCGCGTAGGGTAGGTCGCTCTTGAGGCTATCGACGCATCTGCCAAAGAGGAACTCCGTAGCGCTATCGAGAGTGAAACGAGAGATGACGTCCTGAATGGGGTAATAGGTGAGCATATGTTCGCAAGGGATCCTGCAGATATTGCCTTGCCTGGAAGTCAACGGCGTGGCCGCCCCGGAAGCGGTCTTTGATCTTTTGGATAGCGAGGTCTAATGAAAACCTGCATTGAGCCCATGCCATATCGCCAAGTATCTCTTTCCTACCTGTGTGCCTGTCGAACAGCTCGAAGTGGGAGATTTTGTCCCGGGAAAAATACGGACGGGTCATCATCCGATGGAACCTAAACACGTCCATAGCGCAGAACTGGTAAGCGATCGTGTTTGTTCTCTCTCCATACTTGAGCGACGCACTTCCACAAGTCACCTACATACATGAAGGATCAGACGGGCGTAGACCGTGTGCATTCAGAGTACCTACCATCGGCATTGAACACTCCCGTACCCAACACTGAGTTCATCGTGTCCCTGAATACATCCCCTGTAGAAACTAAGACTCGCAGCCAATTATATGAAGCGGAAAGCCTACCTTTCTCAAAGTCAGAGAAATCGGTCGCAAGTATGGACTGGCATGGATATTCAGCAATCTACCTCACACGCTCAATGCTAGGCTCTCCCTGACCTTGAGGACGGCGGCGTCATTGGTCAAGTATGTGACGTCCCCCAAGAAGGTCAAAGAGTGCAGATGTCCGAGTTCGTCAATCCTCTCCCAAAAGCCGTCCCCTAGTTCGCCTCATTATTGAGGATTGATCTGCGGATAGGTGCAAACCACTCACCGAGATATCCATTCGCGAACCTCTCAAGAGCGTAGTTCAGCAGGTCAAAGTTGCCAAATGATTTGCCTTCCCAGGAGGGTGGCAGGACTGCGCCCACGCGCTTGGCCGCCAGGCGAACGCGCCGCCTAGCCAATGAGAGGCGCCCCCAAACGACGGCCGGGACGCTCACGATCGCTATGAGCGCGACAGGGATGACGTGCAGCTGGACGCCGAAGACGATGCGCAGAAGCCGTGAGAGCAACAGCGTGACTACTGCGGGACTGAATATAATGGAGCCCTGCCGAATCGTATACACGAAGCCGGGCGGGACTTTCTTGGGTAGCAACATGACGGTGGCAGTTATGGTGGGGGTTTAGAGTGAGTGCGGGGTTGGAGGTGGCGTGTTTTTATACGAACGCGCTCGATGGAGGGGAAAGAGCGCGAATTGAGCGCGGGAGTGGCCAGGATATCACTACAGGAAGGGCCCGGCCGTCAGTGACGGAAGCCATAACATGACCGGGTCCTACCTCGCGGTTGTGTGAGAAGAGACGCTCCTATGAGCACCAGGATTGGGTCTCGTCGTGGTCTGATAAGGCACCGGATGCTGAGTGACACAAGCGAATTGTCAAAGCTACTGCGCACTCCGAAGGCCGGTTTCCCGAGGGCGATTAGTACTCCACAGTGCGGACGGGGACGGGAGCGTCGCGTATGTACAGTACACGGTGGGCGCGAGCATTATAATAATATTAGACCATTGGGGATAGGCTAAAATGGGTCCAAAAGTTGAGACACTGAGAGGTACCGGTGAACTTTCGGCCGATTTATCGTGTTTTGAATGAGTTGCAAATGATTTTCGTCTAGTGTTTCCCTCTTGTTGCGGTTTTTGAGAGGCTTTTGCTCGGTCGGCAACGAGCCACTGCCTGCCGTGGTACTTGAAGACCAATACGCGCACTCAAAACCAGACATCCGGGCAGAGTGGACGTCAACGACTGCGCGCTGTTCGGATGATCCAGCTGTCCATGATCATGAATCTGCTGTGCGATGCTTATGACCCGGGAAGCCCGGCTGAGAATGCGTCTCGTGGCCTGATTCAACCCGTCCCTGTAAATGGCGCAGCTCCTCGGAGCAGTGAGCCAGGTGCCAGACTATCTCGCATTATATACAACGTCAGCCTGCTGTTATATGCTAACGGTAGTATCCCAGTGAGGACAGCTTAACGCAGCGTGGACTTTCGAATAGCCATCAGCCGGACCACCCGGACAGTGGCGGATAGTTCTTCAAGCGCAAGCATTATTGGGCTTAAACGAGACTGAGCAAAGCCAAGCGACCTGACATGAATCTGCCCGATGTGAGAGAGAAATAGGTGTGCGCGGTATGAGCGGAGTGGTGAGATAGATTCTTCAGTATTATACATCGGGCGGCGTTGCCTCAAACACTTTGTTGGTCTGCTTCGATCATCTTCACCCATAGGCCACCCTATCATGCAATCGGTCAACTACCCGCGCTGGTACGAAACATGCGGATTGAACAACACCCACTTGAAGGAAGAGAGTGAGCTGACAGCTGGGAATAATCTTTTCCCGGCCCTTCTGCCCATCAGCGGCCGCCCACTCTGTTGGTGGGCGCGAGTCCGGCGGCTGGGCGCGCAAGTCCAATTCTATGTGCGAGAAGTTCTGCAGTAAACGGATGAGGAAGAACGACATCTCGTTGTACGCGAACTAATCGACGGGCGGCCTGATTAGCGCTGCTGAAGATTACATACGGTATGGCGTACCTGTTGTCCCAAGCAGATTCGAGGGCCCGCATTGAATGGGAGGAAGATGAACGGATTGGCAGCGAAATATTTGTTCAACCGTTCGTCAAGCCATCTGTCAGGGTCAAATGACAGCGCTGGAGACATTCGTGAATATTGGTGGAGAGGCCGGTGGTCAATGCTCGACGGACGCACCATCAGGCCCCCAGTAGTCCTTTCGGCGGTGTGTTAGGAACACAGAGTAGGCGACCCTGCAGCACGATGAGATTTTTGTAGAAAGAACCTTACGGTGTGGCACGCCGGCACACTCACCCTGTCTTAGCAGGTACAAAGATACGCGGTCCATGAGGGTCATTTGGATTGGGTAATGTTGTGTCCTGTACAGCCACGCTAAACAAATTTGTGAGCTATAGTCAGTATTCTGTCCGTCCGACATACAAATTTACTCACCGAACGTTGAACGGACTGAGAAAATTGAGTTTTGTCAGCTTTGGGCACATCGAACAAAAACGCGACTCGAATGGCGCACACGATGGGGTATAGTCGCAAGGTCTCTGTAGCTGTACGTCAGCCAGTGATCGGCAGAATTGGAGTTATGTGAATCACATACCGTTGATGACCGCTCGCAAATACTTCAACTTTCTTATGTCGTCGAACATGGGCATCTGACTATGCTCAAGTGCTTCAAGAATCTCCTCGCGAAGTCGTCGGAAAACGTCGGGATAGAGACACAGCATGTACACCACAAAGCTCAACGTCGAGGCAGTCTGCGAGAGTGAATGAGAGAAGGTATATTCAGATACAAAGCGACAGACTCACGGTGTCCCTACCAGCAATCAAAATATTGAGTGTTTCATCATGGAGCAGCACGGGATCTACGTCGAGCGGAAATCAGAGTTATAGTTGCTCTCATCAATATGAAATTCGTGGAGCCTACCGTCAGTTAGCTTCACCAAATGGTCCAGAAGCGTCTCGCCTTCTTCGTCCGCGACTTGCTTCACACCGTCAGAGTTACGGTTCTTCGCGATCGCTTCCTTTAGAACTGGCTGCAGGAACTCGTCAATGACGCGCATATGTTCTGTAGATTTATCTTGGACGATCTCTTGAAGAGGCCAGGTCCAGCCGAGTCGTAGACGCATAGCCAGAACGCGCTGGGCGCCCAGTACCGCTCTCGAGAATTTCTCCGAGGCGTCTTCCGAACGAGTGTGCTGCGAGAGAATGTCGTTTGCGTGCGCGCGTGGAAGGTCGCTCTGCAGGCTATGAACGGAAGCGCCGAACAGAAATTCGGTAGCGCTATCCAGAGCAAAGCGGTTGATGAGGTCCTAGGGAAAGTAGTGTGCTGTCACATAACAGCTTACGAGCTGGGCGGGCACGATTCTCACGTACCTGGAAGTCAACAGGTTGTCCACTTCTGAAGCGCGCTTTCATCTTCTCAACGGCCACCGCTGCGAGTTATGCATGATATTTTAGGTTCAAGCTACTGCATGCATATATGTCCTGTGCAGCACGACGTCTACTCACCTGCATGTGCATCAAACAGCTCAAAATGTGAGATCCGATCCCGATAGAAGTAAGGCCGAGTCATTGTTCGGTGGAACCTGCGCGTATACGACGTGTGGGGTCAACGAACACCGAATATGAAGGTCTTCATTCGTAGTCACGTACTTCCATAGCTCCCCTGGGTTATCTCGTGAGGAACCTGATCACACGCCAATATAACACGAAGACTCACCGTCCGTGTTGAAGACGCCATTTCCGAGTACAGAATCCAACATGTTACGGAACCCTTCTCCTGAATGTGCATAAGGATAATCAATTCGGCAGTTGCGACGCCATTTTCTGAACGCAGCCGACCTTTCTCAAAGTTCGAAAAGTCTGTAGCTAGAATCGTCTATGACACAAAGGCGTCAAATTATGTTCGTTGCGATGAAAGTTTCCTCCATGCGAACCTTAATAACGTCCGCATCATTGGTTAGATAAACGCGGTCCCACAGTAGATCAACAGAGTGCAGATGCCCGAGTTCGTCGACTTTATCCCAAAATCCTTCACCTGCCAGGACCGTCAGCCATGCATACCGCAAGAAAGACACTGACGAACCGACGTAGCCATTCTTGAAGCGTTCGAGCGTGTGCTGTAGAATATCCCAGTTCCCAGGCAAGCGCCCATCCCATCGAGATGGAAGGGATGCACCAATGCGTTTGGCTCGCCACCGCGCGCCCACGTTTTTGAAAACGACTCGGAGTGCGTATGCGCCGGGGATACTGAGAAATGCGCCAATGAAAATAGCGGGACCAGAAAGGCATACGCCATTATAGAACGTTAGCAGTCGTGAGAGCAGCCAAACACATGAGGCCGGAATAAGATTGATAGCCAGGCCTCGAGCGAGGAACCGCAGCCCTGGCCTTCGGGAAGTTGCAATGGGCATCATGAGAGGGTGTGAGCGTGCTGTCATTCCAATAGCAGGAGTCGGGCCCCTTTTATACTGTTAGCGTGACAGGATGAGCTAGAGACTACGGGTTTGGCCTTCGTCCCGAGTTCTTCCGTGACCGCAGGAAGTTCGTCAGCAGGAGGCTGTTCCCACTGTGATACTGTACATGCCGAATTGCATCTCCACTGCCGGGCCTTTTCTGAGCGAGTCAGTAGACTCAGGTACAGACTGCATGTGCCACTTGGGGCAAAGATTCCTGCTGGTCCGGTAGTAGCAAGTCGCGATCAGTGAACTTGCAAGCTCCGGCTACATGAAAACACGCACCTCACTTGGCTTCCGCCGTACCTGCTGCGCTTGATGAAACTGCTTCACAATTATCTTAATGCATGTCGCCAAGCAATCAATCTCTGTATGGTACAACATGATGATAATATGGCTCAGGCGGCAACAAGAGCATGCAAGGCGTAAATCTCCTTGCGAACTTTGTAATAGACGTCCGATATAGAGCCCTCGAGCTCCACTCGCCCCCGGGCGGTCTTCCTGACGGCAACCGACTCTTGCAGAGCGTCCGCGCTTGCGCCCTTCTTGGCTGCCGCACCGCAAATTAGGACACCCTCGCCGACAAGTTCGGCTTGGACTCCAACTTGGGCGAGACGTGTTTTGAGGGCAGTGAGTTTGAGCTCGCCAATCATGGTAGATTGCGGGAGTGGTTGCCGTGCTCGTGAACCAAGTATACGCGCCTCTACCGGTAGGGGATTGTGAGTCTGTGGTTGGAGAGAGCCCAACGATACAGGTTGGAGGACCGGAATGGTTGCTGTCGCAAGGTTTGAGATTCGCCCAGTGACATAGCCCACTTCGTTGTCCTCGAACTGAAACCTGTAAGTATGCCATAGCCATAGTATCAAAACAGCGCTTACCCGCGACATCTTGATGGAAGCCAGCAACTCGTCGCTGAGAGATATTGAGAAGCTGTTGGTCTGTTGACCGATTTGGACGGTCTCTCCTTGCGCAGGTGCGTATATCTCCTTTGTCATGGCTCGGATATTTGCACAGCTTTCGATAAGCGACTCTGTCGCTGCTTGTGGCGCATGTATGAGGATCTGGAAGGACACTTTGAGCGACGATACGTTATATTAATACTGGCACACACCATTTTTCGAGGATTTACTTGAGGGACGATAGTTTTCACAGCGCGTCCATCGTTCAATCCCTCCAGGTCCACGAAGAATAGTCGACATGCTAGTTGTACCTCCGCAATTGACGTTACGAACTTTGAAGGAGGCTCCCGAGGCGCTTTCTTTTGAACGATCAGCATCTTCGTTCTTGGCGAAAGTGAAACGATGTTACCTTCGCCTCTTCCTCTTCTTTTCGTCGCCGTGCCTCCTTAGCTTCTTCGTCTTCCGCGTCCTCCTCGAGTACCCTACCCTTTCGCAGCCACATACCTACGTCCACCGTCTCACCATACTCATCCACCTTCCGCTTCTTCTCTACGTATGGGAACATACGGAAACGTTGTGTCTGGCCCTCGGCACTCTTGAAGAAAGATGTCGTCTTCGCGACATGGCCCTTGAGGTAGATGTCGAACGATATCCGCGTGACACCATCATCGGGATCGTTGCCAAGAGCCCAATCCGCGCCGTCACCTCCTCCGCCGTCACCCCTCTTCCGCTTCGTCCCAGAGCGCGAGGATGCATTTGGCCCTTCGCGCGCGCGCTTGACTTCGTCCGTCGTGTCCATCAGGTCGTCACCGAGTGTTCGTTCCACCTCATTCTCCTCAGAATCATCCGAGTCGTTGTCCGAGTCGCTATCCGAGTCGCTCTGGCCTTCATCTGCCTCGAGCATACGCTGCGAGCGCGCAAGCGCAGCCTGTTGGACGGCCTCTTTCTCCCTCAGTGCGCGCTCTTTGGCAAGGAACTCCTCGAGCTCCGCGCCTTGTAGGGGCACTTTGGAATGCATCTATGAACGTTGCGTGAGGAGTGTTCTGACTTTGCATAGATCGTGCACCTTACCTCGAGGCGGAGTTCACCATCCATCATGATATTGCTTCCTATTCGGCCTCGATCCCACTTGGCCTCCTCCCTCTGTGAGTTATTCCACTTGTCGAAGAGGAGCCGTCCTAGGGTCCCTGGTTCGCTCCGTCCGGTCAATAGTACAACGTTGTCCGGTATCTCGGCAAATTGAGAGAAGAGGCTTCGCGAGGGGCCATGAGACAGCGTAGCCGGTACAGCCAATATCAGCTTCGGCTCCTTGGACGAGTACGTCTGCATGAGGAGTTGCGGGCTGGGGAAGAACTCCAAGTGTCTGCAGAAGCCGGTGAGTCCACGACAAAATGACCTTTATGGCGGACTCACCGGAAGCGGAGAGCAAAGGCCCCGAGTGCTTCATCGTCGTTGTCTTCGTCACGTCGCCGGCGGTCCCTACCATGACCAGCTCCGTCCTCGCCGACGTCCTCTTTGCTGATAGTGCCACCAAGCCATTCCATCATACTCCGGACAAAGGTCAACATCTCTCGACCTGTGCGTGAGAGAAGACAGATGGGATATTTCAGTCGGGAGTAGTTCCAGTGTTGATCCAGCAAGACGAGCAGCTCGAGTACCCTGGTACTCGAATCACAAGGCAGCAGCAATGAGTTGCGAGAGGACAACGTAGCAGTCACACAATCTATTAACCAATTATTAGCTACAAGTTGAACTAGCCCCGCACCGCGAGTTTTACCTAGCAGAGCAGAGTCCCTATCCTTCCGGCGGGCGGTAGTCACGTTGGCGCGCTCCGCATCGGTGATGAGTAGGTCCGGTCGCGCCAGACTCTCGAATACACCTCCACCGGCCGAAGCTTGTCGGATGAGCACAGTGCCGTCGAGATGCCTTTCTCGCATGTGGTTCATGTCGACAGCGTAGAGGATTGTTCCAGCAGAAGGTGAACGGATTTTCCAAATAGTACCACCCAGAGTGTGACCAGCATTGAACGGGATGATGGTGAGGCCTTGGCACTTTCCTATTTTCAATGTTAACGGGGCAGCGCGTGGGGGTAAACGTCCACTGTACCTTGGAGATGACAAGGCTGAGAGTATCGCAGGACATTCACCGAGTCGAAGGCGTCGTGGACTTGCTGTATAGTAGCGACGTACTTGTGCTTACCAGCATAAGACACAGGCGGAGAGTCCGAGGGCGGCGAAGGGGAAGTACCATTTGCCGGAGGAGAGGCGGACCCGTCCACACCGGAGCTTAGAGCGGAAGCTTCCAGGGTCCCTTCCACGGGCTGCTCGTCGCGAATGCTCTCAACGTCTTCCGTCGCAGCAATTCGCGCCATGGCCTGCACCGGCAAAGTTGTGTACGCGGGAGCGGTAAGCCCCCAGTGTGCATGCGCGTACGGATAAAGTCCAGTATGCGACAGGTCTCCATGTGATAGGAGGACGAGGTCTACAGAAGATGCACACCTGCGCGCCACGCGTAAGCAGCAAAATAGAGCAAGCATCGCACACGATACGTACTCTTTCAAGGCGTCACAATACTTTTCCCATGAAGGTGCCGCGGGAGCCGCGTCAACATCTACATCCTCTGGAGATGGTTCAGGACACCAGTCGGGGGAGCCACAGTCAAGTAGTATTCGGACATCATCGACCTGCAGTAGATATGCCAGGGGTGTTGAACGGATTGTGCCAGCGGCACCAGAGAGAGGAGTGAAGGTGATCATGATAGACAGACAGCGGCGCAAATGTTACAGGGGACAGCTAGCGCATTCCGAGCGAAGCCCTTCGAGTGTGGTGTTCAGTGCTAGTGCAAACTCCAGTCTGCAATGAAGCCAGGACGGTAGCGAGAAGGCTGAGCGCTTGCAGGATACGGAGCGCCCGTACCTCACGTGATCCTCATATTGTTTGTCGTTGTTGAATTCTAAAGCTCTTGCCTGATTCAGGAACTTTATGAACGTCGCAGTTACGCCGCCGAACACTAGGCGCACACAAGACGTTGAATATCGATGTGTTTGTGCGAGTAGCAGAACTATATATGTTTACACCTAATCGTACGTAAGTATCTAGTACAACAGCGATTATTGATGCCTCGGGAGCCCCCCCTACACCGTGGATTTACCCGAGTCCTCCTTCAGGCTCACGATACGATTGAGCACCAGGTAGTCGCCCTCACGACGACCAGCCTCGGCCGTTTCCGGCTCCGCCAAGCTCGCAAGCTTAGCTTCCTTGTCGACCGCGAAGTATGCCACACGAAGGCCCTGGAAGCGGATGCACTCCTTCCCGACGAGCTGCTCGCTCGTAGCCTTCGGCGTGTCGTCGTGCTCGTGGGTAGGGGCACCCTGGACGACGGGACCAGATGCGTCTGCGGTGGCCTTGAGGGCCGCATCCGTGCGTTTCTTGCTCTCCGTCTTCGCGTCTACGTACGCCTTCTTCGCCAGGCTCCAGAACCCTACCTCAACCATCGCGCCCTTGACGACCTCAAGACTATCGGTGTTGATATCAACCCTGAAGTCTGGCACGGCAGCGGAGGGGTTTTCGCTTTTGAAGAGCTGGTGGAAGATACGCGTCTCGTCGACTACCACCGGGCTGCCGGATGCGCGGTGCTCCGCGACCCACTGGATGAAGGCTTTCGGCTTCTTCGGCGCGCCCTCGTTCTCGGCGCGGCAGACAATCTCGGTGACCTTCCCGGTGGCGGAATCTGTCTTGTGCGAGACGTATGTGATGGGCCATGGGGCTTGGAAAAGACCGACGGTCTTCCCAGGGGCAAGACGGAAATAGTCCTTGGAGTCCTCCAGCCTGAAGTCGTCCTCGTCAATGTAAATAGTACGCGTGAGAGGGACCTTCGAGGATCCTAGCTCCGGAACTTTAGGATGGAGAGGCTTCTCCAGCCAGAGGAGGAAGTCTTCAGGAAGGTTCTCTATCGTGACCTTCACCGGACGTAGAACCATGAGGAGACGTGAAACCGCGCCCTCAAGATACTGTCTGATGGTCTGCTCAAAGCGAACAGCCTGGATGTTCGTCGCCGAGGTGGAAACGCCTAGTGAGCTGACGAATGACAAAATTGCTCCTGGGGGTATACCCCGACGACGAAGCGCGATGAGGGTGTACAGACGCGGGTCATCCCAGTCTTTCACGTGCTTCTCCTTGACGAGCTGCAGGATCTTCCGTTTGGACATGATCGTCCCGGTGACGTTGAGTCGCCCATACTCAGATTGACGAGGCTTGTAGACACCGAGTGCGTCGCATAGCCACTCGTACGACTCGCGTGACGCGATGAACTCCGTCGTACACAACGAATGTCTGGGAAACAGAGTCCATCAGAGGGCGTCATAATTCCATTGAGATGGTTCACGAACGTGATGTTTTCGAAGCTGTCACAAAGACAGTGCGTGAAGTCATATGTGGGATAGATGCGCCATTTTGAGCCCGTTCTGTGGTGTGGCGAGTTGAGGACGCGGTAGGCGACCAGGTCCCACATCATCGTGTTGCCGGATTCCAGATCCTGCTTCATCCGCAGGATGGCCTCGCCTGGCTGGTAGGTGCCGTCCCTCATCTTCTCGAGTTCCGCCAGTGACTCCTCGACAGGTCTTGTTCGGTGAGCGCAGGCTTTCCGAGGTCCGCGCTCCTCTCCGCCACGATTCGCGAAGATTTCCTCCGCTGAATAATACTGAACATCCGAAATAAGGAAAGGTTGTGGAGGTCTTACCGGTACAGTGGCAAATGTAGCCCTTATCCCTGCGGATCAATTCCACCGCCAGCTCGTAAAGTTGATCGAAGTAGTCACTCGAATACGTGATCTTCCAAGGTTCAAAGCCCAGCCAGCGTACAGTCTCCAAGATGCTCTCAAAGTATCGCCCTTCTTCAGCCTCCGGGTTGGTGTCATCGTAACGAAGATAACAGTGGCCATTGTGATGTGCCGCATATCCGAAGTTCACGAAGATGGCCTTCGAGTGACCGATGTGGAGGTACCCGTTGGGCTCAGGAGGGAAACGGGTGTGAACCACACCCTTAGTCGCCGCAAGATGTTGTTCCTTGAGATGTGGGTGAACCTGCGGGTTCTCGCCGACCTTGTGGAGATGACCAAGGAAACCCTCGGAGAAGACTGAGCGGGAAGATGACGCAGAAGATTGCTCAGCGGAGGCAGAGGGCTTCGCGACCGCCTCTTTCTTCGGTTCCTGCGCTCAGGCGAGTGAGTGCTGATACAAGCGAGCCCCCGAGATAGCAGTGTACCTTGCCCTTGGGTTTAGCTGCCTCTTTCGCGCCGAACTTTTCCGTGAAAGCATTTTCGACAGCATTCTTGAGTTCCAGAGGGCTTGCCCAACGAAGATCGGTGCTCTTCAGCCCCCCGATCGCCACACCAAGGTTATTCCACCCGGTGAGCGTGCTTGACGCGACATAGTCCTTGACTCGGGCGGCCAATTCCCCCGCAGTGATGTTGAATCCTGTGAACCACGTTGAAATATCTTGTCAGGTGTTGTGAGCTGAGAATATATGTTTAGTACTCACCAACACCGCATGTCTTGTCGAAATCAGCGTCGTTCACAGGCGTCGGGTGGGCATCGAGGTACTTCGCAGCCTCTAGATCGCACAGGCAGGCTCGTAAACATATTCCCGAGTTCAAAACACAATATACTCACCAGATACCTGATCCGTGGTCTTCAGCCTCCCATCCAAGATTGCCTCCACCGCGTAGCTCCTCTCCGCCTCCCCGAGTTTGCTGCCCTGGACGGAGAGCGCCGCAAGCAGCACGGCCTGCTTGTCGTCAAGCTGCTTGTTCGAGAGATCATTGCTCTCGATGATGTTGCGCAGGATGACCGCGCTCTTAGGATTCTTTGCTGCCTCCGCCGCCTTAGCCTGGGTGAGACCAATCTTCTTGAAGAGCTCGATGAGCTCCGCCGTCTCGGGCGCGTCTGCCTTCGGCGCCATGGTAGTATATAAGATGTTCTGTGAGCGCTGTGGTATTCCTGCGTGGTACTCCAAGAGTGATGGTGTTTATCGTGTGCAGAGATGCTGGTGTTAGTAGTACAGAGCTTTGCACTTGACTCGAGCTCGCAGTTACATCGATCGTAGATCTCACCTCGGATCTCCGTGTATTTAGGACTATTGTGGGCGCTCCGGGGCTTACCCGGAGCTCCGGCGACGAGAGGCTGGAGTCCGTCCGCATTTCAGTCGGCTCTTCATATAATCGCTAGACCACATGCTTGTATTCTTTACAGACCGAAGGGGTCTGCTATCGCTCTCAGGAAAATGAAGCCATGTTTCTGCCGTGGATACTTATCGCCATGGCTCAAATACTATTAGTACAGCAAAGGTAATCCGTAACTTACTAGTACATATAGAGAGAAAGAAGGCAAGTACCGTCGATCGATGATAGCACTAGTACATACGAGGTAACGAGATATACTGTAGCACGACTCCGAGTTCGCATACTCACTCCACAATATCACCTTGTCAGTGAATTTCCGACAAGACGAGAGCCGCCCTTTCAGGTGGCTAGGCTGGCTTCCTCCATCTTGACCCACACACCACCCTAGCAAAGCACGAAAGTTCAGTCATCTCCGTGTACCAAACAAGGTGACGAGTATACTCACGAGGGCATACAAGGTGAAGTGCGACTTGGGGAATATCTGCTCCTGGCCCTTGCGCCCCGGGGCGCCCTTCCATTCGGGCGGCGGACGGGACTCCGGCGGTTGCGCGGCAAGGTCGAGGGACACAGACGAGAAGTTCTGCAGCAAGCGGATCATAAAGAACGACATCTCGTTGTACGCAAACTTATCAAACGCGAATAGTCAGCCGCTACGTCGGAGTGATCTGAATTTTGAACGGCGTACCTGCTGCCCGAGGCAGATGCGCGGCCCGCCATTGAACGGCAGGAAGATGAATGGGTTGGCCACAAGATACTTTTGAACCCGATCGTCTAAGAACCTGTCCGGGTCGAATTGATCCGCTGCCAACACCGTCGGTTGAGTACCCATACAGAGGTTTGACAGACCCATAGCATACCGGTAGGTCCCCACAACTTCGAGTCGTGATGCATATTGAAGACGGAATACGCGATCCTGTAATTGTTTCTAGTGCGGGGTCCGTATAAACGCAAGGTCGCTACGTACATGGTTTTGGGCGGTATATAGATAGGCTTGCCAGTGGGATCAGGGTTCGGCAGGAGAGCCTCCTTGATCGAGAATCTTGATAAGTATTAGCATAATCATATTTCTATGCTTGGAACCGCAACGCTACAACATACCGGACATCAAAGGGTCTGTAGGAAAATTTGTGAGTGCATGATATCGAGCAACATGAATCAAGCCGCCGACTTACACAGGCGGATAAAGCCGAAGTGTTTCTGTTGGGACACTATGACGTTAATGTGACCGTGTCTGACAAACGGCGACTCACCATTGAGGAATGCGCGAAGATACTTCATGTCGCGGATGTCATCGTACATAGGACGGCGCATTGGACCGACATGCTGAATGACCTCTTCGCGGAGGCGCTTGAAGATCGCAGGGTGTTGGCACAACAGATAGACTCCGAAGGTGAGGGCAGCCGCCGTCTAACAGAAGACAAGTTGTTAACGAGTCACGGCGTGTGTTGTATGTAAGGACGTACAGTGTCTCTGCCGGCAAGGAGGATATTCAAAGTCTCATCATGAAGAATAGCGGGATCTAGGAGCAGCCGCGTGAAGTATCCACCCTCGAGTATTATACGCGAGACGACATACCGGACGTTTGTTGCACCAAGTGGTCCAGAAGAGTGTCACCTTCCTCGCTTTCCTTGTCGTCCAAGATCCCGTCAGACTTTTGGCGTTCCTCTTTCTTGCGCAGAGCGTCCTTCAAGATCGGCGCGATGAACGCATCCACAACCTCTATGTACTCGTCGGTAGAGGTTTTGAAGATCTCCCTCAAAGGCCAAATCCAGCCCCATCTCGGCCGCTCAGCCACTATATGCTGCAACTTGTTGAAGGCATACGCAAATCGCTCAGAGGGAGATTGCTTCGTCCTTTCGGCGACAAGGGAATGTCCATGCGGATACGGGAGCGAAGAGTTCAAGCTGTGCACGCAGCTCCCGAAGAGAAATTCCGTCGCAGAGTCCAAGGTAAACCTTGAAATCAGGTCTTGGAAGTCAAAGGCGACGTTGGACTGCACGCGCTCCTTGATTTTATTGATCGCAGTTTCTGGCAAGGGGAGCGATGTGAGTAGAGGGCCAGGCACAGCACCCCTGAACATACCTGCATGCCGATCGAAGAGCTCGAAGTGGCTAATCCGTTCTCTGCTGAAAAAGGGACGAGACATCGACCGGTGGAATCTCCCAGGCTATAAGCGCGATGATCCTCAGATTCTATGATAGAGCTCGCTTACTTCCACAAGTCGCCTAGTCGAAGCGTTTATCAGTCAAAAAGACCCTTCAAATCGTGCCGTGTGAATGCATATCTACATACCGTCGGCATTAAAGACCCCGGTCCCGAACAACGAGTCGGTGTAGTCGTGGAACATTTCGCCTATTAGTTTAAAAATACAGTCCGTACTGATGCCTGTGGCGCAGAATTTTGAAAGAACGAACCTTTCTCAAAATTTGCGAAGTTTGTGGTTAATATCGCCTATGAGGTGCCAATCGTAAGCGGTGCTGCCTCTGAGTACATCGGGGTAAATGTTCTCATACGTACCTTTGTCACGTTGGGGTCTGTGGTAGCATATGCTAAGTCCCAGAAGATCGTATAGCAGTACAGCGGACCGAATTTCTCGCATCCCAAGTTGAACGTGTCCGCTACAGGTGGCGTTCATAGTGAGATGGTGCTGTAGTACCCTGACTTGATCGTGGCAGGGTACTCACAAACGTATCCCGTTGTGAAAGATTGGACGATTCCGCGGAGAATGTCCCTGTTTCCAAACTCGTGGCCAATGTACTCGTGGGGAAGTGTGGCACCCAGTGCCTCGGCTCGAAGTCTGAATCCGCGGTACTTGCTCGAGACATGGAGAGTGTATGACAGCGGGCCACTGCAGATGGCGGCAACGACCCAGAACCAGGCAGGGAGCGCCACATCGGTCCAAGTAGTTGTAGCGCGCTTCACAAGATAGACCACAAAAGGAGGTGCGCACACCACGAGGAGGTTGCGGATCAGAAACGGTATACCGGGTGGTATGGTCTTCATGACGGTAGGTAGTAAGGGAGCAGATTGCCTATAGCTGCACGGTCAGTGTGGGGTATTGCTATAATAGAAGCAGCGTGGGATACTCGGAGAAGATGTGCGTCGTTCGCCCATCATGTTACCCCTAAGTGATGGACGTCAGCGGGGGTGCATCTGATTCCCGTACTCCTCTCATGGGAAGTCTATACAGTGATACGGTCTTGAAGTCGGAGATCCGCATGAAGGTGACGGAGGGGCTGCGTGAGTAATGCAGTGGGCGCAGTACGACTCCCTTGTCAGCAAGTTCGGTGGCGAGCTCCATGGCTGGAAGGAAACAATCGGTGAAGATGTCTGCAACCCGGGCGAGATCCACGTTGTCAGCAAGCTTGAACGACTGCATGCAGCGCTGCACAGCAGCTCACCATCGTGCTACTGGGCGCCGAAGAATGTGAAGCACGGAAGGAGTCACATCGGTCCGCATTCCTCAGCGGGGAAGGCTCACGCAATTCGACGGCAGCTCCGCGTGGGAAGAAAAAGAAGAAGAAAGGCCCCATCAGCCCTGAAGAAGTTCCGGAAGAGGACGAGACCGAGCAACAGAACTTCGGGTGCACCGACAACGCGATCTGAGGGTACCATCCCAGGCACACGCCGCACGCGCGATACAGCTCATGAGCGGCAGCTCCTCGACTCAGACTGCCGCGCATGGTGTACTCCGCCGAGAAGTCACTGGCATGCGCTGGCGGAGTAGCAGGATGATACGAGCTTTCTAGCACACACGGTTTTCTTGCCGAGACATTCAGGAGTCTGTAGCCATGTATTCCTTGCCTACTCTTACAATGTCATTGGCCAGCTGTCGTCCTTACTGCGGTGATCACGATGCAAAGTCCCGAGCACTGTCACAAGTGTTATATACATTAACTATCCTTGATCAAGTCACAGGCTAGTGACACATGCATCAGCGTAATGAGTACCTGTAACGCCGGCGGGGCTGGGAGACAGACAAGTGGAGGCGAGTACTAGGAGGCGGCGGGATTGCGCTGGACAAGCGCCGGCGAGCGGGAGGCGCCAGGGCGCCGCACCGGGGTGCCGGGTATGCAACCAATTATGCCAAGGTCGAGTAGGTCAAAAGGTCTTTGACCTCCTCTCGCCCCATGGGTACGACCGCACCATTCAAGGCTTCGAGTGATATCGCGAATTCGTGGTCAACCTGGTCCTCACGCACCCGGGTGGTATACGATTCCAGGGACCACATGCCCCTGTAGTCCTCCTCGCCGCCAGGAGGGGGAGTGTGTTGGAACTGCTTGCGAAGCAGCGTATGCGGATTGTTTAGGTAGTCGGCAACTTCCTCGGTAGTGATCACGTGATGCTGTGTTGGTGGCGGGGAAAGAGGAGTTTGCAGAGTAGGCAGGGTGTGCGTCGCCTGCTCGTGAGCCGAGTTGCTCGGGACTTTCCTGGTAATCACGGGAAAGTCGTTCTTCATCCAGGCTTTAAACCTACAGATGCAGGACAGAGCATAAGGATGTCGAAGCGGTGGACAGTCTGGCACAACATTACGTACAATTGGGCGTACCCCTTGATGACTCGCAATTGCAAGTCATCATAGTCTTGCAATGTATATTGTAACTTGTATTGACGAAGAACATTCGTGGCCGCAGCTGCTATATGGGTTCGCAGGACTCGCCTTGAGGATGGTTAGCACACAAGACGCAAGTAAACCTTTTAGGTACTCACTGCTCCAGCGTCTGTGGCGGTGTGTGCCGCTCGATAGCAGCATTGGCATGCTCCAAGTATCGGTCGTATTCGGCAGGGGATGGCATGTCACCGACCATATCACTGGGATAGAACGAGGGCTTGCAATCAGGGTGCGCATAGAGTTTCGCGATAGCTGCGTCACGAGCAGCAGGATCGTGGCTGAGGATTTCCGCATCCTCGGCGGTAATCTGGAAGTAAGTACTTGAAGAACTGCTGTATAAGTCCGTCAACGCTTGAGACTGCCTGAGCGCGTGAAATCTTGAACTGTGCGATGTAGGCCATGGCGCTGAGGATATGGGGTAGGGTAATGGGGGAAGATAACTAGCAAGCGATCCGAACCCAGTTGGTGTTTATATATAATACAGTCTATCACTGGAGATCACATTAAAATATTCGCTCCGAATACATGAAGCCTAGTTCAAATAGTATCTAGATATTCTTTGGATAGTATGGGGGGATCCCGCGGACAAAAGTGTTAGCAGCCTGAAGTACTATTCAGGTTCGGAGAACGAACATTTCAATTCACCTATTTGTGTTCAAGTCTACCGATTTCGGTTTCAGCTACACTGTGTTCAGGTTCAGCTACTATTGATCTCATTTCGATGCCGGCGCTTACAACTCGTTCCTACCATTGTAGTTTATTGCACGCTTTGGATTCACTCTTAACACTTTGTTGAGCAAGTTTAAACTCCGAACATGAGAGCTTGTTGATCTCTAAGGTTTCGTCGATCTACTTATAATCCGGTTGTGTTGTAAGTGTATTGTGAGCTGATCGCACTTGGCGCTTATCAGGTTTGAACTCGTTCCTTATGGTAGCCCTTTCATGGAAAAACATATGGCTGATCACCGTCGTTTACAGTCACAGCGCATATGTTTTTGCTGCTGTACCCCGTCAGGGATGCCAAGGACCCTTGCGGCCTGCGGCAGGAATGGGGCATCCCTCACACGACCTTACTCCTCGCCCCCACGTCCTTATCCCTCGCTCAGACCCTTGCTCAGATCCTCCTCGCACACATTTTGTCCATCCAACTTCTTGCCTGTTTCTCTCTGTTAGGCGTTAGGCGAGGGCGATCTTGGGAGACATCCCAAGAGTGCCCAGTCGTAATATAACCGCTGCTGCTCCCGACTTTCTCTTATTTCAATCATCGACTCGTTTTGCTGCGGCTTGTAGACGAATATCATGAGTGCTACTACTCAGCTGGTTCCGACACGCTGTCGTCAATGTGAATGTCCTATGTATTACCCTATGCCGGTATGTGTCATTTACAGCCACCAGCCGATGCGCTGTTCACCTGATTCTTGTTTCAACCAGCCAAGCAATCAGCTTAACCCGCAACACGGCTACAGCGACTGCGCTTGCGGTCATACCGGGGAGCAGCACCTGCCACCGTCATCTTTGCCGCTTCGTCTGTGCCACAATGGTAACAGATATTATCCAGTAAGTTTTGTGCCGCACTGCATGTCTAGACGCAGCATCTGATAGGCTAACATCTCTGTATTACTGCTGCAGATCAATATCAGAGATATAGACAATCCACAAGGAACATGTGTTTGCGGTCAACGGTGGTTCTTCCATGTTCCTCCGCTTCCAACAATGCCGATAGAGTCATCGTACGGCCGCATGAGTGGCGAGCCTGCTGATAATCATCCGACCCCCCAAAATAACACGGAACAGGTGAGGATTCTACATCTCTTTCGTCTAGTGTCTTACTAAGCAGGTCATGATAAACTAGTACGCCCCACCAAGCTCCGGTGGTGGCACTGCGACTCAAATTCCCCCTCTTCCTGCACCACCGATCAACCGCAACACAATGCTGAGCACCTGGAACCCGCCTGCTCATCTGACGGGCCAATCTGGTGTGACTGCTAGCCGTCGAGGCCAGGGCGTGTCCGAGCGGCCATATGGTACTAGCGAACATGCCGAAACTGGAGCAGTCCTGCAGCGATGGTCTAGGGAGGCCAGTCACAGTGGACGCACTCATGGAATGTATCGCCAACATCCCCCGCCAGTACCTGGCGCTGCGTCTGCTGATTTGGGCTCCCGGTCGCGACTCACGGCCAATGCGAAAAATGTCTCCCTTTTGAGCTATATGGTATGCGTACACACCGAAGACGTAAGTGTCAATAACTGCTCTGCTTGTATACATCTTCTAATATACGTACAAACTTCTGATATTTCTGATCAGCCAAACGAAACCTCACAGACGCAGACAGGAATCTTTTTCAGGCATAAGATTGGCCGCACCAAGCTAGGCCTACGTGCTCCTGCAAACTCAGCGGCCGCTAGCGAATTTCTCAAGGGGTTTATGGATGTCGGCCTCGCATTCGAATTAACCATTAGAGCACGGGCTGCAGATAAGATCGCTCCCTTTGTCGAACGACGTCTGCAGGAGCACATGGAAGAGAAAGGCCTTGAGCTTCGCAACGTCGAAGGCCTGGCAGTACTTCCCGAGGCTGCCTTTGATCTCACGACGTTTGAACATGCCTGGCAATTTCTGGTGGTCAAGTACACTGCACGTAACGAGGACTCGTATGGCGCAACGTTACATCCGCAAACCGACCCGCACTCGAGCTGCCTGACTGTTGCTGGTATGGGCCGCTCAGCCAAAAAGATCCCGCGATTCCCGCCACCGCATAGCGAAAAGGGGTTGATCATCATAGGTTGGTTATACGCATCTACATCGTTTCATGTAAACTTACAAGTCGTTATAGCCCCTATACGGCGGGTGCTAGTAGGGCCATTAGTAGCTCACTCATCTGAGTCAACTTCTGCGGCGGAACGGAACCTTATGCCTCTGCATCTGTGTCTTGGTCTCCGCGCGTGGCCCTTGCAACACATCGTCACAGACTTGGATGGGAAGGTGACTTGCGTACCTGGGTGCGGGGCTCAACGGCATATGAATGAGTCCCAAAGTGGCGACGCTGCATCATCTCAACCCTACGACAACGGTAGTGAGGCTCAGGCAGATTTCTCAGGACTATCCATGAACAGTACCGACTTGTCAACCTCGGACTCCCTGCACGCTCATCTGCCCAATATACCACTCTCTTCCGGTCTACCTCTGGTTACACTTCCGACGCCAGACCCACTATCTATGGCCTCCCCGTCCTCCATTATGCATCAGCTTTTCTTGCCTGGAGCTCGTCCATCTCGTCCATCGACTCCTGTTCTGCAGCGCCCTTCGACCACAGCACAGAACACTGTTGATGGCAACGGTACTCCTGTGGTTATAGAACCTCTGCCGCAGCCACCATTCGTGTCTGTGCCTGTAACAACTCCAAGTCATACTCGTCATACTCGCAGTGCTCCCGTTGGCGATGCCACAGCAGTAACCGGTGGACTGGACGCGCACCACAGCCCTGCCGCCCCTGCCTCTCCCCGAGTCTTTTCGCCATCCCCAGTACGACCCGCTGGCATGGTTAATGACTCGCAATCATTGCGCCCACTGCTTCAACCACCACATCCACCACGTCGCCCACAACCCCGCCCACGTCTCAGGCAGCCATCACGCATTATCCCGTTGGAGTATTCGACTCATCAGCTACATCCAGGCACGGATTCTCTCGGCGACACACTGGCATATCTTGAGAGGGCATCCGAGGCAGCGGATAGTTGGCTTGTGCATCTACGCTCATACCAGCCAGCCTTCCCGCCCAACAACGTCCGACTGGAGGCATCCACTGTAGAGGATGGTGCTAAGGCCCTGTTAGAAGCCGTTCAATGTCTTGCCGCTGGAACTGTTGCCGACTTGATCGGCGACACCTTTGAAGTTCTATATTTCACAGAGGAGGCGTCTGCAGCACGAACCCCTCATGTCACTATGTGAGCTCATTATATGATAGTATCATCGACAATTGACAGGCTCATCTGACTATTGTTCGTTGTTGTCAACAGTGGGGACCGCATTCAGGCTGTCGGGCCAGGTCCCTTGCGTGCGGTCTTTGGCCGTGCTTTGCAAATCATGGTAGAAGACGAGACACATTGGATGAAGACATCCGATGACTGCTATTACACACCAGTAATCCCTGGCATGCCTACCGTAGCCAGCGAGCTCACATACTTCAAGTCCTGTGGGATCATGCTCAGGCTGGCGTTTCTCTGGAAGCAGAACGTTATACCGATCTCTCCTATGCTGCTTGCCCTACTTATAGGAGGTCCTGAGGCCGCTTTGGACCGGAGCTTTCTCGCCGCTGTGGCTCCTGAGCTTGCTTCTCGACTTGCAACCTGGCCACCCCCACGAGTTCCGAGCAGCACCAATCCGCAACGGCTAGTTTACGACGTTTCCCTGGGACAAGACCCTATGAATCTGGTTATGGAGTTTGTGGCGAACACGCAGGTCAGCATGTCCATCTATGATCAGGCAACGCATTGATGCTTACTTGGATGGCCAGATTGCACATATTCGCAGCCTCTCAATTGACGCAGCAGAAGAACTTACGAAAATCATCTCATCTGGGCTTTTATTCCAAACCCGTGAAATGCGCCACCCTATCTTCGACGCACTGCAGGAAGGTCTGAACTGTCGCAATCTTGAGAGAGTACATATGGGATCCCAAGTCACGAGCACCCTTCTTGATGTAAGTATTCCGTCTGTTGAGTAGCTATTACTAACTTCTTACCTATGTTTGCTCAGACATTTGACGGTCGTCCAGTACCTCAAATCATTGCTGGGCTTTGCGCCAACCGTCGGATTGTAAACTATGCTGCGCTTATCCCTATGCTGGAGCACCAGGTCCTCGTCGATGGCTCTGAGCCTGGGTTTGATTCTAGCCTCGCATACAACGAACTTTCGACACGATGGATGCAGGCCTTACAGCGTTACCTCTCCGGAACGGGACACCCCAACCATAGCATGTTCACTCAGACTCCTGACGACTCGAATCACTTCTTATCGGCTCGCGCAAGTCTCTCACCCCAAGCCGAGGCGTTTCGACCAACACTATTCATGCAAGCAATTAGTGACTCTGTGTACCTTCCACAAGGCTCGAGCAACGGCGATAAAATCCACGTACGTACAGCAGCCAACCTCATAGCATATGGGGCTTTCTGATGATTCGACGTCGCTCAGATTAACTTTGTGTGTTTTTTATCGGAAGGGAATGTGGTATTATCAACATACTTCTTTTGCTAACATGATCAACTGACGTTTACATAGGACGTATGCTTCCATACATGTTCGCTTACGATGGATGTGCTTATCAGTGAAGGAGTGGCTTCGCTTCTGGAGGACGAGTTACCCAGTGACAACTTGATTACCACACAATTTGACGTATACATCCATGCCTTACTGCTGAATGCACAAGAGGAGTACAACGCAGTTTAGAGGAGTAGATAAGGAATTAGATAGACGAGAAGAGACGAGACATAGAGTTGGTGGCACAACTGAGGTAGGCGGAGATGGTATGGTGACGGCGATGGTGACGGCGGCGATGGTGGCAGTTGGTGTGCTCGTGATACTTACTAGTGCAGTCTGGTGGCAGTTTCTTGAGCACGGCAGGATCGTGTTGAAGCAATCTCCTTTACCAGATAGAGCAAGCGTCGAGTGGTCAGCCATACAAGCATTAAGCACAACATAAAGCTTACAAGAGCTTGAGTATTGTTACTAGTGCCCGTCGCGCGCGCGTGCAATCCTCGACGCGGCGAGTGTTACTGGTATTTGGTGCCAGTAAGCGCCTGAGATGTCCGTTACAATAGTCACATTTTGGGATTGCTTACAGCAGTATACACTTGCTTTGAGCCTCTAGAAACTATTTAACTGCCAGCTGAACATAGATCATACTCCGACTATAGCCTTTAAATCGGAGATCAGACTGCTATGACGCGCCCGATTATTATGTGTGACTTGACCCAGTGACAATAGCACTTGGGCGCTTCATGAGTCTTGTTCTCCACCAGCACAGATCTCGCCGCGGCGGTGGCTGTTGAGCAGTATGATAATTGAGAAGTTGACGTTTTGACCGCGGTCGCCAGATGCTGAGGGTGCCCTCGCCCGTCGTGCACTGCCTATTCCCCACTGCTGGCGCATACTCGCACACTCCCCAAACGCGCCGCGCCGTCGCCAGATGCTGAGGGTGTGGCCATTGTCTGTCGTGTTGTGCTCACTTGCTCGGAGGTCCGGTGTTGTTATACCCACACACACAAGTAGCGAAGCATCACACCTCTTTTGTCCCAGTTTGAGTGGCGAGTGTACATCAAATGACGCGAAGCAGGCTATCAAGAATATTAATATATACACAAAATACACAAGAAATGCCGTCCCCCTAAGTATCTTTGTTCTCAATGCATTTGATGCGACTCACGCCAAATCATGCTGCGGTTAAATCCAAGTCAGCTAAAGTACGATTACTAGCGAAGCTACATAACAATACCTATCAAACAACCGCTATTACAGCGATTGGTTTGCTGAAGCAATGTAGTCGCGGTAGTGAGAGGTAGGAATAGAGATGTCGAGAGCGAGCAGTGGCTCGTAGTTTACTTGGGGTGAAACCGGAGCCGGGGGCGTGTGCATGGGACGAAGCTCGGCTCGGCAAGGAGTGCGGGGACGGGCAAGTGGTACAACAGGAAGTTCGGTGTGTGCTTGACGTGGAGTGGGTGGGCTGGGGGGCACGACTATAAGACGGGGTGTAGGGGGAATGGGGGTGTCGATGATATCCTCTGGAGAGTTGGGAGGGGCAGCGAGCGCGAGCGACCGTGTGATGTTTCCGGTGATGGTGTCGTCGTCGTCAGAGTGACAAGGTGGTAGTGGGGAGAGGCTTGGAAAAGACGGCAGTATGCAGCCTGCAGAGAAGTCTGGAATGATAAACGGGATCGAAGGAGCACTCCGTGAGCACCAGATGGCTGAGCATGGGACGGAGGACTGGTCTACATGGTTGATTAGTTTCAATCTAATGGCGGCGATAGCAATCCTAATCTGCATACCATCACGAGCTATCAGTGGCAAGCAACATTGACAGTGGTTGATGCAGCGAACCCCAGTGAGCTTCGGCACAAGGACTGGGAAGATACTTGGTAAATATAAAGCCTGGGCATGCACAAGAATCACGTCGTACTTACCCTCGAGCTCTCTAGTAATTGAAGATAACCTCTTGAGAAGGTCAGCAAGGCCAGACGAGCGCGATTGCACGCAGGAGGGTGCTGCTGAAGAGCTTGCAAATGACATTGTAAGGCTGAAGTGCACGAAGGAGCAGGACAGGCAATGGGGAGAAGGACGAGGGCAGCGAGGGCAGCGAGGGCACGATGGATGCGATGGAAGAGGTGCCGGTGAGGCCTCGGGTGCTGACACGGAGTAACTCGTATATAAAGGACAATTAACCAATCAGCAACTGGCTCGGCTTGCGATATAGTAGAGCGACAAAGTTGCTATATATGATGCATTACAAAGAGCCGGGCAAACCGGCTACAGATATAGTAAAGATGCAGTAGAAGTAAGAGTGTGCGTGGACTCAAGCTCCGGGGTGCGAGGCACACGGGAAGGTACTACTACTTGGAAGTTAGGATGGTTACGTATATCGTGATAGATTGTTACTATTCTGGGCCTCTGTGGTAGCCTTGTAACTCTCATTGGATCTCTCTAAGTGCCTTGCCATGTCTGATCGGCAGGGAGCCCGAGCACGCTGCACGAGCAAGCTCCAAGTTTGCAGTTCTTCTGTATACGACACTCCCTTCTGTATACGACACTCCCTTCTGTATACGACACGCTCCGTGTCCTTACCTCATATTTTGTACACCTCTTCGTCACCTGGTGTTCGATGGAAATCGTGTACTGCATGGTTTGATTTATTTGAGTAGTTAGATATCTCCCTTCCCTTCACAGCGCGTGGCCAGCGCCCTATGGTCGCGGCTTATGTACATATGCTCACCACCGGCGGAAGGTTCCATGCTGGGGGACGGCGTTTCACAAAGATAGACATTGATAAAGGCAGCAGCGTAAGGTGGGAGCTACTACACATGTTCGATGACACTTGAGGAGGAACGCGTCTTCCTCTCAGTGGGTAGCAACATACTGAGACGAGAAGTACGACATATACGTTTCGGGGGAGGCAACTCAGCGCTGAAATCAGAATCCAGTGGCATGCCCGCTGACTGGCTTACTACCCGTTTCTGAGCCTTCTTGCCTCGGTCAGAACGATGCCGCAAATCGCTGATTGGTGGCACCGCACGAGCCGGCCTACCAGGTTTGCCCGTGTAGATCTAAGATGCTCATCTGAGTATCAGCAATCAAGTTACTATTAGTTGATATAGAAATATGCGCTACCTTCGGCTTCCTGCCTGGCTTGCCTTGCTGACGCCAGTCAAATTGATTCTTCTTGAAAACGTCGAAAGATGCTGGACCAAGTGTGGTGGAGAAGCCAGCATCTCGAGCATCCAAAGCGAGACTCTGAACAAACATATCAGACGGTGTCATGATGGCAAGAGTGAGTGTACTAAACCAATCACCTGCTTGACCGCAGGTTCGCTGTCACTATGGCGCCAGGAAGCAGGGCGGCGAGCAGTGATCACTGTGTAAATCGGATCGCCTCGGCCTCGGGTATAAATGTATACCGGAACTTCTTTGGTCTTGACGCGGATGAGCTCCTCCGGCATACAGTTGTAAGGTTCTCCTAGTAATTCACACAGCGTTAGCAATAGCCAGAGCACTGACGAGCACTGAAACCCATGCCTATGGTGTGGGAAGGGTTGAATAGTCCCTGCCGTGCGAACATGTTATATTCTTCTTGCGTCAGCCGGACAGACGACTTGCGGAACACCTTAAGATACTGGTTGTGGTAGTTATCGTCGCTCATGTAGTTGAACACGATAGATGAGCTGTGGTTGGGCTGGGAAAGGCAACGCTTGCGGTATGTATCGGAGGAGAACTGTTGTGCGTAAGAGTGGAGAGCTTCCTTGAACCGTAAGTACAGGTCCTCATCCGAGCAGACAATCAAGGGCGGTGTCGTAGGCCACAACCCTAGAGAGTGCAGTAGGTCGTGAGCGGTATGCTGTCCATAGCCGTTGAATAGCTCTTGATTGCCTAGCATGGTATGCAAGAGCGAGGCCAGTGGTGCATGCGCAGAACGAGCGGAACGAGCAGAACGGGTTAGGTCAAGCTGCCCTTGCTTCAGCACGGAGGCTCGCCAGGCGTCAAGACGTAGCCCAGCTGCAGCGGTCTCGTAAACCCAATCCGGTCCATGGTTGTCTGACCACAGGTGTTGCCACATCTGTACATCCATATTAGATAAGTTAGCTAGCGTAGTGAATGTAGTTACAGCTAACCTGCGAGTCCGGGTCAAAGTCCTTAGCTTCCCAATGCCGCGACAGGCTCATGATGTGGATGCGCAGAAGGCGGTTGTGGTCGATCATGATGAACGTCTCTTGAGGACCCACAATAGCAGCGAAGACAGCTAATGATTGAGTTTTCTGGCTTTGCCGTGCACCGGTGACGAGGAGCTGGGGTGGTACGACGAAGCTTCTCATTTGAGCTGCCTTGCGAGGGTCGGTGTTCGTCCCAGGGCAGTCTCGGGAGATGAGCTCCAGATAGCTTGCGGTGGGAATCGCAATAGCGGTACCCTCTAGCCCAAAGTGTAGCCGAAGAGCATGCTGGCAATGGTAAGTACTAGTGGTGCGACGCACAATCAGTCAATTACTCACATATCCACATGCGTAGACAATCTCCTTCCCTCTTGACTTGACGAACAGCTCGCCAGCCTCATGTGGTTTTAGATAGTGTTCGAACGGTTTCCCCTTAGACTTTGAGGCGTCGAATGTGTTAGAAATATACCCCTCAGGAATCGGCTCGAGCGAGGGGTTATAGTCAAACGGGGCAGCTTGATCCACGGTACATGTGATGTATGCCTTGTTACTCGTTCCCAAGGCAAATGCCCTGGGGAAGATCTCAATATGAGCTGCAGTCAACGGTATGATCAGTCGAGTTGACTTTGATTAGACAAGCTACTCGCTGCTACGCACCTTTCAGCTCATCCCAGTGATGTTTCTTCCAGTTCTCCTTCGACTTCAGGGCAAGAAATTCAAAGCCTTGCAAAATGTCAAGCTCAGGCATGGTTTCTGAAGAGGGAGCTCAAGCCAGACGAACACAGAGAAGAGTTGAGAGCGAGTGACGGACGTTGCAGGGCACTGGTAGTGAGACGCGTCTACAACGCGTCCAGTCACACACCGGTGAGGCGCCCATGTCACACAGGCCAAGTCACGCATAATAATCGGGCGCGTCCTAGCAGGCTGAGCTCCGATTTAAATTGCATAGTCGGAGTACAACGTGGGTAAGCCTGGCTGTAAAATAGTTTCTGGGACCTCAAAGCCGCAGTATAACGCTGTAAGTAATCTCAAAATGTGACTACTGTGACAGCCGTCATCATAGGCGCTCGCAACTTTGCAGCAACGCACCGGGCCTCTCGCACTCAACTCCCTCTTCTTTATGCCGGTCTCTCTATGGTCAATCTGCGCTTTAATTCTTGTGCTCGTCCCACACTCTCACACCACTCCCTGCCTTGCACACAACTCCCCTCCATGCTCTTGCTCCTCTTGCTGCTCCCAAACCGCAAGGCATTCGAGTTCATCACTATTAGAACATGCGCCGCTACAAAGAGGAGGAGACGGGTCTGGTGCGGGGCGGAGAGCGGAGAACAGGGAGACGAGCGCGGAGAGGGAAGAGCGCAAGGAGATTCAGCGGGAGGGCGAGCGCGGGGAGATGGCGGATAGAAAGTTCAAGGTGCGCAAGCAGGCCCTGGAGCACAAGGGCAACGCTGACCTCTTCCCCTCGGGTTCCTTGTGCAGTCGGCCGCGCTTGGCGGGCTCAGTGCAAACTTCAACCTCTTCTTGCCAGGGAACGCCTCCGAAGGGAGCAAGGTCCCGCTCCTGACGTTCCTCTCCGGTCTCACCTGCACCAAGGACAATGCGTAAGCCCCTCTCTTCCTCCACAACCGATCGCGCACGGCTCACCGGACGCACAGCGCGCAGAAGGGACACTTCTCGGGCCCCGCGGCGGAAGAAGGCATTGCGATCCTCTTCCTGGACACCTCCCGGCGCGGCGCGGGCGTCGAGGGCGAGACGGACAGCTGGGACTTCGGCGTCGGTACGTACTCAGCCTCAGCATTCGCCAAATCCCCGCTCGCGAGCGGGATGATCTCTCGTGAATAGCGCATAGCATGGGACATACGCTAACACGCAGTGCATGGCGCAGACGCGGGGTTCTACCTGAACGCAACAGACCCGAAGTGGTTGAAGCACTACAACATACTCACCCACATCACGCTCGAGCTCCTGCAGGTGATCGAGGGCGTGCGACCATAGGACTTCAAGCGGCAGTCGATCTTCGGGCACTCGATGGGCGGGCACGGCGCGCTCACCTTCTACCTGAACTCGGTGCTCTCGGGCGAGAAGCGGTACCGGTCCTTGTCCGCGTTTGCGCCGATCGCGAACCCCGTGAACTGCGCGTGGGGCCAGAAGCGGGCTACCTGCAGGGCACATTCAGGACTTGAAGAAGTCGTTCTTGACGACATCGAGTGCCATTGCGGCGAACCCACCAGCAGCACGAGCAGGGCAGAAAGCGACACCGGGCCAGCTCCCTATGGAGCGGTATCACGAGGCCCTCATCCAGAAGGCGTTCGTTATCTACAACACCTACCTGGCGCCTTCGAGTCAGAGCGAACTCAACATCGACTACGGCCTCCGCAAGGAGCTCTCCGCGTATCTCAGCGAGGCCATCCAGAGCATGACCGGCAAGACTTTCCAGGGCCACGTCGACCTCGAGCAGGCGAACCACTTCAACACGACGCAGTTGCAGACAAGAATACGTTTGCACGAGCGCAATCAGACGCACGTCTTCAGGCTGATGGCCACCGATTCGGTACCCATGGTAAGCCTCCTTCCCTGTGCATCGATCGCTGCGGCGATGAGGCCCGCTGTCCACTGTCGTGCGTCTTCGCTGTCACCGCGTTCTTGACGCCATCCGCTCACACATGCCCGCAGGAGCGAACGATTGGTCGGTTCCATCGCAGCGTCTACTCCAACTTTCTCTCGACCCTTACACGCTCGGCAATACATGCGCCGGACCTCCTTGGCGCCCCCTTCGTCCCCGTCGCGAAAGGCGATGAAGACATCCCGGACCACGCCGTGCTCGGACAGTAGCTCCGGCTCCCCGCCCTCCCTCCTTCGCCTTTCCACCCTCAAAAAGCTCCGCATCCGCGACACCCATCTCGGGACCCGCACTGGGGGACGATGCCCGTGTGCTGCGCGCTCGAGGTACTCGACCTCGGGAGCTGCTACCATGAGTAGAACGACTACAGCCGCGTCTGCAACAAGCGCATCATGGGCAACATCAGGCACACCGTGGACGAGTGCGCGCTCAACACCGCGCTCACCGCGCAGACGTTCGCGCACGCGAAGCACCCCAAGTGGCCGCTCAAGAAGCTGCGCAAGATCCACCTCACGCCGCTCGAGAACGTCATCGACACGCTCACGAAGCTCTTGGACTCGCCCGTCGAGAGCCTGTCGGTGCAGCGCCACGAGGACGATGTGGTGAACATGTGCTCCGCGCTCGAGGACTTCCTCAGCCTGCGCGGAGTGCGGCGAGCACGACTTCTACCAGCACCTGCACGAGATCAGGGTGAGCACCGTGAGCGACCTCGCGGACGCGCTCGACATCGGCGTCGGCTCGCGCGTGCCCACCGCGCAGGACGCGCGCTCGCGGGCGAGGGCGCGGACGCCGTGCGGCGCCTGAAGGAGTACTGCCGCGACCTGCGCCTCCAGGGCGCTGCCGACACCGGCGCGGCCGCGAAGGAGAGAAGGAAACGACGGACGTCGTGAAGCCGGTCCTGTCCCTGGTGCAGGCGCGCCAGGCGTAGCGCGCGAAGGGTGCGCGCGCGTGTGTGGGAGGGGCCGCGCTGCTTCTCCGGGACTGCTGGGCTTGCGCTCTTCTCTTATACGCGACGGGGCGGGGCGCACGGCGTACACCCGATCACATTCAATGCGGCAGTCAAGGGCCAGCCGTCGTTGTCTGTGAATGCAACGTTTGCGGTGAACCACACCGTTGTGTTTGTGGAGCTCAAAGGTGTGTGCATTAGGCCACAATTGGTGTCCATCGAAGCCTCACATGTGAGCAATCAATGCAGGGAGGAGGAGCATGTGATGGCCTCGGACTCTGCGCTCGACCTGAGCGGCACTGATCGAGTGTGGCCTGCCTCCCTCCGCCGCCCCATGGGGCAATGTGGTGGCAGGGAGAGTTTCAAAAACAATTAAGCGTAGGTTACCTAGTAGTACCTTGACGAGCCGAACTTACCGGTAGTCTAAATATTAGTAAGGTTGCGACTGAAGCGCGCGGCCACAGCATCTGATTTATGCCGCTTACCTTGCCCGTCGACGTCGCACTGTACCAAACAGTACCGGTAGTACAAGTTATAACTTCGCAGCTCGGACTTAGGGCACTTGCAGTCATGGAGTCTGTGATCCCCTCATGCACGCAGAGTCCCGCAAGTGATCCTTGGTACGGCACCGTAGCGTTGCCGTTGGAGTCTTTTTTACGGTGTTCGCAGTGCGGCATGGCAATGATTAACCTCGCGAGGCATTCTTTAACGAAGCTCTCGTCCCAAAGCTGGTTTGCGTCAGCCCACCACCATACTCACCTGATCCTCGCCTCTGCCCGCAGAACACGAAAATGCCTGTGACAGTCATCGCCGCAAAGCCTGCCGCTGCAGAGGTGCACCCAGAGAAGTACAGATACATCGGTACGCGCTATGATCACAGTACTGGGCCGATCAATGCTGATAGGTACAAGGCTACACAGATATCGGAGGTGTGGACGGGTGTCCCTGGACGAGACCCTGACATTAACATAGCACGTCCTGTTAACCAGTGAACTTGACTGACCCCATCTTCCGAGGGTTTCACCATGGCAAACGCAAACATGACGGTACGCTCACTCAGCCCTCCTGGCCATGGCCAATCCACATCGATTGACTACACTGTGCTCTGCAGACGACATGGAGGCCGTGCTCGAGCGTGCGCGGGCCGCCGGGGTCAAGTCGATGATCATCACCGGCGGAAGCCTGCACGAGTCCAAGGAGGCTCTCGAGCTCGCCCAACAGCTCGGGTTCTTCGCGACCGTCGGGTGCCACCCCACCCGCTCGGCGCAGTTCGACAAATTCCGCGGTGGACCGGAGAAGTACCTGAAGGAGCTCGATAAGCTCATCGCCGCACACCTCGTGGGGAAGGGGTGTGTCGTCGCCGTGGGCGAGTGCGGATTGGGTGGGACTTCCTTATTCAGTGGCTGGCGGAAGGACACAGCGATTAATATTGACCTAGGCGGTGTCTTTAAACTATGACCGCACACACCTTCGCGTCGAAGGATGTGCAGCGTCGGCATTTCCATGCGTGCTAATCCTCAGTGCATATATACTTCGGGCCTGGCCAGTGAGATGCTGAGGGGGCGACTTCGACAGGCTCCCAGCTTGCGTTGGCTAAGAAGTACCACTTGCCGCTGTTCCTCCATTCGCGCGCGGCGCATGCGGACTTCGTGCAGATCCTGCGCGAGGAGGGATACGACCAAGATGGTGGGAAGGCGGCCGGCGGGAAGGGGGGAGTTGTTCACAGCTTCACTGGCAGTGTGGAAGAGGCCGCGGAGCTGGTGAGCATACTTGTGTGAAAGTAGTTTGAGGTTTGCTCACGCTTGTTATGCCACCGGTAGATGGACATGGGCTTCCACATCAGGTGGGGCGTTTTGGAATGCCATGACTTGCTAGCAGGAACGAGCTCATGGCCTGTAACCTTCAGCGTGAATGGATGTTCGATGAAAACTGCAGACAACCTTGCTGCTACCAAGTCAATCCGACCGGAGAAGATCATGCTGGAAACCGGTAGGTTCTATTGGTTCGTGAGCGTTGTTCACGATTCTCACCGCTCCTTCCAGACGCACCATGGTGCTCCATGATGTCCGCCCAAGCATCAAAAGCCCACCTCACGTCCCTTCCCCGGGCGCTGAACTCCCTGTACTTTCCACAAGGAACCAAGTCAGGGTCGTTCGTGTACGGCCGACCAGTAAAGGGCCGAAATGAGCCCGGACCAATCGCGCAATCGGAGGTGTCGCATGGGTGGTGAACAAACTGGCCGAGGGCGCTTCGTTCGAGCAGGTCACAGAGAAAGCTTGGAAAAATACAGTAGAGGTGTTCGATCTTACAGAGCTACAGTAGGTATACAGAGAGTACGGACTATCCAATGTCCTCTCGTGCGAAAGCGATCAGAAGCAGGATGAACGAGAGACTTATCTTCAGCGCCGCCATTTGGCTTCATTCCTGGCGAGGTAGATACAGCTCGCGAGCGGGATGGCCGCCCGAAGCTACGGGAGCACGTCCGCGTCTACCTTAGAGCAGCTGTCGATCACTAACGACTGCAGTGGCTCGACAGGAAGCGGCGCTACTCTGGTGTCCTCGTTCGAATCGTCGGCGGAGGCGGCGAATTTGTGCGTATCCGGGTGGCGGAGCCTCACAAGGCTGATGATAGGCGAAGCAACCACGTCTGGACAGTGTGAAACGTCGAGGTCGCGGAGGGATGGACAAACTACGCGAGACATCGGGGCGCGCGTTCCCCGGAGGTGTTATCACTGGATGCTGGGTCGCCCCCTTTACTTGAGGCTGGAGGAGAAAGCTCGAGGGGTGTCGCAAGAGCCTTGAGAATGGCAGGTGCGATGTCGCAGACGTGGGTGAGCTGGAACATCTCGAGATGCGGGGCGGACTTGAGAACAGCGATAAGGGGGTGAACCGCGACTGGCAAGCGTTGTATGGCGAGGGTGGTGAGCGTAGCAGCTGAGCCGACGGTCAACCAGCTCAGACAGGCGTCCAGATGCTCTCGATGCGAGAATATATGAAGAGAGATGAGGGAACGTGCTTCGAGTCGTGGGAGGAGGACGTTTGCAAGCTGTTGCGTATCTTTGAGCTTGCCTAGCTTCTCGTACGCAGCTGCTCGGCAATCGTATATCTTGAATTGGTCCTCACCATTCTTCAATGCCTGCGCGAAGTGACGTTTATAAAGTAGAAGAAAGCTGTAGGTCGGAGTGGCACACCTCAGAAAAGCAGTCGACAGCGTCTTAGAACTGGCCTTTACGAAACAAATTGATCCCACAAGCAAGGGAGGACATTTCGGAAGGTATCACAAGGGAAAAAAGCCAAGAGAGAAAGGGCTCAGGACTAGTTGGACGCGCTTGAACAGCTCGAAGGTGTCGCGCCTGCGACGCGTATGGTCATGGAATTACACATCCCAGACGTCACATCTCAGATCTCAGATCCGATCTGTGTCTGCTTGTGCGCTTAGTATGGCGCACGCCCTCGCCTCGGCCGCGATGCATAGGCCAAGCTCACTAAGACTTGTCCGCATCCACCGACGTCGGCCGCTTCCTCTCTTCCTGTGGAGTCTTAGGCTGCTAGGGTGCATCGCTGCGTACGTATGTTTGTGTTTCATGATCAATCTACCTTACTGACCCGTAGCAGCCGCAAAAGATATAGGCTCCGGCCACGCTCACCTCTCGCTTCGGCTCCTTCCTCGGCCGTGCCCGGCGTGTCCATTCTACGACCTTTGAAGGGTCTCGACACGAATCTTTACGAAAATCTGGAGTGTACCTTTATTCAAGAGTACTCCAACTATGAGATATTCTTCTGTGTTGACGACGAAGACGACCAGGCATTGAACGTCGTTCGGGACCTAATGAGTAAATACCCCAATGTCAACGCACATGTCGCTATCCGTGCGTCTGTCTTTCTCCAGCTATTTTTTTGTAACATAATTCAATGCTGTTTACAGGTAACGGTGCGACGGTGGGTGTGAACCCAAAGGTCAATAACCTCATGGCCGCTTACAACCGGGCCGCTTATGATATCTTGTGGGTCCTCGACTCAAACGTCATGGTCGACCCTGATACTCTCGCTAGCTCAGTAGACATTCTTAATCCACCTCCCACCGCACTGATACCTTGTCGCCGCATCGGTGTTGTCCACCACGTGCCCTATGCTTGGGTGACGAAGCACGCGCTTGGCTCGCGGGTCGAGGAGGCTTTCCTAAACACCAATCACGCCAAAATGTATATTGCGATCAACGTCATTGCAGTTGACTCATGCGTTGTAGGCAAGTCTTGCTTGTATCGTAAATCCGACGTCGAACGCGTCGACGGCTCTCTCAGGCCTATTCCCAACGCGGAGAACGGCGGCTGTCAACCGGGAGAACGCGGACTTGGGGCTTTCGAGCGCTTTCTTGCGGAAGACAACATGATCGCAAGTGCTCTCTGGCACGAGCTTGGCCTGCGGCACGACCTATTTTGCGTCGTCGCGAAAAACGCAGAGGCCTCACAGTCGGCGCGGAACACGACCGTCGAAGGGCTCACTTGGACTGAGATTCCCGGACTCGGATGGACGCTTTCGGATGTGACGCCGTGGCCCTGGGGCGGCAACGAACTGTTTTCACGGCAGGAAACGGTCCCAGCATGTTCGTCCTCCTCACCTTTGCGCCTGCGCGAGGTTGCGTCCCGTGCTCACCGTAACGGCAGCGAGTACGATTTCTACCTCTTCAATACCTTTAAGCAGGGCGGGAACGTGACAATCACACGTACTAAGATAAGCTCTAGAGGGGAGGTCCGAATGCAGAAGTTTATCGATGTGTCAATGCGTCCCCCTCTGTTATCAGTGCCCATTGTCTTCTGTTAGCATCCTCTCGTCCGCACCTTGTCGTACTCTCACCCCTGCTGGCGCCCCCGCCGCTGGATCATCCCAATGGCATCTTTACGTCTGTCACGCACGTCTCTCACTCGCAATGTAATGATCCCTCTGTATCCCTCTGAAGCGAGACAAAAAGACTGTACCCACGAGGGGTCGAACGAGACACATTACACATTGAATTAGAGTATGGTGGCAACAACAATACCATTACACCAATATACTAACTTACACTGGTGGAACAACAATACACTATATGGCGTGTTGGCGGCTACGCCTTACACGCTGTTGACAGTGACACTGACTCTCATACTTATCATCACCCAACCCTACAATGAGTGAACCTCGCGTAAACTTGCTACCTCTGGAGAATATATATGCATCATATGAGTGGCTAAGCGAACATGTTGATAGTATACTGTTCACTCAGCTGGGGAATCGGGACCGGCTTACTGAAACACAACATCTATGCTCACGTTTCTCTACAACGTTAAACCAGGTATGGCTCTTCATCGACATCTTTGGGAAATAATCATGTTTAATTGCTTGCACATAATCCTAGCATGCAGACATCATACCCAGGTCTGATCTGGCGATGTTACGAGAGAACCTGTCGTCCATGAACAATGCTCTTGGTGTGGCGCAGGAGCTCAGTAGTGATCCAGTCGACAGTCAACCCAATGTTCCTCTGGGATTTCGACATACAGACCCAGCTACGGGTGGAAGACCGTCTGTCCAGATCTCACCAGACGATCTGGTAACTCTCTCGACTGGCCGCACAACCCTTCGGCAGATTGCCAGTATATACGACTGCCATCCTCGCACGATTCGCCGACGGCTTCTTGATTTTGGCCTTGCACAGCCAGGACCACCTGTACGCACAGAGGAGGAGCTGGAGGATGGAAGCATACAGCAACACTACCGAGTCGGTGCACCTAGTGGCCTCTCCCAGCTCTCAGACGCAGAGCTTGACCGGGTTATCCTCTCAATCTATGAGCAGTTTCCATCCTTTGGCCGGCGAATGATCGACGGCTATCTGCTTGTGCTGGGTGAACGTGTTCCAAGACGTCGTGTAGAAGAGTCCTATGCACGCGTGATTGGCCCCTCTGCCTCCACATTTGGGCCACGTCGTATCGAACGACGCATATACTCCGTACCTGGTCCAAATTCCTTATGGCACCATGATGGCCAGCATGGTACGTTTTGTAGCTGCATGCAAACCGGTTGAATTGGCTCACACTTGGTAAATATCTAGGGCTGATCAGATGGAAGATCGTCACACACGCCTTTGTCGACGGTTACTCTCGCTTTGTATTAGGCATCCTCGCCAGTAATAACAACCGTGCAGCAACAGTTCTACAGCTGTTTGAAGATATTGCAAAAGTATTCGGGTATCCCAGCCGTGTTCGTGGGGATCACGGTACCGAAAATCTACTCGTTGCCGCTCGAATGGAAGACGTACGAGGTACTGGAAGAGGCTCCTATATCTGGGGAAGGTATGTTGCATATATTGAAACACATGACATATTTAATAGACCTAGGCAAATTCTGCAGGAGCGTTCATAATATCCGCATCGAACGGATGTGGGTCGATGTCACTGCAGGCTATGGCAACAAGTGGAAAGAATTTTTCCGTTCGCTTGAAGCACTCCATGGCCTGAATGTGGACAACGACTCCCATGTCTGGTTAGTACATCACCTCTTCCTTGATGCGATAAACCGGGATGCCATGCAATGGGCGGCGACATGGAACCAACACACCCTAGCTCGTCGCAATGACAGTCATCTATCCCCCGCACAACTCTACGTTCAAGGACTTGCTATACATGGCCAGAGGGGTCTCTTCAACCCAGACACGGACACTATAAGCGAAGAAGATGTAGAGCGTAATCGCTCTTCAGACGACGATTATGCTGACTATGGCATCGACTGGGATGAAGCGGAACGGCGCCATATTCGACGGCACCACGATGAAAACAACCCGGATGATGGAGACCCGACAAACCCTTTCCAAACCCATCCAGCCCGCCTTTCACATGTAGAAGTTCCGGACCCTCGGTGCCCGTATGCGCCGGAGCAAGTATCTGTTCTAGACGCGCACCTCAGTACTTTACCTTGCTTCAGCCGTGGAAGCATGCAGGACTGTCTAGAGTTGTGGTTATCTGCACTTCATTTTGTACAAACTGCACTATAGGCTACAACAACGGTGATAGGCTGTTTTGATAAATACACCCATTGTGATCACGATGAAGACGGCGCTGACCCTAGCGCTTAAAGTGGCCGATGTCTTTGTTACGAATAAATCTGAACAAAGCCTCATAATGGTCTGAACTTACTCTAATCGACATACAGGCAGACCTCTCAGGTGTTCAATTTTGATCTGATTATACACATATTCACCAATCCCGGTCAATCCATCCTGAGCGTTGAACCAAATGTTTAATAGAGAGCTCAACTATAACTTTCCCTCGAGCTCTCAATATTGCTTATTGATCATAAGACTTGTTTAGAATGCTAGTAGCGAAGTTAGATCGTGCCGTCGAATGCCAAATCCGTGTACAAAGCAGGGGATTGAAGTTGAAGCTCAGTTCTGAAATCCAATAACTGATTTGAACTTCTGCGCCGAAGTGGAAATCGAGTTCTGAATCACAATAACTAATTTGACTAACTGCGACGAAGTGGAAGCCACACTCTCAATCGGAGTTTGTAATTTCAATAGAGTGGTACAATTCGAAAAAGGTTTTGTCCGCGGGGGGCCGCCATAGGATAGTCGGCCATCCAGCTTGGCCGTGTATATTCGCCTGAATAGTTGAACTCCGCCCGAAAGGGTAAACAGCGTCGATGACGCAACTGTACGTCTTCGGACTTGGCGAAAACCCGACCTTCGACGTCTCGACGAACCTAATTGTTGGCAACATCTTGTCCCTCGACCACCACCATCTCCCCCGCAGGCCCAGGTCGCTTATATTCTTCTCGTTGTCTCCTTGCTCAATCTCCAGTACTAACAATTCTATTCAAACTAACATCCGAGTCTGACTGTACTAACATCCCAAGTACTGACATACTAACCCCATACTGACTGTGATTGACGCACTAACATACTAACACGCTAACCATCCGCTAATTTGCTATCAAGGCTGATTTGAGCAGGCCGCAAAATGCAAATCCTACCGGTGGGTGTTATGACCCGACGCCGAAGGTAGGTGTAGCATATTATCCACATATATGCATTCTTCTGACTGCCTTCCAGGTTCATTTATACTCTATTTCTTGCCGCTACTGCTACCCCGTACCTGTAGAACATGTGTACTAGTACTATATAGCACCCCTATATATTTTTATGGCCCATTTATTGACGAAGCTCGTGCGAGCCCACAAAAGGGCTGATTGAAAGAGCCTGTAGACCAATCAGGAGGGCGCCCGGGCGACGATATCGCTGCTCCTACATCAGGCGCCAGCGGAATGTCTCCGGAATATACGTTGAATAGTTTAAAAGGGATTCTTATATTCGTAGTATACGCGAGGCGACAATCGGCGGAATATGTAAAGCCTCTTTCAACTAGTCGCCATATATTCGGCCCGAATATTCGATCCGACGCCCAGTGTATATTAACAGCGGACCGCTGCCACGTGGCGGCGGAAGCGCTTCAGCTGCGGTGCTGGCTCTGCATCATACCTTTCTAAATAGAACCGTATGAATATTTGGGCCGGACTCGTGATGCTTATTGTCGATGGCGAGACGGTCATCCGAGTCATGAACCTCTCGAGTCTCGCGCGATGGTCATGGCCCAGAGTTCTGCATCTCACAGAACGTCAATATGACTGACCTGAATGATTGAACTGAGGCCGGGATGGAAGTTGCGGTCGCTGATAGAATCAAGGAAGTTGCCCTGTCCATGTCAACGTTAGCAGATGTCCTGGTCGAATCGACAGCGCGTTGAAGGGGGTACCTCAGGCTGATCACTTCCGCTTGCTACCGACGCGCTTTATCGTTAACTGTGATAGTCAAGGCATCCAATTTGGCAGAACATCTTCCATCAGCTTGCACTCGCCATCGTCAGAACCGCTATTAGTAGCCCGTTACTGAACCGATGTTGATGCGCGCGTGTGGTGGTGGGCGGTGATTTTTCTGTGAGGTTTGAATACGGTTGATTCGGATTGAACGCGTACGCACCGCGTCAACGCCGATAATCGGATCCGTCCGACCCCGGCGAAGGTTCCAAGGCTCATCGTACGTTCAACAGCTGGGACACAAGCACTTCAGTTTGCGCCGCATTATGCTTTGGACCCGCACCACCACGATCATTGCAACTCCGTTCGCACGTGTAGTACTGGTGTCCCTCCAGGCTTCCCTAGATATCATAGTCTTGGGCTAGCAGTGTGTACAACGTGTTAAACGCCAACTTGATGATGATGCACATGATTCCAATCGGAGTCAGGCCATACGTCGACCTCCGCGCCTCCGGGGCTAATTCCGCACGGGGACATAATGAGCCCACGGTCAGAGTCCGAGTCAAACGTCGATGAACGCATGGCCGCACCTATGCCCGAGGCTGGCTGAAACGGTCAGCTCAGTAAGCTTGACTACAGACACTGACTGGGCAATATCTTTGATTAGGAATCCTGTTGTCCGCGGTGTGTCTGAGTAGCCTTGAAAGGGAACATAGCGGTTTCCCGGGCGCTACGGCCGTGTCGCGGAAGTCAAACGGTCGTGCTTCTCCCGGCTACCGTCCTCCATCCCCGGCCAGGTGCGCTATCCTTCATATACGTGCGGCGCGCACCTGCGTTTGTTCTGACACAGTCTCTCCAGATATTCCCCCTAGCATCGGGGATGGTTCATCTCCCTCAAGAAATCGTCGACCATGTCATCGCGCAACTCGCACTCGACGAGACGGCCTCACTCGCAGACCTCGGGCGCGCGGCCCTGATCAGCCGCGCCTGGCGCGTTCCCAGCCAGAAGATCCTCTACCGCTCGCAGCTATTCTGCCCGCCGCACAAGCGGCTTCTCTCCCGCCTCGCGTGGTTCCAGGAGGGCGACGGCCAGCACGTCGTCCACCACGTCAAGGAAGTCCAGTTCTGGCGCCTCGATTGCGACACTCGTCGGTTCTGCGCGTACTGGAACTCGGTGCTCGAGACGTTCCCGCGCGTGCAGGACGTGAGCATCCAGTTCCACGACGCGGCGCTCCAGGGCCCTTTGGGGGGGCCGAATGTACAGCTGCCTACTTTCACCTCCGTCACGACCCTCCGGCTGTCGAATGTCGCCTTCGCGACGTGCCATAATCTGCTGGTGCTCATCAGTACGCTGCCAAATGTCACCTCGCTACATATGGATCGCGAGAACTGGGCATGCAAAGAACTCCTTGACGAAGAGTCGGGGGAACAATCTCCAGGTTGTGTTCGAACCGTCCCGCGTTGCCGTCGTAAACTGACCGCTTGTTAGGTGCGAGCCATGTGAAGAAGGAGCCCATGTGTAACGGGGCGTCATGTCCCCTACTGCCCCTTCGGAATATTGTCATTGACTGCACTGGCGGGCTGGACCTCTTGGAGTGCGCCGTCCGGCACACGGACCTCAGCAAGCTCATCTCGCTGAACGTGGCTCTCCCTATAGAGCCTCAGCCTGACGCCCCCGCGAACTGGACGGCCTTCCTCATGGGCATCCCCTTGCCGCAAAAGCCAGACTTCCCCGCGCAGGAGGAACAGATTCGGAGCCTCCTTTGCGGCATGGACGCCCTCCAAACGATGGTCTTCCGCCTCCCATCGAAAGTCGTCTGTGAGCACATCCCGTCCTTCCCCCGAGTACTGCTATGCAAGCGCGTTGCTCACTACCTATCTGCGCAGGCAACCCGATCATCCCGGAATCCACGCCTTCCCTCCGCCACTTCGCGCTACATTACCTCCGGCTGGACTGCTTCGATCCGAGCGCCGCGCGCCCCACGCTCTCCTGCGTCTCCGACGCGCTCGCCGCGCTCGAATCGCCGTGCCTCGAGACAGTCAACATCACGTTCAGCCTCGCGGACCTCACGCAGCTCAACCACGTGCCCTGGGACGACGTCGACCGCATCCTCGCCGACCCCGGCGCGTTCCCCGTACTGCGCGAGTGCGCGTGCAACGTCGTGTTCCTGGCGCGGAGGGGCTCACACGCGGTCCCGTATAGGCCGGGGCCGGAGAGCGAGGGCAGGTCGCCCAAGGCGGCGGCGATCGCTGCGATCGCCGCGGCTATGCACGAGCGCCTTCCGTCACTCTCGGCCAGGGGGGTGGTGGGCGTGTACGAGGCCGAGGAGGACTTTATAGTGTAGCAACTACCTACTTCGTCGTCGAGGTCGGCGATGGGACATGCGTCCGCCACGCTATATACAGGGACAAGCGCGGATGCGGCTACATAGCTCACAGTCTGGTATAATATTATAACAGCTCCGACAACAAACAGTCCCAGTGCGACAAAGGCCCAAAATATGAACGTCTGCTACGGCGAGCGTAGTCCAAGGTACGTGCGGATATCATAGCATAGCAGCGAGAGCAAGAGCGAGCGCGCTGACGAGGCTGGCACCCGCAACGCCCGCATGGGGGACGGCCGAGTTCTTGTCGGCCTGCGGGCTCGGGGTGCCGGAAGAGGGGGACGAGTTGTTTGTCGAGTTTGTGGATGTGCCCGTGGAGGTCGTCGTGACGTTGGGCGTGGTGTTCCCAAGGAAGACGACCGCGAGGCCGGGGCCCGGGACCTGGACCGTGCAGCCGCCCGCGCAGGACATGGTCTTGTCGGGGACGCTGCTCGCGAACGTCGCGTCGATGGGGGTGCCGTCGCCGACGCCGGCGTACGTCTTCCCGCCCCACGCGATGTTCGTCTTCTCGTTCACCGACGGCGCGGTGAGGTACCGGATCGTGATCTGGCTGCTCGACGAGGGTAGGAGCGACGCGTCGATGGTGTAGTCGGACGTCGCGCCAGACGAGTTCGCGAAGTTGAAGAAGACGAGGCTGTGGACGGTCGATGCCGTACCGTCGTAGATCGCGTACCCCGCGGCGGTGGCCTTCGCATCCGAGATCGAGTTGGCGAGGTTCAGGTCGACGACGCGGCTGCCGTTCGTGGACTCGAGCGCCTCGGCCACGGGGAGCATGCCGTAGAAGCTCGGGTTTGTCGTCCACGCACCCGCGCCGCCAGCCACGGCGGGCGGCGGGTCGAAGAGGTTGTACGTGACCCCACGTTCGCGCGTGTGCAGATACGCGCCCGCGTAACCAACGATGGCCATCTGCAAGGCGTAGTCGGTGGTCCAGAGCGACGCAGCAAAGGTGTCGGAGATCCCGGGAACACCGCCGCAAGAGGCCGAGCTGAACTCGTCCATCAACACGGGCTTGCGGTTAGGGCTAGAAGCGATGACTTGGAGGCCGTGCAGCTGCCACTGGGCCAGACCGACAGCGTTCGAGTGGGTGGTGTAGTAATCGATACCGTACTGGGGCTTTCCCTGGCAGTTGTTCTGAGGGTAGTGCTGCAGCGTGATGTACTTCAGCCGGTCAGCGTACTGGTCGAGCCAACCCGACTGAAGAACGGACGCCAGATCCTATGAAAATGTCATGCTTGATAGTCAGTCCACGACGTCACGCGTAGAATGTTGTGGACATTTGACTGACCCAGAAGCAGCAGATCGTGGGGCCTCCAATCTTATCCAGAGAGAGAACGTCACCCTTCGGCGTGTTCTGGAGGCTAGTGAACACGGTCGAGTAATCCTATGTAATTTGTTAATATTGCGCTAAAAGCGAAATCTAGACAAGCACACTTGCCCCAATGTAGTCAGTGGTAGTGTAGTTTTGCAAATTAGGCCTGTTCCCGTGAGCGGTATACAAATCAGGTTCCTGCGCGGCGATTAGTTGGGTACAGGGCCGAGACAGATGGCAACCATACATTTCCCAATAGGAAAGCGTCAAGGTCGTCACCAAGGGCGTTGGAGGCATCACCGGCAAGGAGCGGGATGTTGGTGCTGTTGGGCGTCCGCAAGCTCAAACCTGCGAGGTTGTTCACAGTCTGTCCACTATCGAATTCCGCAAAAACCTACCGATGAGGAACTGGGCACCGCCGACGGCGGTACTGACACCCTTCATTACAGAAAACAATTGGGGACCGTAGTTTACCGGCTGGTCATTCGAGTTGGCGTTTGGATCCGTGAACTCGACGATGTCCGGCTGGCTGGGCACGTAGGTCGAACTGTCCATGGAATTACCGCCCAGCCGGAGACGGACAGGCTTCCCGGAGCCGCGCGCCTTGAGCGCGGAGAGGTAGTTTACGACCGGCTGAGGGATCTGGTCGGTGGAGTTGCCAAAGTAGTAGTTGATGAAGGACAGCTCGAGCGAGACCCCCATAAAGTTGGAGAAGACGACATTGGCGTCGGAGGGCGGCGCTGAGGCGGGCGCTGTGACAGCGACGGCAGCATGGACAGAGTGGGTATAGAGCAGCGGGGAGACCAAGCAGAGCAGGTGGAAGAGGCCGGCGAAGGGCCTGGCAAAGGCAGCGGAACGGGCCATAATTGGCGGCGAAGGAAAGGAGTGGCGCGCGTAGGACGCAAGGGCGGAGGAGAGGAGAGGGCGAGGACGCAGGGGCAGCAAACTTTATCCGCGCACAGGGTGGGCAGTGTGGGGTATAAAACGGAGGGGGCGAGAGATGCGCCATCGAGGCCCAGTGCGTCCGGCGATGGCAGGCCGACGGTTTGGACGCGTTCGAAAGCCGGCACATGCACCGTCCGTTCCGGGGACAAGTGCCTCGACGGACCAGTGTTGGGCGCAAGGCAGCGCTCGCTATCGGCGTTACCGATCTGCTGGCAATTGAACCCAAATGAACTCGACGCCTGCGCTGCACTGTCTGCGCCTGATCACGCTGATGAGGCCTCCCGCACAGCACCCCGCGCGGCTCTGGGTAACAACGAGCTCTGCCTGTGGATGTCCCAAACCTCGGCCGGTGAGTGATGGGCTGCATGCGGGAGATGGTGTGTTTACCTACCGTCATTACGCCGGCCCCTGGTGGTTTGCGTTCGGACGTGGCAGGAAACGAAGCTTGGCCGCTCTTCGAACGCAGTCTGGGCAATCCAGCAGCCTGCACGGGCACGTTCGGCTGCACGAATCTTGCCACAGCGCCCTGGGCGCGCTATCTGGCCCTAATCCGGCAACAAGAGCGCTATCGGGGTCGGATCCGCACCACCATCAATCCCGCTCTACTACTAGTCCAGCCCGAGGTCGAGCCGCACTGCAAATGATGGCAAAGACCGCAGGTGGACTCACATTCGCTGCGCCACAACTGCAGTACGCTCGCTGACTCGGTCGCGCGACCTCCATACTCCAAGCACGAGGCTCAAACGCAGCCTCGGCTTTGAACCTCTCACTTGGACGGTATGGAGGTCCGTCATCACGATCGCAACGGGCCACAACACACATGGGGGATCGCAGCCTATGTGATGCTAGATGGCAATGCACTGTGATATACACCGTTCAGGTACAAGAAAGACGTACAAATTCCATATACAGATCCGTATCCATCCATTGTCCGGTATGAAGGTCCTCCTGAAGACCTAAGAGATAAACGACCGGCCAAGAGCCGCCGCGGCGGAGGCAATGGTGCGCACGTCCCGTCTGCCGTTGCCTGCAGGACCATCGGTCCCACCCGGCAAGGCGCCGGGCATTTTGCCCGCGGGGCTGGACGCGCTCGTGTCCCAGATCCGGGCTTGTCCAATTTGGCGCGTGTCGAAACGCGGTAGACGAGGCCCGTTCGACTGGGCCCCAGACGTGGGTTGGGCAACGGTGACTCGTGGGAAGTTCGCCGCGGAGGAAGTTTCGGGCCCCATGGCCGCGTCTTTATCCTTGTCCAGCTGCTCGCGGAGGGTTTTGACCTGGCCCAGAAGGACGGTACCGAATTCGGGCTTGTCACCTTCCCAACCAGCCATCAGGACGAGCGAGGACACGCTGAATGGTAATTGAATTGTAAGGCACGCCTTCGCAAACGAAAGTGAGGCACGTACAAGGCTTCCTTCAGGTACGCAAAACTGAAACCCTTGGTCTTCGACGCAACCTCCTTGACCAGGCTATCGGGGAAGGAGATGTCCTTGTTGCTTTCCAACTTGTTCTGCCAATACTGAACGTAGAGCGTACGTTCGTCCTCATTCGGGTCGTCGAACAAGCTAGGTAAATCAGACTTTACTTCAGCGACCTAGCATGTATGACACTGAGCGCAGTACTTACTACTTGCGGTCAAATCGGCTGGGACGGTTGTTCAAGGCAGGGTCGAGTCGGTCGAAGTGGTTGGTAGAGCCGATAATCAGCAAGCCGTCGTTGCCCTCCAGACCGTCCAGTTGGTTGAGGAAGAACGACCGGTTGCCGTCATTAATGAGCGCGTCGAGATCCTCGAGGATCACAACGCATGGGGCCATCTGCCTCGCCTTGCCGAAGACCTCACTCATCGAACCTTCTTCGCCCCTCCAGGACCTGAAAGACTTCACGTACAGAGGAGCGTAGCCTCGCGTATCGCAGTCCTTCATGACCGCCTTCATGCTGATGGTCTTCCCGTTCCCTATAGCCATACAATATGAGCCAGGAACAGCAGCCTCTCGAATATACTCACCAGGAGGACCGTACATGATCAGTCCACGCTGCATGGAAGCGCAGTTAGTCGTAAGTTAGAACGAATAAGTCGTTATATGCACCTTCCAGGGGATTGCGAGGGACTTGTACAAGTCCTCAGAGTCGAAGAAGCCGTAGATATCCTTCTTGAGGGCGGTCTTAAATTCGTCCGCCAAGATCACGTCGTTCCAGTTTGCCTTCTGAACCTCTTTCCAAAGGTTAGAGTCTTTCCTCCAATTCCCATTGTCGAAGACAAGGATCTCCTGGTGGAGTTGGTCCGCCCATGCGCCTGAAGCCACGAGTAGAGTCCGTGCCGGATCCTCAGGACCTTTGTGGAGGATGTAATGCTGGGTAGTAACGCCGAAACCCTGGGGGTACTACAAGGTCTGCGCATGAGAATTCACTAGCATACAGTAGGTCCTGGTAGAGCCGAACCTTGATGATGTACAACAGGAAGTCGTATTTCTGTGAAGAACAGTGAGCTGGTGGGAACGACACAGCCAATGCTATGTACACACATCCCACGCTACTTGGAAGGCTCCATATGATATCTGGTCGACGAGGACGCCCGGTATTTGAGACAACCGTCTAGCCAGTGGAATGAAGTAGACGGAGGTGATGATCTCTGGAGGTGAGATGGGCTGCGCGAGAGCTCCGGGGAAGCCCAGGATGTTGACGTTCCAGTCATTGAAGCCGACAACGGAGTAACCGGGGTACAGCTTTCGCAGCTGCCTTGCCCTATGGGTCTGTTAGAGAATATCGAACACCGATATCATGTTGAGACTGACCCAAATTGAAAAGGCTCTGAGAAAGGAGAGGAGGCTACAAACAATGAATGAGACAGGGCGGCACGTCGCGTACGGCGTGTAACGCACCCTGGTCTACCCAGGGACCGTAGAAAGGATCGCCGGCCTCTAAACCATGAGGCTTGCTGTTTTCCTCTTCAAAAGTGACTTTGATGAAAGCCTCCTCAAGGCTCTTGGTGTTCTGAGTTTCCTGGGGATGATGCATGGTGTCAAGATGGAGAGGGTACGGTGGAACAAGCTTACTGCGCCTGCGGTACATGTAGCCGCCTGACTCTTTCAGACGCGCAGCGTAAGTGGTTATGTGACACAAGCGCCCATATGAGTGACGCGCGCCGGCACGTGTCTTGGCTCGGACTTCGCCGACGACGCTCGGGAAAGTGGAAAAGGCTGGCACAACCGTGCCCTTTCTCTCCACCGACCGCGACCATGTCCTCCTCCCGGACGTCCACTGTCTTCACCGTCGCCGCTGTTACGGTTCTCGGCGGCCTCGTCGCCTACGCCGTATATTTCGACCACAAGCGGCGAAATGACGTCGACTTCCGCAAGAAATTGCGTACGTGGTGTTCTTTGTACGCGTGTCTCAACCCATCACTCACATGCGCACCGCAACAGGGAAGGAGAAGAAGAAGGTGACGAAGCAGACGCAGCAGACGCAGCAGCAGCAGGCGCAGGCCGAGGTCGCTTCTGAGATCGGCGCGGCCGAGATCAAGGCGGCCCTGCTGAAGATTCGGGAGGAGGGCGTCCCACCCTCTCCTGATGAGAAGGAGGCGTACTTTGTCATGCAGGTGCAGGTTGGCGAGCAGCTCGCGCAAAAGGGTGAGTCGAAGAGCGCTTTTGACTCAGAGACATTGGCTCAAATATCTTTACCAGGTCCCCCGTTCTACCTGCCAGCTGCGATGGCCTTCTTCCGTGCCCTGCGCGTGTACCCCTCACCGGTTGAGCTTATTATGATGCTCCAGAGCAGTCTCCCTCCAACTCTTTTCAAGGTACGTGTGCTTATATCCCCGTATGAACGAGCGCTGATCGCAGACGGACTAGATATTCATGGATTTGGTTAACGCGGATGTGAGTCTCCCTGTCTCGGAGAAGTCTGAGGACGTGGCGGAAGAGGCGGAGACCAGCCCGACGCGGACGGGACCACCGTCGGAGACGTCATCCCAGGAGTGGGATCAACTCACAGACCCGGGGAGCCAAGCAGCTTCTTGAGGTCCGGCTATCGATAGCACAAATCTATAATGCTGCTGCGCGCCCTTTTGCTTTGCCTGTGCTCTGCCATCATCAGACTCTAATATACTCCTTCCCCCCGTTCCATGTTTTCTCTGAGCACAGGCTTTGTCACGTATCGAAGGTGAGCATAGGTTCAGATAGAAGAGGTGCATCCGCTAAGTTGAGGGGGTGTCGACGGTGTAGGTTACTATGACTTTTTCCCGCCCCGAAGAATGAACGTGACCGTGCAAGTCGGCCCTACGGAAGGCAACCAGGCTGCGAAAAAAATCCTGGTCGCAGAGAAAGACTTCGCGGAGGGCGAAATTATATACACGGTGACACACAACGTTCAACCACCGTAAGTCCGAGTGAAAACTCAACGTGATGTCATACAGGAAAAGCCCATTGTGGTAGCGCTCGACGCCGATCTCGAAGGCCAAGGCACCCACTGCTCGTTCTGCTTCCGCACCATCCCGGACGGCGTGGTCGTGAAGCCCGCGCACGACAAGCTCAACTCCGCCTACTGCTCGCGAGACTGCCAGGACCGCGCGCAAATCGGCTGGCAGAACCTGCTGTTCGGCCTCGACCCCGTGTTGCCCCCCGAGCTCGACAACGGCATGGGCTCGGTCACGACCGCGCAGCGCGACGCGGCGCAGGGCCCTTACGTGGAGTACCTGCGCACGAAGGCCAAGCAGACGAACCTGCTCGCCGCGCGTTACGCCGCGAAGCAGATCGCGCACGAGACGTCAAAGCTGCTCCCGACGCAGGTTGGCCCGCTCGCGGAGGAACTGCAGCTGCTCGCAGACGGCACGGAGCCATACAACGTTGGCGACCACATCGAGCGTCTCCGCTTCGTCGACGGCAACACCACGAGCGAGGAGGTCAAGATGCTTGGCGCCGTCCTCGGCTCCGCCCTCCCTGGCATCGAGCAGTCCGTGACGGAGCAACACCATGCGGTTCTCGTCGGCAAGATGGGATACAACGCCATCGGTGTCTGCCCCGACGGCGGCAGGAACGATCGGGTAAGTATCGTCAAAATTACCCATCATGTTCAATATGCTCATGAGCGTACTCAGCCCGTTACGAGCGACCGCCCGGAGGAGCTCGAGCGGACCCGCACCCCTCACGGCACAGCACATCAGATCGGCAGCGGGATCTACCTCGTCTCGGCCTACGTACGTCTCTCACCCTCCCCTCCGCCCGCTCCCAACGCTGACACGCTCCGCAGCTCGCGCACTCCTGCGACCCGAACACGCGCCCGACCTTCCCTGAGGGCACGAACGAGCTGCACCTCGTCGCGCTGCGCCCGATCGCGAAGGGCGACGAGCTCACGATGGCGTGGGTCGACGTCTCGCAGGGCGCGGACGAGGACGTGGGTGTCGCGCGCCGGCGGCGGCGCATCGAGCTCGCGCGCGGCTGGCGCTTCAAGTGCGAGTGCGCGAAGTGCGTGCGGGAGGCGATGGACGAGGAGGCGGCGCATGCGGAGCACGACGCCGCGCTCGGCGTCACGGGCGACGAGTCGCGCGTCGAGGACACGATGCGCCATGAGAAGGCGCCGGGGGCGGGGATGGGCCCTGACTAGAGGCTAGATGGAGTAAGGCTGGATAGAGCGCGTTGACGTTGGCTTTGGTGGCCGGCGCAGTTGGTGTGGATCCTCGGCATGTCCCTGCGTGCCGGGGGATGCTTTGCCCTTAAGCAAGCAAGCGCGTGTATGCAAAAGTTTAGCTACCTAATTAGATCTACCTAGTCCGCTTGAGTAATAGTCGTCAACACACACACCTCTCATTCATCGTGTTCTCAGCGCTGTCGCCAAAGCAGCTGCCCGTGTTCAATCTACGAAATCCAGCAATAACTCCGGAGCAACACAATAGATTCGCGGGTCATTGCGCGCGAAGTAGTGATACAGATATATACAAAGCAGGTAGACAGCGGGTGGGTACACAGAGCGCAGAAGGGGGTCGGGGGCGAGTGCAGGATGCATTGGTTGGGATCCGTACCGGCGCTGGGAGGAACCAGCGCGGGCACGCTCGGGCAGACTATTCGTGCAAGAGTACAACAACAAACAACAGCGTAGACAGCGGTCGGTGTGCGGGGGAGTCGGACGGACGGGGGACGATTACGATAATACTAAGGTATCTCGTGGCCGGTGTCGGCGGCGCTGTCGGTGGTGTGCGCTCTGCAGTTCGGTTCGGAGGCAGCATCGTTCGTGCGTCAAGCCAGACTCCTCCACATACCTACAGCGCAACACGGCGTGAGCATGACCGTTCTGTCGGCGAGGGAAAGCAGCGAGAAGGGACCACTCACCGGCTGCCGGCAGCTCGTCGCGTGCCTTCAGGATCCGGAGCGCACGCTGGCGCGCCTTCCCGCCCGTCTCCGGGTCGCTCTCCACATCGTCCACGCCATCCTCATCGACCACAAAGTCGAGTGCCCCGGGATCAAGCGCGCGCACAGACGCGCGGCGGAGCGACGTCGCCGCCGTGCCGTTGCGAAGGGGCGGGACCAGCACGCCCGGGCGGTCGGAGAGCGACGTCTTGGGCTGGTACGACGGGATGCCGAACGACTGGCGGTGCTGCCCGAGCGGGCCGATCGGGATAGGCAGTGACTGCGCCATCTGCTGCTCCTCGTTCGACCACTTGTCGTCTGAAACACAAAGTGCGAGACACGTCAGCGTATGGTGCGACTGGCCACGTCCCGAGACCGACTGACCATCATCGTCCTCGTCCGTGGCGTCGCTGTCCGCGACGCCGTTGAAGCCGTTGCGCCCCGGCTGCCCGCCAAAGTCGTCGAGCACGGCCGCGTAGCTGCCCTCCTCAGATATCGCATCGGGCTCGGCCTCGCTCGCCTTGCGCTCACGTCGGCTGAGGAACATCTGCCACGACTTGCTGTTCTTCTTCCACCCGCTGCGGTGGCTCGGCACGCTCGCCGCGACGAGGCGCATGATCTCGGCCTCGCGCGGGTCCGCGTCCTCTTCGTCCTCTGCAACTGGCGCCTCGATTGCGATCGGGCTGTCAACGACGTCGGGGCGTGTGCTGTTCGCCTCGGCGGTCAGGAGGGATTCCCGCAACGAACGGGTGCGCTCGGCAGGCTCCGTCGCAATGTGCCGGACAGGTGGCCGCATTGCGGAGGGGGCAGGTAACGAGGCAGGCCGAAGGGACACGAGCATTTGTGGCAATCCAGAGTTGCTCGACGAGCGGGAGTGCGACTGGCGCGTCGGCGTGCGCGAGCGTTCGGAGGGCGCGGGGGAGGCCTTTGGCGGCTCTGCGGGGACATCGATGCGCGTGCTTGCGGAGTGCTCGGTCTCGTTATCCATGTCGAAGATAGGGTCTGTGCGCCGTCGACGTCAGACATCGGTCAATGCGGCAGAGCGCACGACGCCACTGACCTTCGAACGCGGAAGAAGACGCGGGTTGCTCGGATGCGCCGTCGTCCTTGATGATTGCGACCTCCGGCTGCACGTCGAACGTGACCTTGCGCTTACCCTTGCCGTTCGTCTCCTTGTTCTCAGGCGCGTCCGCGGCCTGCGCGCCGTCCGCGTTCGCCACGGGCTTCGAACCGCCGGCCTGCTGGGAATGCTTGAACGCGCTCTTCTGCACGCGTGGGGAGCGCCCTCGGTTCTCGGCGATCGTCGCCGCCTCCGCCGTGACCTGCGAGGTGGAGGCTACAGGAGCGGAGTCCTCCTCAGCCGCTTCTTCCTCTAAGCGATGCTGCTCCATCTGCGACTCAATGTCCATCACGTAGCGGAAGCTCGTCGCGATGTCCTTGCGCTCGTCCATTTCGCGGCGGTACGCCTCCCGTATGCTCGCTTCCGCATCAACCGAGAGCGCCATCGTACGCGAGGAGGCTGTGGACGGCGAGTCTACGCGCGTCCGGTCCGACCTGGTGGGTGACGTCCTCCTTGTCAGGTCCACAGAGCGGCGTGCGGGTGACGTATTGCCGTTCGTCTGCCGCGGCGGCTCGGGATAATGGAAGCCAGATACTTTCAGCGAGGCTGAGAGCGCAGATGGCGTGCTTGTGCGGTGGTGCATGGGAGGCCGCTGTGGTTGGCCAGGGGTAGGAACAAAGCTGTTGATCCGTACCGATGCAGATGTGCCGGGCACGGGCGAGCTCACGGTTCGCGCATGACCGGACACACTGCCCCGGCGGCGCACAGGCAGCGCTGCCTTGTTCGGAGCGCCGTTCTCTTCGATGAGTTGGAGGCCCTCCCGGAACTTGCTCCAGACAAGGTTAACCTCCTGCTTCAAGGCGGCTTCTGCCTTGAGAACCTCGGCCACCTTTTGCTGGGTGACCTGTGCGATGTACTCTTCGGCTTCATCCCGCAACCTCTGCGCCCGCTCCGTTGCGAGTGAGGAAAAGTGTGTGAAGACGATATGGGCGGGAGTGAACGGCGGCGGGAGGAAGAGCGCAGGGAGATCCGGTAGATGCTTCTTCCCTTGCTCTGAGGGGCCACGGGCGTTAGGAACCACGGCAGGGCCGTCCTCGGAAGCCGATGGCGGCTTGGAGCCAGGGAGCACAATGGAAAACATGTCCGAGTACATGGCCGATTTCTCCGCTTGGGCCAGCTCGTCGTCAGTCTGAATGATACAATCGGTCAGCGGGATAATGACGCTGGCAGACGCCAAATGCTCCCGTTACACGGAACATCGCACGATGCGCGCGCCGCTCGGCGCAAGCGGACAAGCGAACGTCCCGCGCAGCACAGGAACATCCAGCGGCGATGGACACGTACCAGACAGCCGCCGTAGACCTCGATCCACCCGCTGCTGCTCTTGAGCAACTCTTTCTCCACCCAATCGTCGGTGGGGAGAACGGGGCCAACCTCGTTGATCAGATCGGGAGTTATGCGCTGCGCGACGCGGTAGGTGGGCACGCCGCAGACGAGGCATGTCACTGTGGTGTAGCGCGAGAGCTCGCCCTCGGGCGAGCCGGCGTCTGGGACGGGTTTGCTACGACTCCTGAGGGTGACCTCGGTGTGCGCCTTAATATCGGGGTGATCAGCGGCGGGGCGGATTGGGACAAGATGAGGAGAACGCACGACGCAGATCCCCTGGTCGGCTGCATATACGGCTGTGAAGCCGGCTTCGACTGGGGGCGGGGTAGTTGTGGTGGGCTGGGCGTGTATGCGGATATTAAGGCATTTGCACGCATATTTGCCTGCGGCGAAGCCATTTGTGGGCATGGCGGTCCCAAAAAGAGCTGGGTGAGTGGGCGGGCAAGTGGCCAGGCACGCTGGGTACGATACTCGGCGATGGCGCAGGCTGAAGGGGAGCGGGGGACGGGGAGGGGATGGGAGGAGGAGGAGAGGCGGTACTGAGTGGACGGTGGTCCGCGTCTTCTTTTCGCAGAGTCACCCCGCCCATTTTTCCACGCCCGGATTCGGGCCGCAGAGAGCGGTGCGGGCGCCTATGTGCGCGTCCTCTGCCGCAGCTGTCCTCGCAAGCAATTATCGCAGCAAGTACTGTCGGTTCACGCACTAACTGTTCATAACTACGTCGTGTATACAGTGTTGATGTAATCTGATTAGATGTCGAGTCACGACGCGGAAGTTCCCGTACGAAAATTGACTTGTTATATAGAGCGCCCACGCCTGACATGTATCCTTACGAGTTTGCCTTCGGCAACCCCCCCGCTCGTCCCCATCCCGTCTCGCGTTGCCACCGAAGGACAAACCGCCTACCCTACGCTCGCTAGCATCACATATATTCACCCTTTGATCTTACTTCGCTCGTTTGACCCGACGCCCACCCGCTCGTTAAGCGCCCGCTGCACGCAAAAATCAACACAAACTCGTCTCCCTACTCGGAGGTCATCCGAGCACCAAACCGCGCGCGCGCCCATCCCGCATCATCCCGTGACCGTGCCCCTCCCGCTTGACTGAGCGCTGAGCGACGAACGAACGACCTGGCCGACCCGACTGACCGAACCAACCGACCGACCCGACCGACCGACCCGACCGACCCGACCGACCGACCCGACCGAACCGAGTCCCGATTTCGATCGCATCTCCCGCAATGACTATCGAGAAACTCAACGACCAAAACTATGCCGAGTGGTCGATTCAGATGAGGGCCATCCTGGTCCGCAAGGGCCTCTGGGACGTCGCCTCTGGGACTGTCACCCGACCGCTTGGTTCCCCCAATGCTAAGACCGTCCGTGCCTGGCAGCGTCGCAACGACGAGGCAATTGCCGAACTTCAGCTCAACGTCGAGTCCGACCAACTCTCGCACCTCACAGGCGATGACGCCGCCAGCCTTTGGATCCTCGTGCAAGAAGTACACGCCTCGTCCGGGTTAGGCTCACGTATCGTCCTCCGCACCGATTTCTATCGTCAGCGCATGGAGTCCCCGCAGACCATTCAGGGATATGTCGCGCAGATCCGGAAGAGCGCCTTCCGCCTCGAGCAAGCTGGTGCTTCGATCTCGGATGAGGAACGCCTCGGCGTCCTCCTTGCCGGTCTTCCCCCCCGCTTCGGCCCGTTTATCGTCTCCCTCGAAGCCCTCCCCGAGCCCGACCGTACCTTCACCGGAGTAGTCCGTCGTCTTGTCAACGAGGATGCACGCCTTGGCCCGTCACTTGACAGTTTGCCCGCCCTGGCTGCGAACGTGGCTGCGAGTCTGCGGCGCCCTGTCTCCGAAATCACGTGCTTCAACTGCGGCCGGAAAGGCCACTACCGCGCTAGCTGCCCACTCCCGCCGGCGCCGACAGGGTACCAAGAGGGTGCAAACCTCGCCGCCCCACTCGAGCGCCACCACGGCTTTTGATTCAGAGGGCGTGTAACGCCAAAAATTCTCGGTTCGCACATTACTTTCATCTCGGCCTATGCCACGCTACTCTACCCTCCCCGTCCCCCACCTACGTTGTTTGCTTACACCGCGTCGTGCTCGAGAGGGCGTGTTGATGTAATCTGATTAGATGTCGAGTCACGACGCGGAAGTTCCCGTACGAAAATTGACTTGTTATATAGAGCGCCCACGCCTGACATGTATCCTTACGAGTTTGCCTTCGGCAACCCCCCCGCTCGTCCCCATCCCGTCTCGCGTTGCCACCGAAGGACAAACCGCCTACCCTACGCTCGCTAGCATCACATATATTCACCCTTTGATCTTACTTCGCTCGTTTGACCCGACGCCCACCCGCTCGTTAAGCGCCCGCTGCACGCAAAAATCAACATACAGTACGTAGTGATTACGGTCTGGGGCTGTACGGAATCGAGCGGGCAAACAATATACTCACTCACTCACTCGCTGGCCTCTGCGCCAGACGACCTAGCTTATCGCTCGCACGTCCTCCGTCAGCTGAGCGCACTCATTGCAGCGCATGAAAGCACATGCGCAGCCCTCCATCACCCCCGCGACGTCCTCGTAGTTCCGCAATGCAACCGACGCAACTGCATTCCGCCTGTACATACGCATGCTCAGCCGTCTATCCGATCTACCGTCACTCTCCGCATCCCATGTCCCCGCATACCCGATTCGCGACGGGCCTGCGATAATTACAGCGTGATCCAACCTGCTCCGGCCGTGATACCATATGAACGCACCCCCTTCCCCCCTGCCCCGGTGTCATCGTCGTCCGCCGCACGTCACCGGTTCTTCCTCGACTCCTGCTTCTCGTCCTTGCCTGCGACCGCATCTGCCTCCGTCGACAGCACCTGACCGTACTCGTTCACCCGGTTGGGGTCAATGCGGTAGATCCAGCGCTGGAACGCACATACGTCAGCGGTCGCTCTCCGCCCTGGGCAGACGATCTTCCTTACCTGGTACAGGAATACCAAAAAGACAACGTCGTCCCGGAAGCACGCCAGGCGGTGGAGGATAGGCATCTTGATGCAGAAGCTGCGTGGCAGGTTTAGCTTCCTTGCAACGCGGGAGGCCGTTCATTAGACGTACGCAAAGAGATCGTCAACGACCGTCGAGAGCGTCTTGAACACCATGGCCTTCATCGGCATGTGGGCTACGCTCTTCAGCTTGTAGTTGATGATAAGTTGCGGGATGAGTTGAGCCTGTATAAGAGCATGTCAGCTTGTGTCTGTGGAGATGGTGAACAGAACTTACGAATCCGAACATGTACACAAATGAAGTCAATGTAGAAATGACGAAAGAGTACCACCCCCTGTGAGTCTCATAGAGCAGGGAGTAGACAGTGTACGCTGCGAGACACGGGATGGTGAAGTAGGCAACAATGCGGAACGCAAGCTTGTCGTATCTGAATGAAAGTCAATATACAGGTGCATTCAGCTGAAGCAGAGAAGCGTACTCTTGCGTCTTCTTCTCGTCCTCGCTCAGTACATGCTTGTCTAGACATATCGTGAGTCAGTGATACGTAACCCCATGAGAGGATGTACGCACCCTTGATGTCGATCTTGTACGGCAGCCATGCTCCTGGCGAGGATGGAGCAATGCCGATGTCTACGGCCTTGGTGATCTGTTCCCAAACTCAGCCTTCCGGGGCGATGGAGTAGCTGGTTTCGGTGACCCTACCTTCCACGCTTCGATCAAGACACCTATACCGGAGCCCATCAGGATCATCCAGCTCGTCTGCTCGTTGTTGTCGATGAGGTAAAGCAGAATGACTATCTGAACGAAGACGTTCGTGACAATCTGCACACCAAAATGATCAGCTGCAAACGAGCAGAGGAAACCACGCAGATACACACAGTTCTACAAAGCAACGTTAGCACGTATTATTCGTAGCATGTAATAACAACGGCGCGCACCTGACAGAAACTCCAACAAGCTCCTGTTTATGTCTCCAATGCGACACATCCGAGCTGAACGCCAGGAACTCGAACCTAAAACACACCCTCTCGTCAGCCTTGCCCCACCTTCGAAGACCCCACGCAGCACGAGCGACTCACACCACATGCAGCACGCTCACAAACGCGGTCAGCGCGAGGAAGTACGGGTTCGTCTCGACGAGCATGCGCTTCACCTCGTCGAGCTCCGCGCCCGAGCCGCCCTGCTGCTTCGCCGCCTCCGCGAAGCTCTGCGTGAGCGACGCGAAGATCGTGAACTTCCAGTACGACATCGGCTCGAACGCGATCTGCAGCGGCACGCTCGGCGTCGACGTGTTCAGCTCGACGTACTGCGAGCGCAGGTGCCAGAACTCGCTCGGGAAGATGATCGGCTTGTAGAAGGGGCGGCCGAGCGCGTCGCGCCCGGGCGACACGTTGATGTCTTGTGTGCGCTGTGAGCGGGGGGAGCATGGACCTGGAGGTTGGGGGTGGCTTACATTGGGCTGTGGCCGGCTGCACCTGTTGCAGGGGGATTGGAGGGTTGTCGGATATCAGGGCTAGAGTAAGATTCTGAGGAACCCTGAAGGTTCAGTACATGCGTAAGCGTATGATATATCAGTAGTACTCACACTATGCCAGTGAGGCACGATTATATCTGCTTGGGGCTTGAAGATAGGGCAGCATGAGTGGCGGGAAACATCAAACACATCATTTGCGAGTTACCTCGTCGTCGTCTTCACCCTCACTGGTAGTGCCACCAAGGAGGTTCTTCTCCTTGCGTACCCTGGCCTTGGGCAAGTACTTTGTGAGCACTAATAAACGTAGCTGAGCATCCCACCCTGAGTATCACGACGAGCAAATGCCCAAGGTTCTGGTCCAAAACAGGGTAGGAACAGGCCCAAAGCTGGTTTCTTAGTTCCAGGCCAGAGACAGGCTTGGAACTCTGACAGCAAAGCACAAATAGCCAAGTACTGTAGGCTACTTTGTTATCCGATCAATAACTTTCTAAACAGGCTTCAGGACCTGAACTAGCCTCAGAACCAGGCTGTCGACAGAAGTCCAGTTCTGGGGCTGATCCAAGCCTGTCCTGGAGGGGAACTGGGGGCAAATGCGCGTCGTGTATGATGACATTGTACGTACTCGTCCGCATGTGGTGCACCGAAAGAGGGTCGAATTTGGCGTCTGATGGGTCTGGGCTGGCGCCATCCCGGACCAGGAAGACGTCCGCCCAGAGCGAGCCGTTGTTCTGTACACTCTACACACCTTTGCGTTAGCCAGAAGCAAGCATCGAAGCAGAATACGACGCACCGGAGGCAGGTTCACAGTGAAGTCTGCAGCACGCCTCTCATTCCAATCACCAAACGTGATGTTGTTCCACACCAAGCTCGGGAGCTCCGCGTCCTGGTCCTTCCTGTACCCTCCCGTCCACTTGCCCGAGAACACATCCCCAGTCGGAGAGGTCGACAGATGCACATGCATCGCCAGCGGAATGCCCAGCGGCCACACCGGGACTGCAGCCGTAGGGACCGCACCCGCCGCGGCCCCCACCGGGGTGCTCTGTCCGGGCACCTGCGCCTGCGGCACGGACGCCTGCGATGTCCCCGGAGCGACCGCGGGTGCCTCCTGCGGCGTCTTCGAGCCTAGGAACCTGGTGACTGCACGCCGCACACACCGCGACACGCAACAACACGCCGGTGAGCCTCACGCCGCAAACACGCACGCACATTCGCCGCTGAAACTGATGCGCGCACTCACTCAGCTGGGAGACCACGATGGCCAGCACGACTTGCTACAATACACGACACACGGGCAACGAATTCCGTCAGAAACGCTGCGGAGTCGCACGGAGCGCGCTGCATGCGCACGCACCTGTGCAATGGCGAAGAATCTGCGCGCGGGGCTCTGCTCAGCGGGGGCGGCGTTTGCTGGCGCCGCGGGTGCGGGCGCGTTCGGTGTCGGCATGGCTTTGCGCACGGCCTTGGCTGTCCTCGGTCTGTTCGGGGCCGGTGTGGGCGAGAGGGCTGCGAGGCGACGACGTCGACGGAGAACGAGAAGAGGCGTGCGTGCTGGTGCGATTAATCCTGTGCTGCATCCTGGCGCGTAGGTGCAATAGGCGCGCGATATACGTGCTCAATCGCGCCCGGTCCGGTGCCCGAGCGTACCTTTGCGTCCTGAATTATGCCCGAGCTCTCTCTCCGCGTCCTCCACCAACGTTGCAGTGCATGTAATTAAGGAGAAGAGAATGGCCATGAGGCCTTATGGTGAGAACTGGCCATGAAAGAGGCTGAGAGAGAGACTCCTCTCATCACAACATGGCCGAGCAACCCATGCGGGCGTGTAGCAGACTGACAGTGGCGCAAGCGATGGGGTGGATGGATATTGGCTCTGGTACGGTGTTCTAACACGTTTGCCAATAGCGAATGCATAGCTCATTTTCCCCGCGATGAGGTTGTTTAACCAGCCGACGCTCAGGGAAGTGGCGATGTCCAGATTCTGTAGTCATTCGTGTGTCGCGGCCAATTCCACGAGCGCTACACATCCGAATCCTCCACCTCGGTGAACATTTTACAACACCCTCGCGCCTCGAAATTGAGAGCCACATTCCTTTCCTGTCTTCAGTGAGTACGAACGGGTACGAACGGGCCCTAATATCATGTGATGAAAACCCATCCTGTTTGATCTCGCGCGCGCGGGCGCTGGCGACGAGATCATATCGATATCCGCAGCCCTGCGCACCGGCAGAAGTGTTGGCCGACGATTCACAAACTTCTGAGGTGCGGAGCGACGTTTGTAATTGGACACGAGGGCAGGGTGATCCATTCATGGCGCGGCGGGGTGCGACGGGGCCTTCCTGCGGAGGCGGTGAGCGGGCGTAGACGGAGGTATGGTTACCAAAATACGTCTGCTCCGCCCGTGGATCGGCACCGGTGAAAACGTTAACTAGGACAGTACCTCAGCTGCGCCACTCCTATTAGGATGGGTGTCTAAAGCTGCTGTAGCATGCAAGTGCGTGTGTGCATATGCCGACTGAGCTTCTCAAAAATACTACTTGCATCATCCCTGCTGTATCACCTGAATCTGTTTGCCGCGCCGGCGGACGCGAGAACACAGGTCGAGCACGCCTACCAAGCGAGGCCTGTCATGATGTCGTGTTTCGATCGCTCAATTTCTCCAGGACGTCGAGCGAGTGAACTCCGGGGTCTGCATTATGCATAGGACGCAGTCGGCGCTTTGGCGAAACCCGTGCCGACTGCATCTCCTTTGCGCGCAATAGACGGCGCGGTACAGCCTTCGGACGCGAGGCTGTATTAGTGCCGTTTCCCGGACAGCGTGAGCTGCAGCGTTAGAGTGCTAATACACAACAGGGGATTATTAGTATCTGAGACGATCAGCAAGGGTTGGAGGTTGCAATTGGACGGGAATAGCTGCGGCCGGGTGCGAACCGCTGAGACGGTTGAGCAAGCTTGGCATTACTATTAGTCTTCGCATACCTTGAAACAGTGATCATGCTCTAGGGGATGTCAACGGCCACATCAGCCATGCAGGTGTACGCTCTCGAGAGCGAGAGCAAGGATTCTGTTGGTCGGGGGAGGAGTTAAGTGGGAGATGCCGGCAACCGACGGCGGGGAGAATATTTGAGCGTGCGAGCAAGCGCCGGCTATCTATAAGTACACAGATCTAGATCTCGATCGCCTTATACCCCAGATTAGTATCGGCTGCAACTCGCGGGATTTGACTGCTTATTGCAAGACAAATTTGAAGTCTGGTCTACCACGGTGGCACGGTCCACCAGCAGCTACGCACACACGATACCCAGGTAAAAGGCGGTGATGGGATGAATCTTCACGTTCTTTTGACACTCACTGCCGCACCTATAAATGATCACCGCACGCTTGTGACGACACTAGGGCCCCCTGGCACTGTGCGTTCGTTGCTATACTGCGGACTGTCCCGCGCCATGCAGCGTCCGCAGCCACTGCCCACGGCCATTTCACGGGGACACGAACTTGGAATGGACGGGACTCACTGTTAGAGTTTTCCTGCAGTGCTACCGCGCTGCTTGAGTATAAGACTTGTTAAGGTCTTATAACCCGTCTAGATGTTTCAGTATGTGCTCAGGCTAGCCCAGAAGTGGGAGCACGGTGGCGCAAGGGCGTGTGGGCGAGGAGGAACGCGTATGTGTGGGAGGGAGAGGGAGGCGGGGTGGCCGGAGTCTTTGCAGGAGCATGGAAGGCGAGGGCGATGTCAGGATGGCGCTCAGCGGGGGATGCGCCGTGCACTTAAGAACGCCCGCCCGCAGGTCCTTGCACGACTTCCTCCACACCACCACGTTCCCGGCAGGCCCGTTCGCTACCGTGCCCTCCTCTGACCTCGCCGCCCCCACGGCGCACCCCTCCAACGCCATGGCCCACGACCAACGACCCCCCTTGCCCTCATTGTCCTCTCAATCCTCCGTAACCGACGAGCCTATGGACCCCTTCCACGACCGCCAGCGCGCCATCAATTTCGCCGCGCCCTCCATGCCCACCACGAGGATATCCACGCCCAGCGAGAGTGTCGTCTCGTTCCCGAATGAGTTCGGTACGCTCGACCAGTACAACGATGAGGAGGAGGAGAAGCTGCCTCTCAACAGAGGTGCGGGGGGGTTGTACCCGCCGACGTGAGTGCCCGTCTCCGCGCTTGTTTCGCGGAGTGTTCTGAGTGATGACGCGCAGACAATTCGATCCGAACTCCTTCGGCGATCCGTACGGGCGCCCAACATCGGTCGCATCGACGTCCTCGCTGGGAGTTGAATCTCAGTGGCGCCGCCGGCAGACGATCAAACGCGGCGTGACCCGGAAAGTGCAACTGACCCAGGGCAATTTCATATCGGAGTATCCGGTGCCCAGTGCTGTGTTCAGTGCTATCGAGGGGCAATGGCAGCAGAGCAAGACTACCGAGTTCTCGTAGGTCGCTTTAGCGTGCTCACGCTCGTTTTCTAATGGCTATTCCAGCCACATGCGGTACACGGCGGCCACGGTTGATCCCGACGACTTTTCAGAGGCAAACGGGTACACCTTGCGCACGAAGCTCTACCAGCGCCAGACTGAACTGCTGATTGCCGTCACTTCGTACAACGAAGACAAGACGCTTTATGCGCGTACCTTGCATGGTGTCATGCTCAACATCCGCGATATTTGCAAAACTAAGCAATCCAAGTACTGGCGTCGCTCTGCGGAGGAGGGTGTGCCGGGGTGGCAGCGCATTACCGTCGCGCTCATTATTGACGGTCTCGAGGCCATGGACAAGACGGTTTTGGATATTCTGGCTACTGTCGGTGTATACCAGGACGGTGTCATGAAGAAGCAGATCGACGGCAAGGATACCGTCGCTCACATATTCGAGGTAGAGCGGGCGTTTACCCTGTTGTGCGACATTTATTGACATATTGGACAGTACACAACTCAGTTGTCCGTCGACGCGACTCCCCAGTTGGTCGTCCCTCACGCGGAGGACCCCAACAACTTGGTGCCCGTACAGATCATTTTGGTCATCAAAGCGAAGAACCAGAAGAAGATCAACTCTCACCGATGGTTATTCAACGCCATCGGTAAGATGCTGGAGGTGCGAGAAGACGACAGTCTCGTTCAACATATATCTAACTGCGTGGTCAGCCCGAAATCTGCGTTTTGATTGATGCGGGTACGAAGCCCGGCCGCAAGTCCATCTACTATCTGTGGGAAGCCTTCTACAACGACGCTCACCTTGGTGGTTGCTGTGGTGAAATCCACGCGATGATTGAGGGTGGCAGGAAGTTGTTGAACCCCCTGGTTGCGGCACAAAACTTCGAGTACAAAATGTCCAACATTCTCGGTCGGTGAACATACTTCATCCTGTGACGTTGAGCTGACGTTGGGCGTCGACAGACAAACCTCTGGAGAGTAGTTTCGGTTACGTCTCCGTGCTTCCCGGTGCTTTCTCCGCATACCGATACCGCGCTATCCTCGGACGCCCTCTGGAGCAATACTTCCACGGTGATCACTCTTTGGCTGATCGACTTGGGCCGAAGGGTATCTATGGCATGAACATCTTCACTAAGAACATGTTCTTGGCGGAGGATCGTATCCTCTGTTTCGAGCTCGTGGCGAAGGCGAACGACAGGTGGACGTTGACATACGTCAAGCCCAGCAAGGCAGAGACTGATGTGCCCGAGTCCGCTGCGGAGCTCATTGGTCAACGTCGACGTTGGTTGAACGGTTCCTTTGCGGCATCAGTCGTAAGTTTCGACTGCTATCATTCGTTTCTATACCCACGAGCTGACACTGGCTGCTAGTATGCTATCATCAACTTCTTCAACCTGTACAGGTCCGGGCACGGCATCATCCGCATGTTCTTCTTCCATGTCCAAGCATTGGTATGTTTTCCGCGTCTTTCAGTCAAGATAATCACAAGTTCATAGTTCAACACAGTACAACGTCTTCAGTTTGATCTTCTCGTGGTTCGCACTGGCAAACATCTGGCTCACGTTCTCCATCATCATCGACTTGCTACCAAGCCAGAATATCGTCTTCTTCGGCACAGTGACTATAGTAAGCGCGGGATTTGCGTGGTGCCGAATTATGACAGTGCCTGACTGTCACCGTAGACTCACTGGGTGAATCTGGCGCTCAAATGGATCTACCTCGCGTTCCTCGCTCTGCAGGTACGTCATCCGTCACTTGTGTGAGAGCTGATACTCATTGGACTGTAGTTCGTGCTGGCGTTGGGCAATCGGCCGAAGGGTGAACGCGCGACGTACAACATCACGCTCTGGTAGGTTTATTGGTTCAAATTTGTGAGCTCCATGCTGACTATGTTCTAGGGTCTACGGAATCTTGGCAGTCTATCTCCTTGTTTGTTCATGGGCATTGACAGTCAAGTCGTTCCAGGTATGATGATCTTAGGCTCTCACTGTGTCCCCTCTGACCCGTCAATTTTGTAGAACATCCCGGCTCTACTCGCCAAGCAGACATCTACGGCTGACATCATCAAGGAATTCTTCGTCCCTCCTATTGGTGCTTTGATCGCTGCCATGTTGTCGACCTTTGGTCTCTGGCTGATCGCCTCACTGCTCTACGTACGTGATCCAACGCTCTTCGCTGCGTGTGCCCTCCGCTCACAGCACCGCATATAGCGCGACCCCTGGCACATCGCGTCCAGTATGCTGCAGTACTTGTGCCTGGCACCGAGCTTCACGAACGTCCTGAACGTGTACGCATTCTGCAACCTGCACGACGTGTCCTGGGGTACCAAGGGCAGTGACAAGGCCGAGGCGCTCCCCTCCGTCTCGTCGAAGAAGAGCAAGGACGCGGACACGGCGGTCGTGGAGGACACTGCGCGCGCGAAGGAGGATCTCGACCAGGTGTTCAAGGAGACCGTCACGCGCGCGCTCACGAAGATCGACACAAAGGAGGTCGTCGAGAAGCCGACGATGGACGACGAGAACAAGACGTTCCGTACGCGCCTCGTCTCGTTCTGGATGCTCAGCAACGCCGGCCTTGCGATCGCGATCGAGAACCTGAACGGGCTCCCGTCCGACAACGAGGCCGCGGACGAGGCGCGCCTCGTCTCGCGCCAGAACACGTACTTTGCCGTCATCCTGTACTCCACGTTTGGCCTCGCGCTCGTGAAGTTCGCAGGGGTGAGTCTCTCCGCCGCTGGAATTTCCCTGTGCTGTGAACTGATTGATGCGGCTTTGCAGTGTCTGTTCTACTGGTTCAAGAGGAACCTCTTCCGCTGCTGCCGGAGGAACTGAGCGGCGCGTGTGGGGCGTGTCGCGGACGAGTACGTATCATATCGCAATGTCTCCTGTCTTTGCTATACTCGCGCTCTGGAGGACTTCCTTACCCGGGTCATGGACACTTCGTGCTACGGCTCCGTGCCAGGAAACCATTATCTCCTCGCTTAATGATTCATGTTTTCGTGACGATATGCTATGGAAGCTTTGTGTGCGGAAGCAGAAGAAGTGCCCCTCCTCCCGGGGGCAATAGACATTGATGTTGATGTTGATGTTTAGTAGCAACGAACTCTGGTTGATCCATACATACGGTCCGAGAAATGTAGCACTTGCGTTGGCATATCCCTCCACTCCCATACATTGCGACGTTGCTAGCGCATTCATTGCACACAATATCGATAAAGATCTTTCAAGATATAGATATCGCGAGGTCATACACGCTCACATTGGACGAGGAACCACGCCTCGGATAGATGTGGACAAGAATACAAATGCACTCGGCACTAAGTACGGGGTGGGGGCGTGGATGTCGTGACAGCAAAACAAAACAGAACGAACGGCGAAGCTACGATGACGCGGGACAGATGGTGATACAGAGAACGAGTCGGGCCTCCAGGATGCGTGTATATGGCGGAGGCCGTCTAGAACGGGTTCTCGTCCTCGTCAGTCTTGTTCGCGGGCTGGCTCTCTGCCTGCGGCGCGTCCTCAGAGTCGGAATCGGAGCTGGCCGCTTGCGCCTGCCCGAAGAGCGACGGCATAGGCTTCGAGACACCCCTGCGCGTGCAACCATGATCAGTCAGCCGCACCACGACCTGAGCCACCGCGCTGCTTACTTGGTGAAGTGCTTCTTCTTCGTCGCGTTCAGCTTCTGGCTGCACGGCGTGACCATGTTGTCCGTCGGCGAGACATACGTCGGGTTGCTGCAGAGCCCTCTCAGCTACGGTTCGGGGAGATCTATGAAATCGGGCGCGGAACTCACTGCGACTTCGCGAACTTCTTCGCGAGGAGGGCCTTCGCGCCCATGCCCGGGGCCTGGTTCATCAGCCCGTTGGTTGCGTTCCCGAGGGGCGCCTGGGGCACGACGACGTGCGCCGCCTGCGAGGGGTTGTGCAGGGGCTGGATGGGCGAGTCGTTCGGGGTGGTGGTCGCGGACATTGTGGCTGGTTCTCGTGTGGGCTGGGTGGGTTGTGTGAGCTGTGTGGTGAGGAAGGCGCGGGGAATGGCAGGGAGTTTATAGCACGGAGCGCAGGTTCGAATGGTCGTGAAGGAAGGGGATGTGGCTGGTACAGGTTGGACTTGCTGTTCGTTTTGTGCGTGCGCGTCTCTGAAATGAACATCACGTGGAACGTGGTCGCGTCGTGGCTCAGACCACGTGGCCGTGTCCGCCGACTCGAATCCACGGGCGCGACTCGAGAGCTGGCTTGGCTTCTACCATGATCTTCTCATGAATTTGAAGAGGCGCTCTAGTCTATCATGTAGAACTTTCGTTAAAGGCATATTCTCAAGACAAACAGCGCATTCTCTGATGGACCCGGTTACAGGTGTGTCGCTCTGCAGCCGATGTCAAAAGCACTCACTTCTTCACGTCTTGATTCTGTGAAAACTTTGGGACGTCGTATGAATGCGAACGTCATTATCATATTCCATGTACCCTCTGCCAGTGCTTGAAGCGTGACATGTACATTGTACGTACGCGGAATGGCATGCCTCACTGCTTCCGAAGACGCAGCGCGACTAGACCCACCGTGACACACAAGCCCGGCTCAGCTACGTCCTCAAGACGTTGTCATAGAGTGCTCGACGGTGTCCACCTCTAAAGTGAAACAAATGCATACTAAGGTACGACCGGCCGCTATTACAAAGAACAAGTATGCCCCGCTGACACGTACATTCCTGAACAAACAGTCCACAGTAACCGCTACCGTGTGCTCTGTGTGTGTGCCTCTACAGAGCTTGGAGACCGGCCTATTCTCCGCATCTCGGGGAAACGATGAAATACCGTGGGTGCCAGTATTGAAGCCGTTCCAGCGCGCGCAGACAAACTCACGGATCAAGTATCGGACACGGAGCAGCCAGCGTCCGCCCATGGCCTAACCAACTGCAGCTTCCAGTGCTGCATGCATCCCGCAGCGCTCTCTACGCCCTGAGAAGGCGTCAGGGCCGAATATATGGTTCGCACATAATCCCGGTGGCACCCAGAGTCTAGCAGAGCGCCCCTCACAGCCTCACACCCCCCACGAGCTAGAAGCCCAACAAACGCGCGAAGCCGCCCCGTCATGGATAAGTAGCCGACACACTCGAGCAACGTGCCTGCCATAATGGCCGCGTTATCTAGGTTTCCGCGACGGCGTCGAGCGTGTTCGTGATAGCCCTGCCGAACGCGACGTCACGGTGCGTCCGCTATCGACCTCCGGCCTCGTTCAACTTAATCATAATGCATGAACAGGGGTCGTTTCCACGAAGTGGGGCCACATGCGCTCTTTGCGCGGCGCGAGGCCTCGTTATGTCCGACGTCGTATCTTGCAGTCGCGGCACCTCACGGCCATCTATGATCTATCTGCCTGTACGCCGTCAGCGCGTCTCTAGAACTGTGGCCTCAGACACGCTATCTCGCCCGACCAACCCGTCGAAGGTCTGTCCGCGCGGTTGGCTGCTTGGAAGTTGTACGGGATGTGGACGGCAACCACCCGTCATACCGCCATCAACATAAAATACATATCTCATCAAGACGCACACCACAAAGCAGCCAAGTCTCACCAAAATATATTCCCAACCACCGCGCCCTCCGCCGGATACATCAACTGCACCACCCCAAGTGGCCCAAAGCCCCCGAGCCGCAGGATCGTCGCCCCACGCGCAGCCCACACGCGCGCACGCCATGTGCCCGCGCACCACTCCCAGCGCCCGCCCGCTGACAGCCGTTATCTCTCGACAGAGCGAACGTGCAGACTGAGTTAGCGTTGGCGTCGAGCGTTGGCGTCACGACGGACGCGGGACCCGCATCTGCTTTCGCGGACGACGTCGACGCGTGCGCGGGGTGGCACGGCGTGATGAAAGCTACCGTCCGCGCGGGTGCGCTCCGGAAGCAGAGCTGCCCAACGCGGGGCGTGCCGCTCACACACAGCTGCTGCTGGCATCCGGAGTCCGACTCCGACATGTCCAGTTGAAGACGCGTCGTGGACTGTGTTGAACGTTGGAACGCTGAGACGTCGACGGGGCCTCCGAGCTGCGACTGACAGTCCTTGACTCGCACCGGCGTGTGTTAGCAGCTCACCTAGACGGTGCACATGGATACCGCGGCTGGTCGCCAGAGGCCTCCAGTCCGGTCGCACAGAGGGCCTGCATGCGGAATCAAGATACACCCCTGCTAATACCAGATACACATCCTACGCGACGCCCACGCATGTCCGAAAGTGCGCAACGGTCAACCACGCATCGCATTAGAAGTCACACGTCTGGCTATCGTAGCATACGCCCATACAGCACCTCAACCGAGCAGACCAAGTACTCACCTGTGTCCAGGATACTCTCCCGCTAATACCGGATACACGTCCTGGCAACACGCCCGCGCCCGTCCGAAGGTGCGCAACGCATCGCATTAAGAGTCACACGTCTAGCTATTAGTATCATAGCACGCGCCTCCACAGCACCTCAACAGAGCAGAGCAGACCAAGTACTCGCAGGCACTCACCTGAATCTCCGAACTCGGAATCCAAATGTCATTAATGCCGGACAGAACAGGTCCGACAACGCGCTTCCACGCCCAGGCCAAGCGGCAAGCGACGAGCCCAGCGGACGCCACCGCGCCATTGCCCCCGCGCCCCAGGCCCCCCGCGGAGATGGCCGACGAATAGGATTTAGACACCCCTGTGCGCATCCCGCGCCCCGGGGCGGCCGCCTGCGAGGGACTCTGGCTTGCTGGGACATTGCTCGGCCTCCCTCACCTCGGGCCTCGGGGAGAGAGACGGCGTTTCCCCGTGCGCGCAAGGCTCTTCCTCGGACGTCGTACTTACAGCGCATAATGCCAATGCCAAAAAGACCGCGTCGCGTACCTGGATGACCGCATAGTAATACCGGTGACTATTGGCATTGCGATTGCGAATCGCCAGCGCGCGGGGAGCCGGGGACCACCGCTGCGAGTGGCACGCACTCGGACTGGGTGCGAGATACACGCTATGCCCGCGCGGGCTCCCACCGCGCACACGGCCATCATCGTGCGCATGCGCGGGCGAGGCGTCCGCGGTGGACCGTGTCCTTCCCCAGCCTTCTTGAGCCTCAGCCTGTTGTTGCGCCGGCGAAATTGCATCGCATCAGGATATCATCGAACGGCCAACCGCCAGCGAGCAACCTAGGGCGGAGTTGGCAATGGTTGAAGGTGGATGACTGATTACTGAGCCGCCGCGCCCCGGGCCTGCACAGCGGATCGTCGTCGCCCGATTCGAGCAGCGGCGCGTTCGCGTCTCGTCTCATCTGCGCCCGTGTCCGTGCACTTCTCCGTCTGCGGCGCGCGCCCGAAGGTGAAGCTCTGAAGATTGAAGCTTGAACTCGAAGGGCCGAGACGGAGACGCCGCGCACCAAGCCCCATAGGGACGTCCCTGGGCAGCTCGATACGACGGTGGACGATGCACCAAAAGCTTGAAGCGCCGCGGAGTTGCGCGCGCGGGCCTCGTGGCTACCGGACGGGCCTATGGGGTGCGCGCGCGGCGCGGGTGCCGGGCCCGCGCAAGTGTTCTGCGTCTGAGTTCTGCGTCGAGAGTTCTGCGAGAGTGTTCTGCGTCGAACGCGTCCAAATGAACGGGCGGGCGAGGCCTGGGGCAGGCCAGGCGGGGCGCGCGCGAAGACGAGCGCAGAGAGCCAGAGGGCGATGAATCCGGGGATCCATCCATCTGAGATCCCCGGGATGTGTGAGGATGTGTGCGGGGAGTTTAGGTGGGTCTTCTGTGACTGCTCGAGCGAGGCGGGCTTCTCGCCTTCCTCGAGCCCTTCGGGGGCGGGGTGCGGTTGCGCAATCGAGTGCTCGCGAGCTATGTTCAATTGTGCCATGTTCGAGTTTCGAGTGCACCGCGCCCGTCCGTCCGTGCCGCCCGGGGCTGGGCTATTTCGACAGCGTTATCGCGACTGATCGAGAATCGGGGCCACTTGCAGACGGATGTGCCCCAGTAGTTGTGTATGGATCTCGGATGGGAGGAGCGATGGTGCGCCTGCGCGCGCGCCTCGCCCGCAGCGCGAACGGCCCGCCGCGAGTAGTCGTGTGCCCGTGCTCCCGTGCATGTGTCTTGTTCGCCGGCGCGTCGTCCGCTGTTCGAACTGTTAGAATGGAGAGCTGGGGCTCCTCTTGTTGCAAGCTGCGACCGGGCGATGCGTCTGTGCGCCCCGACTATCCACAGCTGTCAAGGAGCGCAGGCGGCGGTGGAGCACGGCTGATGCGGGGTATGTACCTTGCCTGGAGGGACTCCGGGGAAGCCCTGTGATTCTGTGCTCTGGACTCTGGAGCGGGTGTGCGGGGGCGGGGTCGCCTGACGTGCGTCGTGCATACTGAACGCACCGGGGGCGGTGGACGCGGAGAGCAGGCCGTGCAGATGAAGTTGGGAAAAGGGGAAAAGTGGCCCAGCTGGCGGCGGAGGGTGTCGTTACGGCAGGGCTCTTATCTGGGAGGGCGTGGTGGGGCGCAGGCGAGCTGCGAGCGGGACCCGTGTAGGAGAACGGGGAGGTTTGTGGGCGTCCGTGGAGGGGAAATGAACAGGACCCGAGGCGAGTAGGATGGCCCTGGGCAAGATAGAAGCGAGGCGAGCGGTGGGGGCTGTGGGACACTGGGGGGACGGCAATCGATGGTGCGGTGCGGGGGATTGGACGATGGGGAGATGGAGAAAGGAGGGGAGACGAACGTGGTGATGTGGGTAGGCAGGAGGGGACTCTAGACCCCTGCGGTGGCCGGGAGCACGTGAATATTGGTCGTGCGATTGCCGAGGGGGGCGTATGGATGTCTCAGCGGGTGCGCGGGCGGGCGGGGGAGGAGAGGAGGCGGGAAGGAGCGACGAGGGGGGGGTCAGGTGTGCGGACAGGTGGGCAGACAGAGACGTAAGGCGAGCTCGGTCCAAATCATCACTCACTCACTCACTCACCCAAGGGAGCGCCGGGCGAGCGGGAGGATGGCGGGGCGCGTGGCAAAAGGTTAAAGAGCGAGCGGGTGTTGATTCGACGCGGCTCCTGCGTCGGGCGCACTCAGCGGAACGGAGAATCTCCTCTCTCCCTCAAATACCCTCCCCGCCCCCTTCCATTCCTCTCCCTCCCCCTCCCCCCTGCACCCCGCCCTCCCCGCTGCACCAGCCATGCCAGGCGACATCCTCAACAAGCGCAAGATTGCCGTCCTCGGCTCGCGCTCCGTCGGTGCGTCCCCTGCCCCTATCCCCGCCCGCCCCGCTCACCCGCGCCCCGCGCCCCGCCAGGCAAGTCCTCGCTCGTCATCCAGTTCATACAGAACCACTTCGTCGAGTCCTACTACCCCACCATCGAGTCCGTCTTCAACAAGAACCTCTCCTACAACGGCGTCGACTACGACTGTGACATCATCGACACCGCTGGCCAGGTCCGTCTCTCTCTTCTTCCCCTCCTCCCCTCCCTCCGCACCGCTCACGCCCCACGCGCACAGGACGAGTACACGATCCTCAACTCCAAGCACGCCATTGGCATCCACGGCTACGTCCTCGTCTACTCCGTCACCAGCCGCAAGTCCTACGAGATGATTCGCATCGTGTACGACAAGATCATCGACTTCTGCGGCATCAACTCCATCCCCTGTGTCATCGTCGGCTCCAAGACCGACCTCCCAAACAGGTGCGCCCCCCTTCGCTCGTCCTCGCGCGGCGCGCCCGTGCCCACGTCCTGTCTTTGCGCCGCGTTCAGCCCGCGCCGCGCGCCCGATCCGGTTGCTCACGTGCCTTCTAGGCAAGTCGACGAGGAGGAAGCACAAAAGCTCGCGCACGACCTCGACGCCGCGTTCGTCGAGACCAGCGCGAAGAACAATGTCAACGTCGGTACGTCCGCTCGCGTCCCCCCGCCCGTGCGTTTTTCCCTAGCGGAGCTAACGCGAGAACCCGCCCGCGCGCAGCCAAGGTCTTCGAGCTCTGCCTCGCGCAGATCGAGAAGCGCCAGCCAAATAACAAGCAGGAGCCCCCGGCCAGCAGGTGCATTATCATGTGAACGCGTCCGACGCATGCGCACCCATGCCCCGTCCGAATCCCCGCCATCGCTCTCTCCTTCCCACGCACAAGCACGTAAACTCGCATCGCCCCACCCATAGACACAACAACCCTGCATCACTCGCACATACATCTCCGTAATGGTCTGTATCCCTTTTCTCCCGCTTTCATTCTTGCGCATCTCCTGGTGGACTGCATTTGGATTCTTCTCGCGCGCCCCTTCTCCCGTGCCCTCCTCCATTACACCCGGAGCTGCGCGGTCCCGTCCCTTTATTGAGCCGGCTCGTTTGTCTAGAGGTCGAAGCTGACACACCGCTACTCCCCGCGTCGCCTGCAGTATTCACTCTTGCATACTCGGACTGCGATTGACATTCGCCCGTCCCGTCCCGTCCCCGGTCTCCCTCCGGTTTTTCCGTTTCGCATTGCGCATTACAGCCACACCCGCCCATCGTGCCTTCCTTTGTCGTCCCCCGCCGCGTGTACAGCTTGTATGATCCCCTCCATTGTTGTCCGAGTCTCTCGCTTCGTCCCGGGTCCCGTCTCGTCTCGTCTCGTCTCGTTTCCCCGTGTCCCCTGTGACTGTCCCTCTCCTCCTGTCCTGCGCCCGGCCCGTTCCCCCCGTCTAGTACGTACTACATACATTAACCCCCCTCCGGGGACGCGCACGCCCATGTACAGCCCCCCCGAAGCCCGTAATCCCGATAAATGCTTACCGTACATTCCCCCGCCGACGCGCGGGCCGCGCTAGTGTCACCACCAAACCTCTAAACCGGACGAACGCTCGAGCTCCGTCGACGGCCCGCAGTCTCCTACGCTCGCAAGCTCAAAACAAGCCTCAGGTCTCAGGTCACAAGGCCCCGTGGTCGGAGCCCGACGTCGCGCGCTGCCACGGTGACCGCGCCATCTGAATCTGCACCGCGCAAGCACTCACGCGGATGCTAAATTTTGCATGCAGCAGCGGACCAGTGGCCTGCCATTAGCATCACTGCCATTAGCAACGTAACGTTCAGCCTCCAGAGTCCAAGCAGCCTCTCCGGATCTCCGGGCGCGCGCGCGTGCGTGTTCCTGCCGTCTCATCGCGACCGATCGGCGATCGTGCAGCGTTCACGTAGAGCAACAGTCTAAGAGACTAATAATACTGGTAGGATATTTTGATGTTTTCCAAACACGTACTGCCAGACAGAAGAATTATCGTTTAGAGCCGGATACCATCCCGAGACCTGTCCGAGTACTAGTCTGATCGTGATTAAATCTTTAATGTGCAGACTGCCGTGGTGCGTAGGCGTGCGTGCGTGCGTGCCTCCAGGCCCGGCGGCGACGGCGGAATATAATATACAGGTACTACGCAGTATGAGTATGTTAGTATGTACGCTCGCCGTGGACACCCTGCGGACGTCAGAACTGGGTCACTTACGCGGCGTGTATGTAACCGTAACCTGTAACTGTGTGTGGCCCGGGTGTGCCTCGATATGCGGGCCGTGTTCGGCTGCGGCTAGCAATGTACCATGTTGTGTCGTCGCTGCAGTGTTCGAGTGCATGTAACATACAGTGATACATCTATACATACAGATCGAGCACACACGCATGCGTCTCGGCCCCTTCTCGATCCCGACGTTTCGTCTCGTTCGTACTAGTACGACCCGTGCACCCCGCGCGCGAGGCACACGCACGCGTACGGCCGCTACCCCGCACCCGGTCCCTCTCCCCAACCACCACAGAACTACGCCCCAAAGCAGAACGATCGCCTCCAACTCTAAGCAGACCCATCCCCGAGGTAGCGCACGGTAACCGCTCGCCCGCCCAGCCCGCGCACGCGCACGACCTGCGGGTCGCCCGGCACGAGGTCGATCGCCTGGTCGGACCACTGCGCGTCCGCGCCGCTGCCGCCCGCGACGTCGAGCACGATGCCCTTCACGGGCTTCGCCGCGGAGAGCTCGACGTGCGCGCCGTCTGGGCGCACCGTGACGCGCAGCGCGACTTCCTCGCGGCTCGGGAACTTGAGGTATTTGTACGGCTCCGGCCTGCGAGCGTGCGTGTGTCAATTAACCCTCGACGGAGGAAAAAAGGGAAAGGAGAAACATGGGGAAGGGCGCACCAGTTCGACGTGCGCGCGAGCACGGACCCGTCCGCGGCGAGCAGCCGCGCAGAAACAACGATCGCGCGCGGGACCTCGCCCAGGGACGTGCGCACGGGCTGCCCGGGGAGCGCGCCCGCCCACAGCTCCGTCGCCGCGTTCGGCGCGAGGACAACCGCCGTCTGCGTCTTCTCCACCCAGTCCGAGTGCAGGTCGAACGTGGCGAGCTCGAGCGTGGCCGCGCGCGGCGCGAGCGTAGCGTTCGTGCCCCACACGGCGAGCGCGGTCTCGATGCGCACGCGCGCGGCGCTGTGCGCGTCGGGGTAGGTCGTGACCGTCGTGCGCGTCGTGCCGACGGTGAGCGGCGCGAGCTCGCGCGCGATCGCGAAGTAGGCGGGCTTGGGGCGGAGGAAGTAGTCCACGATCGCCCAGGACGTGACCGGCCAGCAGTCGTTGATCTGTCAAGCGGGCGCGCGGGGTGTCAGTGAGTGAGTGGCTGGATGCGCGCGGCAAGGGGAGGGCGGGCCAGGCCCGAGGCTCCAGCCGGGCAGCGTCAGTGCCGTTCTGGAACCCGCGAAGGTCCGGGGCAGCGTGCGACGCAGAAGGCCGAACGGGCGCGCACGCCCCACGGGGACGGGGCGAGTCAATGTACGTGCGGTGCGTGGGGTGCTCACCTGCCACACGAGCGCGCCGGCCGTGTACTCCCTGCCCCTGCCCTTCCAGTTCCGCCGCCAGAGGCGGTAAGCGGCGGCGAGCGTCTCCGCCTGCATGATCTGCGTGTAATACACGTAACTGGCCGGCGCACGCGGGTCAGCGGGTCGCGGCGCGCGCGGGGAGCCGGGGGCGACTGACCTCTCGATGTCGAAGGCGTGCTTGAAGTTCTCCACGAGATACAGCTGCGCGCGGGTCAGCGATGGGCGCGCGGGCGCCGGGGGCATCACGCGCGGAGGTGTGGGGACGCACCTCGAGCCTGCGCTCGAAGCCCTCGGCCTTGTTGTGGTTGCACATCGTCCTGCGCGCGCGGGTGCTCAGCCGGTACGTAAAGATGAGTGGGCTGTCAATGAAGCGTACCTGGACTGGGGGAAGCGCTCTGATTCGTCGCCGCCGAGCCAGTAGTCGACGGTCCGGATGTTTGGGTAAGCCTCCCTGATGCACGGCGGCGCGTTCAGTAGGGGTCAGTAGACGGCGGCGGGCGGGGAGCGGGGAGATGACAAACATTCCAAACTCGGACACAAAGCGGCCGGCGAGGGTGTCCCACTTGTGCCACGGCTCTTGAGACCCGTGCCATACATTCCCTGGACGTTCCCGAGGTGAGAAGACAACAGCCGACATTAACGGCAGACGCACACTGGTGGAGGTCGCCGTAGCGCTTGTCCGTGGTTTCCTTCCCAAATCCGCTGTACGGCGAAGCGCGGTGGTAATAGATGTCGCTCAGCTGCTCGACGATGGAGGGCAGGACGCGCTCGTAGATGTAGCGCGCGGGGAAGTTGGTCTTCCGGAAGTCGGACTTCTCGTCCGAGTAGTCGAGCTCGAGCTTCAAGGACTCCGCGATTTGATAATCTGCATTAATCGGACGATCGATACACCCGAGTCTCTCATGCAGATGGCGGCCGACGCACCCTCGTTATTCCCGGCTGGGGAGAGAATCAGCGGAGGTCAGCGCGGTGATGTTTGCGTCGGCTGGGAGCGCATCTGCTCACCGAAGATCACGATGGATGGATGGTGCCGAAGTCGCTTCACATTCTGCTCGGCCTCGATCTCCACGGACTTTGTAAAGGACTCGTACGCCGGGTACTGCAAGCGAGAGAACGTTCCCGGTCAAACATTGCCCCGTGGAGAAGGTCGCATTAACGCGCGTACCTGGCCACAGCCGAACATGAAGTCCTGCCACACCATAATCCCGAGCTCTGTTGGGGATAAGTCACAAGGCCGAGAACACCTTCTCTACACGGCACTTACCGTCGCAGATGTCGTAGAAAACGTCTGCTTCGTAAATGCCGCCGCCCCAAACACGGATCATGTTCTGGTTGCCGTCCACGAGGAGCTGCAGCCACTTCCGATACCTCTCCGGCGTAAGTCTGTTAATACAGCGGTTATTAGCGGTGGATTTCGGCCGAGTCCTCGTGAGGTGTTGCCTTACGTAGTCAAGAACGAGTCAGCGGGAATCCAGTTCGATCCTGCATGCACGTAAGAACCGACATAGATTTTGACGTCGGTCGCGAGGCACGTACCACCACAGAATATGCGGATATTGTTGACCTCGAAGAGGAAAGAGCGCCCTTCTTGAACCTCTAGTTCGTCCTGGACAATCTTTACGCGGCGGAACGCGAACTTCTGCGTCTTAGAGTCCAGCAGATGTCCGTCCTGAATTTCCCAGCACAGTCAGCAGAAATTATAGCACCTTGCACCCACATGTAACCCCACCTTATCCAATATCTTGATCTCGACACTATAAATCGGCTGCTTGCCGTACCCCACGGGGTACCACAGATCCACAACGCCCGCGGACAACTTGAAATGCGCCTCCGCGCGCTCGCCCCTGACCGGAACGTTGGTCTGTCCGATGACCATCTTGCCCTCTGCGTCGATGATGTGCACCGCGGCGACGTACGGACCGCTCTGCGACAACTCGAAGGAGATGTCGACGGTGGAGGCGAGCTGCTCGTTGACGCGCTCACGGATGTCGAGGTCTGAGATGCGCGTGCTGTAGGTCTCGAGGCGGATGGGCTTCCAGGGGCCGGTGGTCATGAGCACCGGGCCTAAGCGATTTCGTTAGTGGTTAGTGGACGTGGCCATTCGATGCGACTGACCCCAGTCCCAGCCATAGCTGTGGTGAAAGTAGTGAGCTCGGAGAAAGCGTGATGCGCTGCCGGACCACGTACTTGTACTGCGCCTTGCGGACGTGGAGACGACTCGAGTCTCCGTTCCACAGGTTCAGCTTGCCATGTTTCTCTTCGATCTCGCGCCCCTGCGAGGAATGTAAGCTTCAGGAGTCAACGGAGGGTAAGTTGATGGGGCAGTACCTTGCGGAAGGCGCTCGCGAAGGTGAGCAGCAGGGTGTTTTCCCCGACCTTGAGGTGGCTCTTGACCGGGACCCGGTGGGCGACAAACTGGTTGTCCGTCCTGGACAAATAGTAACATTAGGGGTCATCCGCGCCTCGTCGTGTGAGCATGAAGCGATGCTCACTCTAGTATCTTCTCTCCGTTCTGCGATTGATGTGAGCATTCCATGTAGTGCGGGCAAGCGAAGGACCAGGCGGGACTCACCAATTCCACCACCGCAAAGGTGTCCAGGCCGTCGAACACGATATCGACGTTCTCCGCATTGGCCTCCTCGTCGGTTACGGTGAACTGCGTCTTGAACGCCCATTCAGCCTCGCCGACCCCTGCCGCACCAATCGCGTCAGCTATCAGTCCCCCATATACTTAACACGGCGCGTCGCGCTCAGGCTCACATTGTACGTCCCATTCCTTCAATCCAATGAACTAACGCCCTAGTTGTCAGCTTGCGCGCGCGATACGATCTGGGTCACCGCGACTCACCGGGTCCGGGATCTTCTTGTGGTGAATCAGCTCGACGTGCACCGTCGTCGGGAAGGAGTGCACCGGCAGCCACTCGCCCGCGCTCAACCCCGCGCCTCCGCCTCCCTCATTCTCCGCGAGGAACTGCCCGACCTGGTTGAAGCCCCAGTCCTCGTGCAGCTCCCTAGAAGTGAAGTTCACCGTCATCGCGCCGATGTCGCTGTCCAAATGTTACCGCGCGAGATAATATCGATAGCACAGAGCTGAAGGGAAGTCGCTGCGCCGTTCTGACTTCTACGAGCCCCGGGTCGGCGCGCGCGACCGTGCTTTAATACGGTCGGGCAGTCAGCTGCCCATGGGGAGAACGAAGCCAGGCGACCGAGGATACCCCGCGTGGCCGCGGCGCGCGCCCTCCCGTCCCGCCCACCGCGATCGCGCAGATTGCGATCGTACGGCATCGCGGCTCTCAATGTTCCACCGCGCGAGGGGCATTTAAACGTTCATGACTGCGAGGGACTCGGGGAGTGGGACAAGATAGCTAATTATACAGTGTCGTGTAAGTACTAGTACAGCACCAGTCGGACCGTCGTGTAGCCGTACACCGTAGTGGTCGCAAGTAAGACGTCGTATAGATGGGGAGCAATTATAGGGTATAGCACGGGGCATGTTTAGGCTCATGAGAGGTAGCGGAAGCCCGCGGGGCGGCCCTCCTCCTGCTCCTTCTTCGCGAACTCGCGGTTTTTTTTCTCCAGGTGCCGCTTGAAGACGTAGCACATGATGATGCAAAGCCCGTTCGTCGAGATGCAGATCGCGTACGAGTGCGCGTAGCTCGGGCCCCAGACCTTTGGCCATACGTATCTATAGAGGACAGTGCTCAGTGACAGGTCTCGGGTGGGTAGAGAGGCATCACTTACGAGCCGGCGATGTTTCCGAGTTGCGAGAACGCGTTGATGAAGGCGAGCGCGACAGCACGCTTCGAGGGCGGGCGAGGTATTGAGTTGCTGACCCAAGTCAGGAAGATGATAAATCCAGCATAGGACTGTGCCATGAGGAATCTAAGAACGAGGTCAGACGCCGTTCAACGCCAGATTCACGCGTGATACTCACAGAGAGATGTAGCGCGCCGCCAGGCTCATGGTGGAGATGGCGATGATAAAGCCCACGATACCGAACGCGAGCGGGATCGCGATGTGCCAGAACCGCTCTTGCGTCTTGTCTGAATGCCTACACATGAGGAACGCGACGATCGTCGCGAACACCCACGGCGGCGCGCATAGCAGGAGCGTGATCGTCGGGTTGAAGCCCATCGTCGCGCTGAGCGTCGGGAAGAACGCATTGAACGAGAGCGAGACGACCAGGCTGGTGAGCGCAAGCGCGAGCCACCACACCTTCCAGTCTGCGAACGCGAGCGCGAGACCGTGCATCTGCCCGCCCGACTCGGTTTCGCTCTCGTCGCCGACACCGACGTCCTCCTCCATGCGCCGTTCGGCGAGCCGGACTTCCTCGGGGCTGAGCCAGGTGTGCGAAGTTGCGGGGAAGTCTGGGAGGATGAAGAGGGCGCAGACGGCGACAAACATGGTGAGAGCACCCTCAATGTAAAACAGCCATCTGAATTCGCGCGATGGGTCAGCGGGATACAGGATATGAGAGGCTGAAAGATGCCCACCTCCATGCGGCGTGTCCGAGCTTTCCCTCCATTCCGTCGAGAATCCCAGAAGCGATGAGAGAGCCGAACGCATTGCTGATAAGACTACCGCAAGAGAGGATGGCGGTGCGCATGCCGAGTTCATTGCGCTTGTACCATTTTGAGAGCAAGAACAGCGCGCCGGGGAAGAACGCAGCCTCCACAAATCCGAGGAAGAAGCGGGTGAGGAGCGCGCCAATGAAGCTAGAGTGGGTTTGTCAACTAAATCCAATAGAGCTGTGATTGAGCGGTCGAGCGCACTTGCGAGTTATGCCAGTGAGGATGGAGATCATGCCCCAGACAATCATGCAGCAGGGGAGGTAGATTGAGGGTTTGCCGATGTAGTTCAGGAACATGTTCCTGAAGCAGCATGTCAGTCTCCAGGGAGGCGCGCGCGAGAGCAGGAGTGCTTACGAGGGAATCTGCATGAGAATATACCCGACATAGAGGATACTCAGCAAAGTATTGAACTCCTGGTTCTTGAGGTTGAGATCGGTCTCGAAACCTCGCAAACGCGCCGCACTATGCGAACGCTGTCAGTGCACACCTGCGAATCGTGCGAGACGCCACTACTCACGATGCATTATTCCGGTCAATCTATGCGAGGGTGCATTAGCGCTGGGTGTAATAAGCGGGAGGTGGATGCACACATACGTAGTTCAAGATGTAGATGACAATGAGGATGCCCATGCGTGCATCAAGTTTGCGGAGAAGCTTCTTCTCGAGCTTCTGTCTCGCCTCATGGCCACCAAACTCCTCGTCGACCGCAGCCCGGAGATCCGCTTCAACGTCGCGCTGGTGCTCGATCTCGACATCGCGTTGCTTCTCGTTCAGGGACGGTGAGGAGGCCATGGCAGCGAGAGCAGGTGAGGAACTCCGGGGAAAGGGAGATAGAATGGAGGGACTTACGGGAAGAGGTTTATATCCCTCGGAGGAGCGCCCGAACAGATCAATGAGCCGGGCGGGGAGAGCAGAGAACATCGTCGTCACCCCAGACAGCCCCAGACGGAGAGTGAGTGATGCGGAGGACCCCACGCCGTCGCGGCCGGGGAATGCGGGGGGCTCTGGGGAGGACAAGCTTTCTCCCTTCAGTCTCCGTTTTTCCGAGATACGCCCTGCGCTGGCGGCGCCCTCGCGGACCTGAATGTTAGCACTCCGCCAGGCCCCGCCTGCAGAGGGCGGTTGCGGCCATTAGCTCGGACCCGCAATATTTGATGAACGACCACGGCCCATCGGACCGTGCAAGGATCGACCTGCGATCGATCAAAGCAGCCATCGGTGGTGGAGGGAGAAGCGAGAGCCGGAAAGACTGCCAGGAACGCCTTTCGTCGGACGAGTCAGGTCCGTCGAGTTCGTCGTCTTGGCCTTCGCCCTCTACGTCCGCGTCAACGAAACGACCTTGGTTTGCATCTTAGAAGGCACCCAACGATGTCAACAGCTACGGCGACGCTCAGCCCTCCCTCGGTCACCCCGCCGACATACCATCGCATCGTCTCCGACACCCTCGTCGTCCCCGCGGACCCCCTCCAGTCCATCCCGGTGGGGCTCCTCGCGTGCCAGCGTGTGTCCCGCGTTCCTTCTGATTTCCTAACGCCTAGCCCGCGCTTACCCAGTCCGATCTTCTCGTCCCAGGTGATCCGCTCCTGCGCGAGCTAGCCACCACGGCCGTGAGCTGCCGCCTCTCCCAGTCGGCCGCCGTTCCGTCCAATGGTCGCGAGGGGAAGAAGAAGAAGGCGGCTGCCGCGCCCACCGCGCCTTTGCTCGAGGTCGTCCTCCATGACACCGTCATCTTCCCCGAGGGCGGGGGTCAGCCCTCCGACGTCGGCGTCCTGACGAGCGCGGACCGCGAGCTTTGGGACGTCGTCGAGGCGAAGAGGCACGGCGGGCATGCTGTGCACTACGTCCGCCTCAAGGCTGATCAGAACACCGAGGATGCTCTGCGGCTGTTCGCACCAGGGGCTCTTGTAAGTGTTTCAATGGGGGAACCAGGTTATAAGCGACGGCTAGACCATGTACGTGTGGACCCACATTGACAGATAAGCGGTAGATCTGACGAGCCCTTTTGTCAATTTGATTCGGCGATGTCGCCGCTGAATAGATGTGCATGCATACCTCTCAGCACTTGCTTTCGGCGGTGCTCGAACACCAGCTCAAGGTAGACACGCTCGCCTGGTCGCTCACCGTCCATCCCGCACCGTGCTATGTCGACCTGTCGCGTGCACTCACCGCCGATGAAATTGCATACGTTCAAGCGGAGGCCAACAGGCTCGTCTTTGAAGGCCGCAGCGTGCACGTCGAGGTCGAGGAGCTCAACCCCGGCGTGAAGGTGAAGAGCGGCCCGAGCGTCGGCATCCCCGACGACTACACCGGTGGCGTCAAGCGCACGGTAGTCATCGACGGGGTCGACCGCAATCCGTAAGTCGCCACGAAGTCTGCTGAATGGTATATCCACTCCTGCTCACCGCGCTACCTCGTCATCCTTTATGTATGCCTTGTGAAATGCAAACAGATGCTGCGGAACGCACCTCCCATCAATCCACAACCTCCAGCTCTTCCTCCTCCCACACGCCGAGACGCTCGCGCGCGCAACCGGCGCCGCCGTACGGCTCTCCTTCCTCGCAGGCCCGCGCCTGCTCGATCACCTCGCCGCGACGCACACGCTCCTCACGGGCACCGCGGGCATCATGAGCTGCGGCGCGCCGCAGGTGCCCGAGCGCGTGCAGCAGGTCGTCGACGAGCGCAAGCGCGCCGCGAAGCGCGTCGACGACCTCGAGGCGGAGCTTGCGGGCGCGATCGCCAGGGAGCTCCTTGTCGCTAGCACGGGCACGGGCGAGCGGGTGCTGCGGCGGCACAGGACGGACGACGCGCCGAATGCGCTAGGGTTCTTGTCGGCGATCTCGTCTGCGTATGTGAGCAGGGCCGCTGCGGAGGGGGAGGGAGATGCGGCGCCGTACCTCGTTGTGTTGTCGTCATCGCCGTCGGCGCAAACCGCGACGAGCACGACGGTCGTGCTGGTGTTCGGGAGCGACGACAAGAGGGTGAAGGAGGTAGGGGACGAGCTGAAAGCGAAACTGAACATCAAGGGTGGCGGGAAGGGTCCGCGGTGGAGCGGAAAGTTTACCGGAGTCTGGAAAGACGGCCGCGAGGGTACGACGGTAGCGACCATCCTCGAGGCTCTGAAGCTCTAGATCAGGGAGTGGTGTGTCAAGTAGGGAGCATGTGGGCATATGTATGGATTTATAAGCGTAGAAGTAGATGAATATGTAGTGGTTATACAATATGTTACAACAACTCGTCATCGAGGGCATTCCGTAAATGCATCAGTATCCTTCCTGATAGGAGTGACTGGAAAGTCTCTCCCCGCTATCGCAATAAGGATCCATCGGGGCAGAGGGAGAAGGACGAGGGACGGCTGATCACTTCGGCTCCGTCGATTCGTTCGCTGGAGAGTGTAGTGACTCGGACGCCTCCGCGCCGTCGCTGTAGACATCGGCCCCTGCAGTGAAGTGATTAGCGGCCATGAAGGAAAGCCCTGACGAGTTCCCGCACCATCCTCCTCCTGAAGAAGCTCAGTGCTGAGCGCTAAGATCTCGACTTCCGACAGGCTCTCGGAGCCCTCTCCGTCGCTCAAGCCCCAGTTGTCCATATCCGCATCGGCGGGCTCGTCGTCCCAGGCGCCATTGATAACGACCTCGTTTGGCGCACGGTCCGCGGCCATGAAGAGCTCCTCGTCGAGCTCCATGTCGTCGTCGAACACAGATTCGGTTTCCATGAACCCGTCGGAGTCGAGGAAACCGTCGTCCTCATCTTCATCGTCATCTTCATCCTCCCCGGGCTCATAATCGCCGTCGGAGGACTCGTTGTCCGAGTCCGACGGCGGTTCCAGAGTACTGAAGACATTCCGGCAGCTAGGACAGCTCCCGTGCTGGTAAAGGACACATATATGAGGGCTCCGAGGTACGCGGGACGTCAATCAGTAGGGCACTTACGCAGCTCTGAATCCATTGCACCATGCTATAGGGAGGATGCGTATCGTAAGCCGACGTATTGTTTACGACAGCGCTTTGCTCACCATGGTCGACAAAAGATGTGACCACACGCCTCCAACTTCGTTATGCCCTGATCCGCATCAGGGATCGCCCCCTCCGTGCCTTCCGGTCCTTTATCCTCGAGTATAGACTCAAAAGGAGTCAGACAGATTGGACATGAGTCCTCCAAGGGCACCTCCGAGGCGGGGAGGGTCGCCAATCGCGAGATGGTGCGCTCTATGCGTTCTGAAAGTGAAAGGTGAAGGTCCAAGATATCGTCGGACATGGCTTGACGTCGGAGCGCGTTTAGTGTGTGATGTCGTAAGAGGGGATAAAGCGTCTACAAAGCGCACAAAGTAGGTCAAGCAGGGCGCGCAGGCATGAAAGCCGGGGCAAAGGCGTAAGGCACAGCGGGGTGGAGGAGAAGCGTTGGACGCCGGACGAGATGAAGCCACAAGCGCCTATCTGGTGGCTGTAACAACGCGTAAACAACGTTCGCGTCTGTCACGTGCGCGTGCTCTTCTCACGCGCGCGCAAGGGGAGCGCCCGCAACTCTGCACCCTCACCGGTTGCGCCGCCCAGGCTGCACCGGTCGAACAGGGTCGAACGTAACATCGTTTCAAGTTCCACCTCGACCTTGAGCGCTGCGCGCCGGGGATATCAATATGGACACGACCCGTCGGCAGTTGTATTATAAATGAGCGGGGCACGCATGTCCCTAGTAAGCCCAACACTCACCCTCCTCTTCGACCAATTCGTTGACAGCGACCGCTGTCCAGTCACTTGCTGGCGAATTCCTCTGCATAGACTTTGGAGTCTATCTTGCTACGGTACCCATTGCTGATAGCTGGCAGATCCAGTCCATAATACATCCAGTGGAAGCACTTCTAAGCAACACTCCAAATGTCTACCTCACGCTTCGCCCACCTCCCCCTGCCCTACCCTCCCACCGTGAATTATGACAAGCAAGCCATCGAAGTGCCAGGGACCAGGCGCCCGGGACAAACTGGTATGTTGACGAGTATACGCAGTCACCGCACCTGCTGACTGTCAGCTCGCTTCTCCCACAGGTCACTATCGCGCCGGTGCGTCGCCCCGTTGTGCACGGTGGTCATTTGCGCAGATTAAAGTGACAGGTGATCATTGCAGCTCAGCTCCCGTTCAAGACGCTCGATTCGCCGGATGCATTCCAACACCTGCTCGAGGTCTACGACGAGGGCTTCAGGCGCGCGAAGGGCGGGAAGTTCCTCGGACACCGCCCAGTCCTCTCCACGCAGCCCCTCACGTACGCGAACTACCACGTCTGGGAGTCCTGGACACAGGTGGATGCACGCCGTCGTGCGGTAGGGAGCGCCATTCACAAGCTGTTTGAGACCGGCGTTTTGGGCGGAGGAGACCTCCCGACTGTGGGTATTTGGAGCATGAACTGTCCCAGTATGTCCCGCGTTTTTATGTGTAATTCAACGAGTCTCTTATGCATAGCGTGTGGCCTCACAGACTGGCAAGTCGTCGACCTCGCGCTGCAGGCCTATGCCAAAGTCGGGGTCAGTTTGTATAATACCCTCGGGAAAGATTCCGCAGGTATGTGGTAGACCGGGTTTTAACCACATGCGCATTTATTGACGTGCCCGGTGCTTCAGAGTTCATGTGAGTCCTCCGGTCCGATTCATGACATGGATATCCAACCTATAACCTGCTTAGCATCAACCATGCTGAGTTGACTGTGGTTTTCGCTGCGCCCGTGCACATACCCGCCCTGCTCAAGCTGGCCCCTCGTTGTCCCAGGCTCAAGATGGTTGTCGCCATCGAGGCTCTCACTGATGAAACCAAAGCGATTATGTCAGCTTGGGGCACAACTATTGGAGTTCAGGTCAAGGAGATTGCAGAACGTGCGTGCGGAAGCAGATGCTTTGAGGAATGTGCTCACGTCTCGTGTAAACCCAACAGTGGAAGCGTTTGGCCGCGCCAACCTCCGTGATGTCATAACGCCTACGTCTGACCAAATTGCCACTATCTGCTATACTTCGGTGCGTGTAATCACTTACCATTTGACCGCATCGACTGAATTCATCGTACAGGGTACCACTGGCCAGCCGAAAGGTAGGTGTCTCGCTTCCGTGTAGCCAAACGTCACTGACAGTGGAATAGGTGCTGTCATCAATCACGGAAGCATGGCCCAGGCCGTCTTTTCGCTCATGTACCAGTCTAAAGTATCGAGCGAAGAGTGCTACCGTCGGATAAGTTTCCTGCCTTTGGCCCATATTTACGAGGTCAGTACGCGAGTCCGACTGCTGTCGCCTGGGCTCATAGAAGGGACAGCGCGTGATGGAGCTGGTCGGCGTAGGATTTGGAGGCGAAATAGGCTTCCCCAGCGGAGACCCCACGCGATTGCTCGACGATCTACAAGTCCTCAAGCCTCATCTGCTCCCTACTGTACCGCGCGTCTTGAACAGGATATACCAGGCGGCCATGTCGGCTGGTACGGCCCCCGGAGTGAAAGGCGCGCTCTTCCGAAAAGCAGTGGCGACGAAGCTGTACAACATGCGTACGCACGGCCAGTTCCACCACGCGCTGTACGACCGTCTGGTATTCAAGAAGGTATAGGAGTACACACCCTGTCACGCTGGATGATGTGCTCATTGGAGTTGGTTCATACAGCTACACGACGTCCTCGGAGGGCAGTTACTGATGATCACCAGTGGTTCGGCACCCATTAGCACAGACGTCATGGACTTCCTGAAGATCGGGCTGGGCTGTATCGTCACTGAAGGTGAGTAGCCTGGCGTTTCTGCCATTGGCATCGGCTCTGACCAGTATCCTGCACTGCGCAGGGTAAATGCATGTCCTACTCTCCCGCTCTGTTGCTCATGTTCTCGCTCTAGCTACGGAATGACCGAAAACTGCGGCTGCTTCACCCGTGCGTTGGCAGGTGACCCGACCTCGAGCGGGACCGTTGGCGCTCCATTCCCGACCTCCGAACTAAAGCTTGTGGATGTCCCGCAGTTAGGCTACAGCGTCGAGGATAAGCCTTACCCGCGCGGCGAGATCTGTATGCGCGGCGGGCAACGCTTCACATGCTACTACAAAGGTCAGTGCGTATCCGTACCGATGCATGGCGCCGCGCTGAGCTCTCCTCGACAGATCCCAAAAAGACTGCAGAGACGATCGATGAGGAGGGATGGCTGCACACCGGCGACGTCGGCATGCTGGACGACCACTTGCGCCTGAAAATCATCGACCGCTTGAAGGTACGCACCTGTGCCCGGGCCCCGCTCGCTGCCATCCCCGCACGCTGACGGCGCCGGCCCCCGCAGAACATCACGAAGCTCGCGCAGGGCGAGTATGTCGCGCTCGAGCACGTCGAGAGCGTGTACAGCGGCTCGTCGCTCGTCGCGCAGCTGTTCGTGCACGGCGACGCGCTGCAGGCGTACCTCGTGGCTGTCATCGTGCCCGACCCCGTCCAGTTCGCGGCGCTCGTCTCGCGCGTGCGCGGCAGCGCTGTCGCGCCGACGCACCTCAAGACGCTCGTGCAAGCCACCAGAGACCCGCAGGTCACTGCCGAAGTCCTCGCCGTGCTCACGAAGGTCGCGAAATCGTGCGGACTCCGGGGGTAAGTGTCGCGCGCCCGACTCCTCGGGGCTTGTCGTGTGCTCGTACCTGTACTCACGCGCCGCTTGTCTATCCAGCTTCGAGCAGCTCCGCCGGATTCACTTGACCCTCGAGGCGCTGTCGACCGACAATGGGTGTCTGACGCCGACGTTGAAGATTCGGCGGTGCGTGCAGTCCCTATTTCTCAACGACACACTCGTCTAACTTATGTCTTGCACTCGCGTTACGTGCGCGTTTTTCTTGGGCTGTAGGAAAGAGACGTATGAGCACTTCAAGGCGCCCATCGACGCGCTCTATGCGCTCGGCGAGCCAGCCAAACTCTAGGTCGTTCATGCACACCCGTGTACCGGGCAGCATAGTCTTTCACAGTGCAGATACTTGGTCGTCGTCGGTGGCCCTGCCAAGGATAGGGATGGTCATATGATTCGGTACTGATTTGTTTGAACCGGGAGGGGTCCGCGCGTGCGCGTGAACCTTGAAGGTAGGCCTGTGTTTGGGCTTGGGGAAGTAACCTAGGATCGAGTATAAATTGTCCTGAGCTAATCTTTTATGGTCTTCGTTTCGTTGATGCGTGAGGAGCGAGTGACGCAAGTACCGTAGCCATCGCCAGGTGAAACATGTGAGTAATAGCTTCTGCAGTCATTTGTACACTCATCATCATTGTCGTCCTCGACCACGGTGCATTTTCCAGTCCTGTACGCTTTCGACTAGTGCTCTCTTGGTGCCTACTATGAGTGTATCAGACGTGATATGGATCAGCACGCGTATTACTAGGCTACAGTTGCAACTGCCAACCCCGGCATCATATGGTATTCCGAGCCCTGATCGTGCTAGATCTTGCTAGATGCGCACGAGACTGACTGGTGTACATGTAAGGTTCCTTTCATGCCAATGGTGGTGCCGTATACCACCACATGATGTTGATATGCCAGGCTCTAGCTTGACCGTATTTTGTGAACCTGCAGGGTTCCCAGTCACTTACCCTGCCAACAGCGGACCCAGCCCGCCCCTTCCGCGCATGTCTTGCTTGCGGTGAGTTACCTGATCCTCCTCAGCTTCGCGATGAGCCGAACGCGGACATATATAACAAACAACCTTAACGAGTGATTCAAGAATGCAAGTGAACTCTACCCTGTTCTTAGCTGCCCTTCCACGACTCTAACAGACCTATTTAATCGAACTAGCAGCCTCGGCGCGGGAAGATCATCTGTCACGGCCCGCGAGCTCTCGCTTCTCTCGGCACGACCCTCTGCACCTGTACTTGTGACCACCGCAGAGGCCCTCCCGCTCACGCATAAATGACGGCACGGGGCCTATACCCAACTGCGACGCCTCAAAAGCGAGCATGGTTGCCCAAAAGCTGCTCCGTGCTCCTCACCCCGCCTCTGTGGTACCAGGCACCCATTCCCCCTAGTTCTGGCAGACTCGATGACTTCTTCGAAAGCCTCCTCTTTGGCGGAGAAGAGCCCCGCGGCGGATGTCGGCCCTGCGGACGTTGAGCGTGATGACCCCGACGCTGAGTTTGGTGGACATGAGGCGCGGAAGGTGTTGGAGCGCAAGCTCCTCCGCAAACTGGACTTGCATATGTCCATCCTGATTGTGATCTACATCCTGAACTACGTGAGTGACTGGTTGTCAGTTTGACATGACTCGATCGTTGACAGCTTGGTAGGTTGACCGCAATAATGCTGGGTAAGGTCCCTGTACAGTCTCGGTTCATGCACTTGGTTCACTGGAGTATGTTAGAGCGGCGCGGTTGCGAGGATTCCAGGATGACCTGCACCTGCAAGGGCAAGAATTCGCCACTTTGCTCTCGATCCTGTATGTCGGCTACATCATCATGCAGATACCTTCGTAAGTCCACTCTCTTCCCAGACCTATAATCAACGAATCCTGACATCAGACTTGTCAGAAATATGCTCCTCAATCACATCGGAAAACCGTCGATACACCTACCTGTCTGCATGATGATATGGGGCACTATATCCATCTTGACAGGCGAGTTCCATACCCTGTTCCCTACCTGCTGCCCGACTGACGCGTAATTGCAGGAATAACCACAAAGTAAGCCTTCTCCCGATAGCCCTATCAGCCCGTTCCGACATAACTCCTCCCTCTCCACAGCTTCGTCGGCGCGCTGCTCACCCGCTTCTTCCTCGGCTTCGTCGAAGCCGCCTTCTTCCCGGGCTCGCTCTTCCTGCTCAGCAAGTGGTACAAGCGCAGCGAGCTCGGCACGCGCACCGCGCTCCTCTACTGCGGGAACATCATCTCGAACGCCTTCGGCGCCCTCATCGCCTCGGGCATCCTCGACGGCATGGGCGGCAAGCTCGGGCGCGCCGCCTGGCGCTGGCTCTTCTACATCGAGGGCGCGCTCACCGTGTTCGTCGCGCTCTGCGCGCTCTTCGTCCTCCCAGACTTCCCCGCGACGACGCACCGCTGGTGGCTCGGCGAGGACGAGCGCCGCCTCGCGATGCGCCGCATGGAGGAGGACGCGGGCGTGGGCGACGAGGCGGAGACGGAGACGGGCGGGCACGCCGCGGGGCTCTGGCTCGCGCTCAAGGACTGGAAGGTGTGGTGGATGGCGTTCGCGATGACGAGCCAGGTCGTCGCGCTCAGCTTCAACGCGTACTTCCCGACGCTGAGCGCGACTATGGGCTTCGACCCGACCGTGACGCTGCTGCTGTGCGCGCCGCCGTTCGTGTTTACCGCGATTGTGGCGTTTGTGGTGTCTCGGTAAGCCGCTCGCGATTTGCGAGTGTAGATGGTTGTTGACTTTGGGAATAGACACTCGGACAGGACGGGCGAGCGGTTCTACCACATCGCGATACCTATCTTCGGCGGCATCGTCGGATTCATCATCGCTATATGCACGATGAACACTGCCGCAAGATATGTGTCCCTGTACGTCCCTTCCGGGCCTCCCAACATCGTCCATGCTAACCAGCCACGTCTTCCAAAGTTTCCTCATGGCACAGTCGTACGCCGGCTTTGTCGTGCTCTATACCTGGGTCAGCAACTCCTTCCCGCGGCCGCCCTCCAAGCGCGCGGTCGCGGTCGCCCTCGTCAACGCCTTCTCGCAGCTCGGCAACGTCGCGGGCTCGTACGTATATCTGTGGTCTTTGTGACGAGTGTCCCTGTTGACACAAGGCATAGATACGTGTGGCCGAGCGCATGGGGCCCGACGTACCGCAACTCGTACGCGATCTGCATCGCGACGGCTGGTTGTGCGATCGTGATGTGCTACATCTTCAAGCTGCACCTCGCACACCTGAACCGGCTGCTGGACAAGGAGGAGGCGGACAAGGGCGTGAAGGAGAAGGGGTTCCGGTACTTGCTGTGAGCCATGAGCGCGACGGAGGGATGTGTACGATCAGGATATGTAGAAAGACGCAATGCGGTCCTATCAAACGGATTTCCGTCGGTCCTTGGACTCGTAGCAAGTGACCAGGAAGCCTGTTCATAGCCGGTACATCGCGAAGGAGTCTGCGACGAATATGTTTTGTAAGGCACAAGAAACTGGAGCGCACCAGGCGAAAGGCCGACGAAATGGGTTCATAGCTCAGTGGTAGAGCACACGATTGCAGATCCATTGTCGAACCACGGTGGGCCCTTTTTCATGTTACGCAGCGGCCATGAGGTTACGGGACGGCGTACTGCGCGGAACGGGCAGGCGTGGTGGAGCTCGCTGAAACGATGTCGACTCTCAGAGTCTCAAACGATGCATAGCGCAGGCACTGAAGCTACTGAGTAACACCATCGAGCGCGTACGAACTTGAAATACACGGCGCCAGGAAGCGTTGCAATAACTGCTTCACTGTGAACAAACGCGACTGAGAACGTACCGTCCTCCGACGGAGTAAGTTGAGCGCCCCACAGCGTCTGAAAGGCAACGTCTTGAGATACAGATTACACGATATGCAGTACAAAGCTAGATATACGAAACAGACATCACCCATCCCTTCTTCAACGTGAAGCCGTCCAGAGCTTCTTTTGCAACAGACGCCAAGTCCGGGGACTCGAATGTGACGTACGCCATCTTGGCCCGCTGTCCCGCCGCGGTTGGTGTGGGTGAAGGTACGACTTGTACGGAGTGGTACCCTTGGTATCTTTATATTCGGTCAGCATACAAGTCGGTCTACGAGCAGAGCAACATACTGTTGGAAGAGCACCGATAATACGTCGTCCGTCACTTCTTGTGGGAGGTTGACGCACATTAGTCGTGCGGATGGGTGCTGCTGGGTAGCGGGAACCTGGCCTATATCGGCGCGATGTGAGCCTGCACAAGCGCTCTCAAGAGGCACGCGAGTGACATACCATTTGAGGGCGCAGGCTGCTTCGCAGCGACGTCGTCATCGTCCTCAATCTCCATCTCCTCCCCATCGTCGTCGCTGTTGTCCGTCTTTTCGCGCTTGGACTCGCGCGCATCCTCGTCCATCCGATCGTCCCGCTGCCGCTTCTCGGAGCCGTTCAGCGCCCGCGCGTTTGGCGCGTTCTTGAGGTGGATCGACGTCGGGGGCACGAAGCTCGGGTCCTCTCTCCGGAGCGTGGCGTACGACTTGGTTTTTGCGTACTCAATGTGCTGTAGCGGCGGCGGCGGGGGTCGCGCGCGTTGGGATCAAAGGGGACGACATGCGAGGAGGCATGAGACGGACGGCGCACCATTGGCTTATCGTAGAAGACCATACCTTCGCAGCCCCGGAGGGCCGCCGTGGCGCCCGCGAGGTCGGAGAAGACGACGAACGCCTGGCCCTTCATTTTGGGGCCCTTGAGGGCGACGACATCGAGGATGCGGCCGTAGGTGGTGAAGAGGGCGAAGAGCTGTGCGCGGAGCTCCTCCTTCTTGACCTTGTCGTTGAGGTTTTTGATGTAGAGCGAGGTGTTGGGCTGTGTGGAGGCCATCAGGGCAGGAGGGAGGCGCGGGTGAGTGGACTGGATGCGAGCTCGGCGAGATGGCGTTCAGTATGGACGAGCGCCAGTGGGCGCTGCCTACACGTGTGGTAGGCGCCGGGCCGGATAGACTGCACCCGGACAGTATAGCAGTGGCAAGACAAGCGCCGTGGCCCGACGCCCGTGCGTGTTTTGGGGATCTTTTTGGCCAGCGAAGAAGAGCGCGTCTCCCCCTTGTGTCTTGACTCTCCACGCAGGGCACGTCCTCCTCATCCCCCTCGTCCTCCTCGGCCCCTCCCCCGCCCCCCCGTCGCGTGCGACATCAATATCGCGTACCCGCCAACGCCCACCCCTCCTGCACCCTCGGGCCGAAAACGCACGCGTCGCGGCCTCCCCCTCCCTCCGTACATGCTTTGCTGACGTGACGCCAACTGTATACCATCTGCTATGAATACCGCCGCCGCACCCGGATGGCTGCCATCCTACCTCGTCCCCTTCTTCGTCCTCTCCTACCCGACCGCACCGCCGGAGCACCCGGACTCCTTCCCCAACTCCAACTACTACACCGTAGGCCCGCTAGACGCATGCATGATCATATCCGCCATCGTGGTCATGGCCGTCCTCCGCGATGCCACCCGCCTGCTCGTCATGGAGCCCTTCGCGCGCTGGAAACTCACCCGCGACCTCAAGAAGTCACGAGCGGCGGCGCTGGCGAATGGCAACGCGAACGGGAAGGCTAACGGAGCTGCTAGTGGAAAGGCGAACGGAACAGCGAACGGGAACGGGTACGCAAATGGAAACGGACATGCCGCGCACGCAAACGGTCTCGTAATATCCAGACAAGAAGCCAGGAAGATGCGCCGAAGCGTGATACGCTTTGCCGAGCAGGGCTGGTCCGTGGTCTACTATACTGCTCAGTGGCTCTTCGGCGTGGTAAGCCACTCCCATGCTTTGGCTCGTGCCTATGCTCATTTCGATCCTGTGAATCCCACAGTATGTCCATCGCAACGTGCCCACCAACATGCTCAACCCAATCAACGTTTGGCACGGCTATCCCCATACGCCCCTTGCCGGGCCGATCAAATTCTACTACCTCCTCCAGAACGCGTTTTACATGCACCAGGTTCTAATCCTTAATGCGGAGGCGCGCCGGAAAGACCACTGGCAGATGATGACGCACCACGTTATTACCGTGGTGCTCATGGTCAGCAGCTACTGCTACGACTTCACCCGGATCGGCTGCTTAATCATGGTCCTCATGGATCTATGCGATATCTTCCTCCCGGTCAGTCTCGGAGCGTCTGTGCGTGCACTCTGCCGAACTCACCGTTCGAGATAGATGGCGAAAATGCAGCGCTACTTGGGCTATACCACGGCTTGCGACGTGACATTTGTTGCGTTCCTCGTCTCTTGGTTCGTGACACGGCACGTCCTCTTTGTGTACGCCATCAAGGCTACATGGGACTCGTGGTATGTTGTGCCACGCGTATGGGACCCCTCACGGGGATACTACATGACGAGAAATTTCTACCTGGGTTTCTGTGCCATGCTTGTGACATTGCAGGTACGTGAAGTTTCTCATACCATTGATATGCATGAAGCTCATTCCCGTCATCATAGATCATTCAATTGGTTTGGTTCTGGATGGTGTGCCGTGTCGCGTACAGGGTCGTAACCGGCCAAGGTGCGGAGGACACACGGAGTGATGACGAGGGGTAAGCGTTTTTTTATCCTACGTGGTTCCTTTTGCTGATTGCCCCGCCTTTTTGCAGTGATGATGACGACGAGAGTGATGCCAAAAAGAACGACTAACTTATTTTCTGTAGAACCCATATTAGATTTGCTCCTTCTAATGTCTTGCGGGTTACGGTCGCCGCTAGTCCGGGGCCGATGTTAGGAATGCATAGGCGTTCTTCCGGACGTACATTTTGTGTGCCCCGACCGATACCCGCAGTAGCCTCTGCAGTTGTGGACTATGTGGCGCCATTTCACATCACCTCTGATAATCTCTGAGCGGTGAACCCGGTAACAATTAGCGTCTCTACATCACCCTGAGCTATGCCCGCAGCCGTTCCGCGTCCTGCGTCGTGCGCAGACTTACTGCGCTCGCGGCGGGGAGAGGATGCTCGAGAGCGCGAAGAGAGCCGTACATTCTCGAACGTAGACACCTTCCTTATCGGGTGGATCGAGTGACCCCGGTGACGGCGCAAGCGCCGCCCGCCTAGTCCATGGGCGCCTCCTCCCTACACTCTGACCAACACCTCCTGCCACTCGTCCCTGCACACTCTCCGGCTCGTATCCCCCCTGCGCTCCCGCACACCTCTCCGAGACCTTCTCCGCTAGATATATACACTCGGGCGCACGCTCATACAACGATGATGGCCGGGATCATGGGCTACTTCGGCGGGCGGCGGGACGCGAAGCAGTCGTCCCGCGACGCGATAGTGACCCTCCGCCAGCAGCTGCAGATGATTGAGAAGAAGGAGGAGTACCTGCAGAAGAAGATCGACGAGGAGGTGAAGAAGGCGCGCACGAACGCCGTCTCGAACAAGGCCGGTGAGCACCCCGCCACCGCTGTCTTCGGCTGCGTGCTGACTTGCGGATGGTCCTGCCCTCTGCTGCTCCCTCCGCCTTCTATCCTTTGTGCTCGTCCTCGGTATGTCATGTGTGCTCTGTGCTGCGTGTGCTTTGCTTCTACGACGTCGATGTGCGCGGGGGGCAGCGGCGACGGCGGCGCTGCGGCGGAAGAAGGTGACGGAGCAGGAGCTCGACCGGCTGCAGAACACCCGCTTCCAGCTCGAGATGCAGGTGAACACGCTCGAGTCCGCGAGCTTCAATGCGGAGAACATGGCCGCGATGAAGAAGGCGTCGTCCGCGCTCAAGGACATCCACGGGAAGCTGTGCGTCCCTCCCTGCTCTCAGACTCACAATAATCCCCTTCCGGACGCTGACCATGTGTCGGTGCTGCAGCACGATCGACACCGTCGACCGGACGATGGCGGACATCCAGGAGCAGACGCAGCTCGCGAGCGAGGTCTCGGAGGCCATCTCGTCGAGCACGTACGCGGGGATCGACATCGACGACGTGCGTATGGCGCCCTCTCGTGTGGGTGCGCGGGCGGCTGACGGCGCTGATCATGCAGGACGCGCTCAAGCAGGAGCTCGCCGAGCTCGAGGAGGAGGAGCTCAACACACGGCTCATGGGCGACCACGTCCCCGTGCATCATCCAGCCGGGCCCAGCAGGATCGAAGACAGTGCGTCCCTTGTCTCTTTGTGTGTATTGCTCTTACGTCATCGCTCACCTACCGCCTGCGCAGACCGGCAAGCGGTGGAGGACGACGAGGACGCGCAGCTGCGGGAGCTGCAGGCCGCGCTGGCCATGTAGTAGTATCCGTGCGCGTGGGCACCCATACCGGTCGGACTGTGCCCCACATCCCCTCTTGCCGTCGCTGGTCCTCCTGCCCCTGCTCGCCTAATGACTTGTGTTACATTATGACCCCGGGCCGTCTCTTCTCCGCCTCCCCATGTTCTACTAGTTGCTCCCGCGCCCTCTCTCTCTACCTACATATCACCCTCCGTCGTCCACGACGCAGTGCCCGCATTGTACTCTCTCCGCAGCCTTGACCTGATATACAAGCACGACTTCCACATACAGCTTTGAGCGCCGCGGCGCTCGCGCTCGCTCTTACTTCGGGATCTCCAACTCCAGACTGAACGGGAAGCTTTGAGGTGCGGCGCCATACAGGCAACCTTGACCGTACGCACCAGGCAACCGACACGCAAGGTATGATGCGTGTGAGTGTGCGATGATCATGATGATGTTTCTGTTCTGGCCGGACGTCCACTACCTACGTACAAAGATATACAGCAGCTGCAGGCCGCGTGTGCGTGTGAGCAATTAGCGTGCGCGTATGTGCGGGGCGTGAAAGTGCGTGGTCGTCGTTGAGGAGGACACGGGCGTGCGAAAGCGAAGGCGTTTGTGTGGCGGGAGGTATCGAGTGCGGGGTGCGGGGAGGGGATGCAAGAACGACAATAGGCGGGGGCGGGCGTGGGCGCGGACGTGGGCGGATGGAGGGACGGATGGGTGGATGGACGGATGGATGGATGGATGTGATAATTAGCAAATGCGACGAGAGTTCTTTCAATAACACGGCGACCGACAAGACCTAAAGACGTAAAGTGGAGAAGGGGGCGTGCGCGAAACGTAGGAAGACCATTAGGAGAGGCGTGGTGAGCGCGACGTTGTAAGCCCTCCCATGCGGCTGACGGCCCGCACCGCCGTCGAAATGGGTGAGGCGGAGGGGGCGGCGGAGGCGCGCGGGCACGGCGGGGGGTCATGAGAAGCCGCGGATCCCGAGAACGCTCCGGACGTCGCGCGTGAAGCGCAGCGAGTCGAGCACGGGGAGCAGGTCGAGCAGCGCCTCGTCGTGCGGGTCATGCGTCCAGCCTTCTATCGGTATGCCGTTCGCTATGGGGTGCGGCGCGCGCGTCAGCGGGAGCGGGGTAAGCGCGGGCGAAGCAGACGGAACGGACCTTCGTTGATGGTGTAGCAGACGGGGGAATTGTCTATGAGGCAGACACGCGAGAGGTCCGCCTCGATGATGGACAGGTCCTTGCTGTAGGAGCCGTTGGGCAGCTGCGTGCACGACTACATGCGATGCGATGTGAGCAAGCTGTCAGCCAGCCGGTGACGTGCACGTACCTCGCGGAATAGGCGTCGCCCGAGGATCCCTCTTCCGGCATCTAGCCAGTCGATGACTGGATCCGCGTACTCTTGCATGGAAGCGGTGAAGATGACGAGTGTGTACCACTGCGAGACCTGTGGGCGGGCGTCACGGTGCGCTCGCGGCGGGCGTAACTAGGGACGTACCTTGCGCAGGAAGTAGTCTACGAACGGCCGCTTGTACACATGGTAGAGCGTGCTGCGGCCGCCCAAGACGACCTCCACTGTGTACGCCGCGCCCTTGTTCCGCCCGCCGAAACCGAATAGACCGGAGCCGCCGGCGGAGGGGAGCGGGCGCGACGTCGAGTGTATGAGTGTCTCGTCCAGATCGAGGACCAGGGTTTTCTGCTGAAACGGGTTCGTCTTCGAGGGCTGTATGGGCGTTATGGATCGAGAGCGACTCGCGGTGTTGGACGTCAGCTTGGAAGGGGTGGAGCACTTTGCGGTTACGAGCGAGGGCAAGCGGTTGTCAGGGTCAGCGAAAGCGATAGTGGGGGGTATCGGTATTGACGGGGCTTTCTCTGCGTATGTTTCTGGTGGATGGTGCGACAGGGGGGATGGGATTGCGGGCTGGTACGGAGGTTGCTGCGAATCTAGTAATACAGATGGGGGTGCCGGCAGGGGCGGTTGCTCGTCTCTACTCTCGTCCTCGGTGTCCTTCTCCTCCTCATCCGAGTTGTCCTCGACGGCGACGTCGTGCTCCGCAGCGGCCGCATTCTGTCGCATTAAGCCGCGGACGGCTGCGAGGAGTGCGTCCCAGAGATGAAGGATGATGCGCACGAAGACGAGATGCCTGAGGAGATCGCTCTTGCTCTTTGGACGAGCCGCCTTCTCTGGGGAGGAGACGGACGGTCGCCTTGAAGGGGGGCGCGAGGGTTTGCGGGAGACGGACGGAGCCAGGAGAGAGGAAGACGAGGAAGACGGGGTGTTCGGGTTGACCTCGGCAGGAGATGAATACGACCGCTTCAGGGTCGACGCTCCGGAGTCGAACGAAGGCTCCTGCACGAGGAAGGACTTGGTAGAACCCGACCGTTTGAGTCTTGCATGGCGCTCGCCGAAGAGGAAGGGCGGGGATTCAGTGGTTGGGGTGCTGGGTGGCGCACGGGGGGAGGCCAAGACATCAAACTGGCGGGCGAGGTAGGAGAGGGAGTTCATGTGCGTCAGGCCGACGCTGGTGAGGGCGGCCTGGAGGCAGCAGTCGAGGGCGGCGTGGAGGAGATGGGCGGGGGAGGAAGGAGTGGGGAGGACGGAAGTTGGGCGGTGAATGCAATCGAGTGGATCGAGCGTGACCGGCGCAGGCGAGGACCGTGAGCCGCCCACCCTCATCCTCTCGCGCTCATCATCCCCACCCTCCCCGCCCCAGCCTTTTGTACTGGGCTGGATGGCCGACAGCATCCCCAAACGTGCTGCACCGCGTCCGCCCACTCTGTCTCTTCAATGGCCCACTGTATCGATCGCGGACTCTAACACGTGCATCCCGCATCCGACCGTCCAACGTGCGATGTACACAATCTCCAGCTCGCCATATCGCCCTCATCCTTGCCGGCTTTCTCATCGCTCGATAGCCCATCACCTTCTGGAACCCCTTCAGTCCTCTTCTCGCATCTTCGGCCTCGTCTCGCTCCCCCGACCCTTGTGCTCCGCTATCCCATGTCCACGCCGCATGTCTCTAAGTCGGCACCCTCGGATGCACTCGCATTGCGTCCCATATACTCGACCGCCATCCGCTCGTGGCACCGGGAGCGGCATGCTCCGTTGTCATCTGCGTCCACGCAGACGCGCTTCTGCCATATTCCGTTACGTCTGCCGCAGTCCACACCTGACGCATCCCGACAGGGAAAGCCACTCTATCATCGTAAGCACGAACGTGAGTAGCGTGTTATTCAGCCTGGTTCCGCGATGCCCAGCGGTCACCTTTTTGTGAGCTTCCGCTTCTCTCGCTTCTTTGTGGCCTACTGGTGCCGGTTTGCCCAAATCGGGCGCGATGTGTCCGCTTCGTCCTCGTGGTCCTCGTCCTCGAGCTCGAACTCACCGTGCACAGTTGACGCTCCTCTCTAACGCTCTGGGTGACCCGTAACAAGGGTTCTCGCAGTGTATAAGAGCGAAAATCCGCCTAGAATTGGGTGTATGGCATCGAACATGCTTGGATGTATCACAAACATAGGGGCTCCAAAAGAGCCGGCGTATACTAACGCAGTTTGACAACCGTTGACTTTTATGCCACCGCTGAGTGACCTGTAACAAGGCTTCTCGCAGTGGTCTAGGCAGAAAACCGGGCGGGAATGGGCTGGATTGCAGCAAACCATCGTCTACCACATCCCCCAACCAACATAGCGGTGCAATTTGCAGCACTGCGTATAACAACACCTTGTACAGCGGTTGGCGAAATCTTTGGACAAGCGCCCCGCGAGACGCGCCTGCAAGCGCTACCGCAGGTGGTGGGAACTCCGAGGCGAGTTCGAGTTCCTCATGCGAGCGAGCGCATATCGCGACCTCAATGGTTTCTTGACTGCGAATGAGAGCGCGTTCACCTTCGGGGACGCGCCGAGCTGAATGTGACACGGGATACCGACCCGATTTGTGGATACGAGCCGGAGACGGCTTGCACGGCGACTGCGACCCAGACATGGCGAGCACAGAGCCCTTAGATGTCGGCAACATAGGCTGAGATCACTCGCCAACCAAGTGTAACCGTAGTAGAGACGTGCCGCACCTGTACTAAGTACGCGCGGGATATAAAAGCTTGATTAAAAAAAAAAAAAAAAAAAAAAGAGACGCGCCTGCGCGACTTAATTCAAAGAATTCGAGAAACTCGAGAAATTCGAAGATGCATGCTCACGGGCTCCAGCACACATGTCAAACATTCTGAACGATGTGGAACACATGGGAGGGCTCCTATGAGCAATCTGGAAGTCTTTGGATGAGAGGAGAATGCTTTTCAGAGCCCGTCGCCATACTACAGGAGAAGAAGCCGCTGTGCTGCTGCTATATCTCCTGCAAGGTTCCTATTCTATCACGAGGGTCATCCCTGAGTACCTGACATATCAGAGTATCTCGTAATGATTTCTCGAAGCTCACCAGCGCAGTGCACCCGATTTATGGCTAACACGTTGAAGGAGATACATAGGTGCCCGTTACCCAGGAGGAGACCTGGTGGCCTCCTCATCTAGGAGACGGATATGAGGATACAAGCGAGCATTTATAGGAGGACATACTCTACAAAACTCACCGTAGGGGCTTTTCGCCATCATCAGAGCTATTCTCCTTGTGTTCTCCTATGTAACCCTTTGTTACAACCATACGTGCTTCAGTAACGGTTGGTCACACGTTATGTCTGGAATCAGTCACGGACTCTGCCTCGTGGTTACCTTGTGTTTTGGATATGTGTTTCAGTGCCTCATGGCTACGGTGTGTTTCCGCTACGCGTTTCAGTACCTTATGGCTACGATGTGGTTACCTGCAGGCTGTGCCTCATGGTTACAGAGTGTCTCACATGTATATATACGAGTAGGAGAGCTGAGGAGAACCTCAGCTCGACCTGGTTATCTATCGCCCTTCGAACCTCCCCCTGAACCTCGATCCCTCTGTGTGAAGCGTCTAAGTCCCTGTGCTGAAAGCCTAACAAGCGAACCACTGGGCATCGTCTTAACATAAGGTCGAGCTCTCCCCACCCGTCGATCTACCAAGATCTAGACAACCAGCTGAAACCCGACGAACCTGAACCTGAACCGCTGCTGAAAAGCGAGCGGTAACCCGACGAATCGACACGGAACCAGTCCCGAACGAATCGGAAGACTGGTCCTTTAACCCTAGCACCGGGTTAATCTACTACGAAGAACGCCTAGTCTACCCAGTAGGAGACAACAAGTGGAAATACGTAAACCAAGAACGAACAGACGTAACTGTCGACGAACTCCGAACAGAGAACCCCAACTACGACGAACGATACTATTGCTTCACCGGAAGAGAAGCCCCGAGACTAAGAGTCACACCAAACCCGACCCCACTCGACCAGATCGCACAGGAAGACCCTGTCCCAAGAGAACCAGAACCCGAGAACTCGGAGAGCGAATCAGAGCAATCTCAGCATAGCTTCGACACCCCCACCCCACGAACCACCGGAGAACTTCCTGCATTGACAGAAGCAGTAGCCACTATCCATATCCACAAAGAACCCCGACCGCAACCCAGAATCACAGAAAGAATGGCAGACAAAGTCAAGCTCAAAATGCCGCCGACCTTCGATGGCAAACGAGAAGAGCTCATCGGATGGACACAGAAATGCACTCTCTACTTCAAGTTCTACGAAACCAAGTTCAACACCGACGAGAAGAAAATAACATTCACTCTCATGCTGATGAACGAAGGAACGGCAGGACAATGGGCCAGTGACTTCATCACCAACGCAGAAGCTCAGAATCCCGTCAACTATGGCACTTGGAATGCCTTCAAGGAAGCACTCAAAGCTTCGTTCCAAGACGTTGATATGGCCGCCAGCGCCAGAGTCCTGCTACGGAACCTCAATCAGGGCAAGAAGACAGCGGAAGAATACATTCTCGAATTCAAGAATGTCATCAGTCGATGCGGAATCAACGACTTCAATGTCATTGCCGACTTTTTCTATCAAGGGCTGAACAAACCCCTGAGAGAAAAGATGTTTGCATTGGCTACCATGCCAACGACCACCAACATGCTCTACTCCCAAGCAGCCCGCCTTGAACAGCAATGGCGACTAGGCCAAGCCTACGACAAGAACTCGACGAAGAAGCCAGTATTCTTCCCAAAGCGCTACTCGAGCCACAAGGAGAAGGACCCTGATGCCATGGATGTTGATCGCATGACTACCGAAGAAAGAGACCAACACTACAAGGAAGGACGATGCTTCACCTGTCATGAAATTGGACATCTCTCTCGCCACTGCCCAACCAGGAAGAACAAAGGGAAACAGCCAGCATGCAAGATGCGGATGACCGAAACCGAGGAAGAAGCCGAAGAAGAGGACGACGAAGACGGGAACACTCGCACTGTCACAACAGCCAGAATTCGCACTGCACTCAGAGGAGTTACCAACCCAGCTGAGAGGGACTCGATGGTGAAGGACATCCTGGAGGAGGGTTTTTGAGAACGTGGTCCGAAGCGACGTCGAAACCACGCACGCAGGTCCGTGCTGTAATTATGGCAGACACCACCAAGCAATCCATGAGGATACCGCTGGCCATAATCACGGACCGAATCGTCGAAACCCAAGCCCTTATCGACACGGGAGCACAAGACTCCTTTGTGGACTATCAATATGTCCTAGAAAAGAAACTGCCGATACAACCCCTCAAGGTCCCTATACGAGCCCTCAACGCCGATGGAACCCCAAACAAGCAAGGGACAATCAAGAACTGTTCAGTCCTAGAAATCGAAGCTGGAGGACATCGACATCTTGTCCGCATGCTCGTCACCTCTCTGGGAAAGGAGAAGATCATCTTAGGGCTTCCTTGGCTACAAAGGGTCAACGCCAAAATTGACTTCACCCAAGGCTCCCTTCACATCGACCCAGCAAAAGTGAATCTACAACTCTCTGAATGTTTGCGACAGCTCTGGTTTCCAGAACAGAACCACTTCACTGGACGAATCATGTGGAAGACAACCATAGAAGATATTCCTGAAGACAGTATGCGCCAACAGTCGGAAGAAGGCAGCACCATTGCACAACAGGACACCATGAAAGCACCCTTTGCAGAATTACCCACGCCAAATGACGAGCACCAAGAACAATGCACTGATAATCTGATACTAGCGTACCTGGACAAGACCATTGAGCACCACGGGGATTACCTGAAGCTAGGAGACAAACTCACCACAGAAGACCCTCAAGAGGAACAAGACCAGCGAGTCCGTCCCCGCCCGCGAGTAGGACAAATCTATCGAGCACCGGAAGGAACAAGCTTCATCTACTCTATGAATCTCTGGATATGGGCCAAGATCAACCCAGCTATGGCGCTTGCACAACAAGCATCCGGGAATAACCAGAAGATCCTACCTGAAGCATACCAAGAATTTGCATCGGTATTTGAGAAGAAAGCGGCGGAACGATTCCCATCCTCAAGACCCTGGGACCATGCCATTGAACTGAAACCGGATTTCGTGCCTAAGGATTTCAAACCATATCGGCTGTCTCCACAGGAACAAAAAGCAGCCGACGAATTCATCAATGAAAACCTAAAGAAAGGCTATATTCGCGAATCCAAATCCCCAATGGCATCACCACTATTCTTTGTTGGCAAGAAGGATGGATCTTTACGGCCATGTCAAGACTACCGCTACCTCAACGAAGGAACCATCAAGAATGCATACCCGCTCCCGCTAGTAGCCGAACTGGTTGACAAGTTGCAAGGTGCCAAGGTCTTCTCCAAATTAGACCTGCGATCAGGCTACAACAACGTGCGAATCAAGGACGGTGATCAATGGAAAGCAGCTTTCAAGACCCACCGTGGACTATTCGAACCCATGGTCATGTTCTTCGGACTATGCAATTCCCCAGGAACCTTTCAGGCAATGATGAACGCCCTATTCAAAGACATGATTGACGAAGGATGGCTTGTGATCTACATGGACGATATCCTCATCTTTTCGAAAGACCAGAAGACACACGAAGAACGGACACGAAGGGTGCTGCAAAGGCTACAAGAAAATGACCTGTTCTTGAAGCTGGAGAAATGCACTTTCGACGCACCAGAAGTGGAATATCTTGGGATGATCATCCGGGAAAACCAGGTAGCCATGGACCCTATCAAGCTGAAAGGCATCCAGGACTGGAAGGAACCCACTGACGTCAAAGGAGTACGGTCGTTCTTGGGCTTTGGCAACTTCTACAGGCATTTTATCGATCACTTTTCGGATATTGCAAAACCGCTGAACGACCTAACCCGAAAGAACACCAAGTGGGAATGGACACCAGCCTGTCAGCAAGCCTTTGACACCCTGAAGAACAGATTCACCACAGCACCCGTCCTGCTAATGCCTGACATCTCCAAACCATTCTTCATCGAATCAGACGCATCGGACTTTGCATCAGGAGCTGTCCTCCGACAACAAGACGAAAATGGCGACCTCCATCCATGCACATACCTGTCCAAAGGATTCAACGAAGCAGAACGAAACTACGATATCTATGACAAAGAACTCCTAGGGATAATCCGATCTCTACAAGAATGGCGCCACTACCTCCTCGGAGCACCTCATCCAGTACAAGTCCTTTCTGACTACAAGAACCTGACCTACTACCGTGATGCCCACCGGCTGAACCGACGGCAAGCAAGATGGCTACTCTTCCTATCAGAATTCGACATCCAGCTACACCACGTCCCAGGAAAAGACATGATCCAATCCGACACCCTGTCCAGACGACACGACCTTGGCCATGATAAGAAGAACAACAATAATGACCGCGTCCTCCTACCCGAACATCTCTTCGTCAGGATGATTGACTCCGAACTGCAAACACGCTTCAGGGAGTTCGTCATCAAAGACCAGACATTCCAAGCAATACACATGGCGCTGAAGACCGGAACACTTCCCCCCATCAAATCGGCACTATCAGATTGGGAAGAACGGGACGGAATGGTATTCTTCAAGAACAGATGCTACGTCCCCGCTGATGAACAACTTCGGAGAGACCTAATCCAACGCTACCATGACACCCCGGCAATGGGACACCCCGGACGCTTCAAAACACTAGAACTCCTACGACGCGACTACTGGTGGCCGGGAATGCACACTATGGTGTCTCGCTACGTGGAAGGGTGCGCGGAATGCCAGCAAAACAAGATCAATACACATCCCACCACGCCACCGCTGAACCCCATCTCGGCTGACGGCGTCACACGACCCTTCCAGCAAGTCTCTGTCGACTACATCACCGATCTACCGACATCCGATGGTTTTGACTCAATCATGGTCATGGTAGACCACGGCCTTACAAAGGGGGTAATCCTTACACCATGCAACAAGACCATCAACGCCATTGGAACAGCCGCACTCATGTATCGAACCGTATACCGACGTTTTGGCCTTCCAGAAAAGATCATCTCCGACAGAGGACCACAATTCACATCACACGTCACCAAGGAACTAGGAAGACTCCTGAAGATCACACTGTCTCTCAGCACCGCATATCACCCACAGAGCGACGGACAAACGGAACGAGCCAATCAAGAACTTGAAGTCTATCTCCGGATCTTCTGCACTGGACGACCAGACACCTGGTCAAGACATCTGATCGACGCAGAAGTAGCGCACAATCAACGAGCCCATGCAGCCAGAAATGCCTCTCCCTTCTACCTCATGATGGGATACAACCCGTCCTTGATCCCTATTGCCTACCCAAGGACCAATGTCCCCCTGGTACAAGACCGCCTAACCAGCCTGCAAAAGGCACGTGACGAGGCGCTAGCGGCACATGAGCTAGCCCGGCAAATAATGAGGGACCGCATTATGGGAAAGTTCATCCCCTTCAAGAAAGGGCAGAAAGTCTGGCTCAAAGGCAAGAATTTGAAACTGTTATACGCCACCAGGAAGCTTGCGCCCAAACGAGAAGGACCATTTGAAATCCTCGAAGTCATCAGCACCCTCAATTACTGTCTCAAGCTACCTGAAACATGGAAGATCCACCCCGTGTTCTACGCAAGTTTCCTCACCCCTTATAAGGAAAACGACAGTCCAGCCTGCTCGACGATGTCGGCCCTAATCAGAACTGTAGGCGAGCCGGAGTCGATTAGCATGGGGAATGACGCGGAAGGGGACGAGGGGGAGGGGGAAAGGATTGTCGCTTGCAGAATGGTGTGACGAGCAAAAAACGGGGATACGTACTCGGAGTCATCCGAGTCCGACCCTGTCCCTAGGATACCAGAGGTGGTTGCGGCGGCCGGAGACGAGTACACGGCGGCGATGGTCGTATCGCACGCGGTGTCGTCCTCTTCAATCACGGCGGCGACCGTGCTCTTGGAGTGCGCATCCTTAGAGCCTTTTGCGGCTGTGGCATGCGCGGCTGTCAGAGTAATGTACTTAGCCGCGTCCGGATATCCGTGAGGGCAAGTCGAGGAGTTGTGGTTTTGGTAGAAGCGGCGGCACTTGTAGCAACCGCGATGCGCGTTCAGAAGGTTTCGCTCGTCGGTAGTGAGCGCTGGGACTCGAGCAACGGAAGTTGTCGTCGAGGTTTTGGTCGTTGTAGACGTCGAAGACGCCTGAGCGTTCTTGCCCTTGAAGGTCGACGAGCGTGCGGAGACGACCTGGTTCATCATCTCGCGAAGGCGGAAGCGCCTTTTGTCTGCCGCAGAGATCGCGTTCTTCCAGAGGACGTAGTCTGTCAAAACCGCGACATCGTCGTCCTCCACGGTGAGGCGGAGATCCTCGACGATGTTTGCGCCGAGTACGTCGCGTAGAAGTGTGTCTGAGAAACGTTTCGGTGTCCCGCGAAGACGGGAGTTGAGGCGTTCGACCTCGAGGACGAAATCGTCAAAGGATTGGTCTTGTCCTTGGCGCTTGCCCATGATCTGAGCATGTATGTTCGAAGCCCATCCGGACGGTAGGAAACGAGCGCGAACCTCCTCGAGGAATTCCACCCAGTATAAGCTGTCGAACCTCTCGTAGTCGTTGAGGTACCAATCACGTAGTACCTCATTGGCGATGCCGCTGCTGGCCTTCAGGACCTGGCGGCTGTCCTCGATGGACCGTTCACGAAAGTATTGCATGCATCCGTGGTCCCAGGCGTTGAGGACCGCCGGCGTGATCTTCCCTTCCCCCAGCGTAGGCGGAGCCTTGGGGTTGGTGGAGATCGACGCTTCTTTGGTGGTCATATTGCTGTGGAAGGTGACGACGGAGTCGAAGCCAATAGACGAGGAGGAGGAGGAGGAGGATGAATGCGTGGACAACAGTGAGGATTGGGAAGGAGGGCGTTCAGGATTGATGTTTTCTCCAACCCCGATGGGTGTATGCGGTTCGTCTTCGAGGGGGATCGTGACCAGCGAGGATAAAGAGGATAGGGACGAGGAGGACGGTGTTCTTGGTGTGGAATCCAGGACGTACTCGTAGTCCACTTCCGACTCGTTGTCAAGACCGTACCACTCGCGAACTTCGTCGTCGTTGATCCCGGAGAAGGGAAAAGGTGCGATAAAATCGCGGACGTGTCTACGCGTCCCAAGCGATACTGGTAGGGACGTTATTACGATGTTTCGGGAGGCCCAGGCGTCCCGACGGTCGGTCGATGTGGTTTTAAGAACGAGCTGTATATGCGAAGTTCAAAAAAAAGTGGAAGCCGGTCGTGGAATCGACCGGAAACACTGGCGGTCGAACGATGAAAGGAACAGGCACAAACTGGCGTCGTTGTTCGGAGTCAGGAGGGGGCTGTAATATACATGTGTGAGCCGCGTACCTGGCGTCGTTGTTCGGAGTCAGGAGGGGAAGAACAAAGACGCGGGATCGCGGAAGCATAAGTGTGGGCGTCTAATGGCTAACAGGTCATAACAAGTGCAATAGCGCGTAAGCGCGCTGGGGCGGGCTTACACCCTAACTACACGCGCCCTCCACCTGATCTGATCGATGATCAAGAAGAATACGAAGTCGAGGCCATCGTGGGACACAGGAAGCAACGAGGCGGAATCAGTTACCGAATCAAGTGGAAAGGATACTCCAGTGCCGAAAATACATGGGAACCGGAAGACATGCTGCTGCCTCATGCCCGGGAGCTCCTAGAAGGATATAAGCGGGCCAAGAAACTGGCCTAAACCTCAACATGCTTGCACTCCTCGTACTCCTCTGCCTCTACATTCTCGCCCTCTTCGCCATCTCCCTCGCAGCCATCGCCTACATCCTGCGAGAATTCTCTCAATGACTACTTGAGAGGACCCTCCTCTCCAGGGACTACCCCCCCAAGAAGGACGACTTCAACGCATGGGGAACATAGTCGTCGTCCTCATCACTACCTTCACCGCATTCCTCTTCGCTCTTGCCTTCCTCAGATATGTTTCCCAACTCTACTTCTCACTCCTCCAACACCTCCTCGACCACCGCGATCCACTCTCTCCCACCACCGTCGAAGACACTGCGACCAGCCATGGGGATGGAACTCCCATTCTCGCGCAATACCTGGGTCCCGACTCGGCCTAACACACCCGTCGAAGACACCGCCAGTTACGTGTTCGTCAACGAAAACATTGCACCCACTCAATCGTCAAACTCGTTGGAGGAAACTCTTCACGAATCTGAAGCGGTACAATTGTCGGACCCACGGATAGAAGCTTTCGCTGTGGCCTATGCACGAGCCGTCGACACTCAAAACGAGCTCGAAGACATAGTTGACGAAACCCTTTTGAGACGCAACTACAACCTATGGGTAGTGGTCAGTCAGGAGTTCTACCAAAGGCGCGTAATCCGTCACCTCGAAGCAGTACAACAAGCATTGGAGAATGTCCCCGGGGAAGAAGCGGCACACGCGCTCCACCACCTCGACGAAGGGATGCAACACCTCTCGGACGCACGAGAGAACATCGACCATGCCCTCTCGTGGCCCACCAACCGACACCGCCTCCAACAGTACTTTGGACGAATCGTACCGGAACTCGGTGAACCAGAGCCAACCGAGCATCCGGGAGGTCCAGCATCGTCTCGACGAACACGTGCGCTATCCCCGGCCCCTGAAGCACGATATGTTCGACCTCGTCTCGAACAGATCCAACCCCTATGTCCTCGTCCTGACACCCCCAGACCCGTACCGTGGCAAGCACCACTTCCAATCCCCCCTCCACCGCAGCTATCAATCCCATCCTACGCCACTCCGGTACCTGTCGCTGCGGAAAACGCGACTACCAGTCGATACCCCATCCTCGACGCGATAGCCAATGAACAGTTCTGTCTCAACTGCGTCATCGTCGGCCACGGAACGCTATACTGTCCCCAAAGACAGTGTCGTTGGTGCAGGATGTGGGCTGCAGGACATCTCGACGCGGACTGCCCTTGGTTCGGAACTGCGTCCCCTCGCTCTCCTCCACGCTCACCGGAGCTTCGACACTTCCGAGACACTATCTGAAGAAGTCGAGGGCGACTTCCTACCATAGAAAGGGGGTTATGTTACAACCGTACGTGCTTCAGTAACGTTTGGTCACACGTTATGTCTGGAATCAGTCACGGACTCTGCCTCGTGGTTACCTTATGTTTTGGATACGTGTTTCAGTGCCTCATGGCTACGGTGTGTTTCTGCTACACGTTTCAGTACCTTATGGCTACAGTGTAGTTACCTGCAGGCTGTGCCTCATGGTTACAGAGTGTCTCACATGTATATATACGAGTAGGAGAGCTGAGGAGAACCTCAGCTCGACCTGGTTATCTATCGCCCTTCGAACCTCCCCCTGAACCTCGATCCCTCTGTGTGAAGCGTCTAAGTCCCTGTGCTGAAAGCCTAACAAGCGAACCACTGGGCATCGTCTTAACAGATACCGGTCGCGAGCGCGGTTTTGGGAATGAGGGTACCTCTACGCCATCAAAGTGTTCCTTCCCCTTCTTGAGCATGTACAGCTCGTGCTCTAACTGTTGAATGCGGTCCTCCGCGGTGAACTGGAAGCTACTGATCCACGGTTTGATGTCCTCCGCGATCGCGAATACCATTTAGGCCGCTAGGGCTGCCGGCGCAGGGTTCTGGCCTTGGCGAACACGTTCCCGTCGATGCCATTCGTAGAGTCGGTCGCGCATAGTCAACCCGTCGAACCCAGGAAGCTGCCGCGGTAGGAACTGGCCAGTAGGGAGCACAATCAACCCTTCCGGGTTACACGAGCACTTCCCTTCGCAGATGTCAGTCTCCGCTGCCGGGCAGTTCCGCAGCATGTGGTTCGCATCTCCACAGTAGTGACAGAAGCCGTTTGGTAGCGCGGTCGCGGCGAAACCGTTCCCTCCCTGCTGAAAGCCTTGCGCTCCCTGCATCATGCCCTGATAGTTAGGCGCGGGGCGCGCTCCAGCGTTCGGAGGTCCTAGAAAGCGATTCGCGGTCGCGGAAGCATTCGCATTGTTGCCACCTTGCGCGAGGAGCCGGAAGAGCAGCGCGAGATCCTCCACTTTGATGGTCGAAGAGTCCGTGGGCGTCGTAGTCGTAGGGGCCGCCGGGGCCACTTGGTACGACGCCGCCGTCGTCCCGTGCAGGATGAATTTCGCGGCCTCGTAAACTTTGGCCAGCTCGTAGGCCTCATCTGGGTGATGGTCTGGGTCCTTGAGCTGAAGACGCTGCGCGACCTGGTCGTGAAGGGGGTTGCAGAGGCCACTGAAGAATAGTCTCGACTGCTCGAAGGTGGACATCTTGCTGTGCTGAATCAGGTAGGACGTCATGGCATAGAACGGCCGATAGAAGTCGCCGAGTTCACTACTGGTGGTGATTGGGGCCTTACGGCGCGACTCGACCAGCTTGTCCACTTCAGCGTTGGAGAACTTCCGCGTCTCGCTAGCGCCGGGGTGCGAAGCGTAGATCGCCGCGCGGAACTCCTCGAAGGTCTTCATTTGGTCCTTGTACTCCTCGAAGGTCTTCATTTGGTCCTTGTACTCCTCCATCTCCTCGTAGAACTCCGACTCGCTGATCGGCATGTAGCGCGTGACCCACTTCTTCTGTACGTTAGGGTCCGTGATTCCCGCAATCTCGAAGAGGGTCTCGAGGTCCTGGAAGAACCTGCGAAGGTTCCGTGGCTCGCTGGAGTCAAAGGTAGGCGCGGTTGCATGACCGCGTGCCGGCATAGCGTGGCGCATCGCGAAGTTGTTCTGTTCCGCCATCGAAGAGACCGTAGATGGGTCGCACGAGTGAGAGGATGCGCTGGGGGTTTTATGCATTGCGTTACTGTCTGAAGATGATGGCTCTAACGGGGTGAGGTTCGAGACTGCAGATTGCGGGCTACCGTATGGTGTTGCGTAGTTGACGAAGGATTCTTCGGCGCCTTCTGGGAGCGATTCGGGGAATAGAGGCGGCGACGAGAGGATCGCGCGGTGTACGATAGCGTCTGTGTAAGGAGCGCGTATCCTACGCTCCTACATGATCCATTAGTTGT